>OY757189.1:93819690-94300884 GCA_963583895.1 Melanophora roralis
TTTTTACCAAAAAAAAAAAATAAATAAAGGAATGAAGGCCGGAAAAAAGTTTTTTGTTTTGGGCTTATTATTATTTTGAAGATGAAATTCTACATTTTTTTAAATATTTAAAAACCTCCAAATCCAAAAAATTTTTAATAAAAATGCATTTAATATGGAAAAGTGTCAAAGTGCGATTCACCCACAATGAAAAAAATGCCAGAGTGTTGTGATTCTGTCACACATTGTATAAATGTGACGGCATCAAAAAGGCTAAGCATATGACTGCATTAAATGTTAAATATTGTTGTATTGAATTTGCTAACAAGTCCCACTTAAAAATTTTCTTACCATTTGCTACGTTACTCCTATGAAAAATAGGGATTAATATTACGTCCCTTAAAGACTATGAACAAATATTCCTATAATTTTTAAAAAAATTTATAACGCAAAAACTACCCTGCGGGAAATATGTGTCAATTGGTCGGAGTACCCGTTCTGTTGCAGGTACAAAACATGAATTAGACAAAAGTTGTTGGTCGTGATTAGTTAAAAAGGTACACATCAAGTCACCAGTTAAAAGGTGCTAGAGAGTTTAGGGGAAAAAATAGAAATGCTGGTCCCTACACATAAACATACATCTGTTTACATATACACACACACGCGTAAATACAAACAAAGTAGATTGAACAGGATCTTAAACAATTAATGCAAAATTTTCTTATATAGGATTGGCCGTTAACCCGTATTGAGGCGTTAGTTTTGAACCAATGACAGCGCAATGTAAAAGTGACAGGTTCTCTTCATACAAAGTGCAGAAACTAGAAACAGTCCCTACCCTAATGGACCGTTCACGTCAATAGTCCTAGACCACACCACTTCCCCGTATGGGAAGAGCGCTATATTTGACTGTGCCAAATCTTATATACCCTTCACAACGAGTAGGGGGTTTTACACTTATTTTTTTTCAAATTTTGTATGGCAACCCCCTGAAGTGGTGGAGATAGGGCGTAGGTATGTTCCAGAATAATATTTTTAAGGAAAAATTAGTTGGGGTCAGTCCTACACTTGACCTATTCACGGGCACACTGGAGCTGTAGGGGAGGGGATTTAATACAATTTCCAACATATTGTTTGGGAGCTTCTTTAGGTGATGGGGGTAGGGTGTAAGTATTTTCTAGGAATATGTTCGGAAGGGAAACTAGTGAGGTTCGGTTGTACACGCTAACGCTGGGAATGTTATGGGCGTTTTACCATAATTTTTGTAAATCTTGTATGGCAACCCCTTTAGTCGATTGAGATAGGGGGTAAGTATGTTCTAGGAGTATGCTTGAAAGAGAAAACTAGTGGAGGTCTACAATACATTTTACTCCTCTAAGAGCGACTCTGGGACAGTTTTATGGTTTTTTTTCATCATAATTTTTAAAAATTTTGTATGACAGCCCTGCTAAAACCTGGAGATAGTGGGTAAGTATGCTTCCCAAAACTGCTTGGGAGGAAAAATTAAAAATTAATAAGTCAGTCTTACATTTGACCTTTGTAGGAGCACCTCGTAAAATGTGGGAGCGACAAAAAAAAATTTAAAACTAAACTTTGTATGGCAACCCTGTTAGGGAGCAGATATAGGGTATAAATATGCTTCACAAAAATGTTCATGAAGAAAAACTAATGGTCCGTGCTACATTGCACCAATATAGAGGCAACTCCGGGGCAGTTGCGGAGGCATTTATGTACAAATTTTGGAGAGGTGGTTATGGCTTATGGGTTATATCTCTATCATTTATCGGACAATTTTACTTTGTTTCAACGGCAATTTTTTGCAGATATTTCTGATATATTCATAGTACCTGTAGGTCTTTGTGACATCAGGGGCTTCAAAAAGTTGATCTCAACCATAACACGGACAGAAAGGCAGACGGATAGATGATCAGGCAGACATACGAAAGGATAGACAGACGGACATTGACTTCCCTATCTATAAGCACCAAGAACATTTATACTCTATGGGGTCGCAGATGGATATTAAAAAAATAACAAACGGAATGACAAACTAACATATACTCTTATGATTAATTTAAAGGGAATAAAAAAAATTTGAGTTTAAATTCTACATTTTCAATTTTTGCTTTAACGCTGAATACATAAAACTTATTAATTATGTAAGGGCCTTAATACAAACAGATCCTACTACCATGTTGCTTGTTTGCATTAAAATACACTCACACATGCAACCATTTCTTTAATTAATGAAAATAAATTGAAAAAATTAAGAGATTTTTAAACGTATTTTCTTATGAGTGTGAATTGTGTTATTAATAAATACAAATGCTTACATAATAAATAAACACCCTACCTAAGGCATACTTACAATTCCAAAAAAAATAAGGTTTTAAAATTATACAATTTTCAGAATTTTTTTCTGGATTTTTAAATGTTTTTTTCGTTCTTCAAAATATTTTAAAAAAAGTTTAATTTTGCTTAGAACTTTTGAAAATTAGTAAAAAAAATATATAAAAATTTGTTTTGTCAGCCTTGCTATGGGATATGAAAATACTTTAGCACTTGATGTAGCGTGTTTGTCTTTTTTTTTTCATAAAACCCTTCCAGTTTGCCTTACAGAAGCAACTGTGTTAACACAAGTATTTACTTTAAATTAATTAATATATTAATGTTCCAACATATGTTGCTACAATGCTTACATCCACGCATACACACACACACACACAATTTGTACACACAATTAAAACTAACGTGTTAATCTCTTTAAATATGATTCATAAATATTTATGCTCATATGTGTGTGTCATTGTATATTCGTGACTGCCTTTTGGGTCCAATATTTATCCATTAACAAACACAGAGCTGTAATTTAAGAACTTTAATAAAAAACAAAATATTTTTGTGGCGGCATTAAGAAATTATTAAAAATTAAATTTTTTTTATTTAATTGCAGGCTCTTGTGACAAATGTCATAATGTTAAAATTGCTGCTGGTTTTAACAACATCAACATGTTTACTATCAACAGTTAATTCCGGTGTACCCATTGGTAAGTAGAGACAATCGTAAGAACAACAGCTGAGTGTGATATGAAAGTAAATGCGTTAATGAAAATAAAACATTAAGAGAGAATTTAAACACTTAATAAATGAGTTGGTATAAATATTGAGCGTAATTGATAAAAATAGGCTGGAAAATAGAATTTAAAAAATTATGGTTTCGTCAAAAATATTTGAAGTATCTTAACTCGAATCCAATTTAAGCTTTAATTAAGTTTTTGAACATAAGACCTACTTACTTACTTAGTTTGCCATTTTCCAGTTCAAAATTTAAAAGCTATAATGGAGTAAAAAATTAATATTTTCAAAGAAGCGGTGGCCAACTGCATAACCAATTCGATTTATTTTGCAAGGCTTTATGCAAAATAATCTAAGCTTTTATCTCTTTTAATTTTAAAAACCTAACTTATACAACAGGTAACTGATTTTAATGGTAATTGGAATGCATTTGATATTACAGAATGGGAAATCAGCAACCAGAACTATACTGCATTATCAGACAACTTGTGCTAATTGTAATGTCTTAATTTTTACTGGGTTAAAGAAACCTATGTGGTACATTGGCTGAACTAAAAATGGGTTTCCAAGCACTTTGGCTTTCTACACTTCTACAATTTATCACGTTTAGTTTGGGAAGGTTTTTATGGACTTGGTCTTTCAACGGAGTTTCGGTTGGCCGTTTTGCCTCTTTCCTCTGGAACACATTCAAACTCCTTTTTCGCTGGAGCATCTGCACTCATTTGCATTACATCTCCTAGCTACCGCAGTCATTGGATTTTTATGCCCTTGACTACGCCGATGTTGGCCCTTGATTCGTACGATGTAAAACAAAAACGATGTGGCAAACGCATCAGTGGCATCTTGCAATGTTCGTCCCATGTTGTCGATATTATCGGAATATGCTTTAGGAATGTGGCATTTTGTGGAAAGTGTGCTTTTTTAACTGCTTCCCTAGGCACGATCTCCTCTAATAATATTGAAGACGCCGCAGCACCTGTATAAAGTTACGTTATATGCGGATGTCTAAGAGAGTTTTTTATTTCTGCTCTTCCCGGATAATTTTGTATCCGTTTAAGTCATATTTTGCAGCTAATCATGATTCAGGCATGTTTACAAACACCACACTCAAAAAACTACAAAAAAATTTTTCAAACAAATTCTTGTTCGAAATAATTTATTTTTTTAGTCAATTTATTTAATAGTCTCTAATAATATTTTTATTTGATTTTTAAATCAAACAAAATTTTCGCCTAGAGAATTCAAATATTTAACCAGCTCAGCAAAATTTTTTAACAGAAACTAAAATTCTTGCAAAATTGTTTGTCTAAATTTACAACTTTCGTTGTAGGTCCTCAGCCAGACAAAATATTTACTGATTCTCTGAAATTTGTTACTGATTCTACAACTCAGTTTTTTCTGTGCATAGCATGAATCGAATTTTCGAAAATGGCCTTCTGATCGATAAAACCTATCGGCCCGTTCCTGATGAGTTTTCTCCAAGATTTAACGTGGTGGAAATATCTGGTTGTTAATGGATTTATCATATTTAAAGCTACTTGGATAAGGGTAAATTGTTTCATCGACTTTAGTTTTTAATTTGTCACACAATATATGTGACCTTGTATCCGATGGGTTGGAGACTAATGTGCTCAACAAACGGCAAAATAATTTTATCAATTTTTTATGGGCAGGGCAAAGCACACTGAGGTTTCCGTTACTGGGCATCTGTTCTTCCAGATAATTCGATGCATACTTCAGCTCATCGCTTCCGGTCTTAAGCAGGTCCGATGGTAGGCCATCAGCTACTGCTGCTCTATTATTTTTCATCCTGGATATTGTACGGTTTTACCTCTTCCTGGCTAGGACGTAAGTATTATACAGCATTATCGTTGACGAAAAGGAATGTAACTCCATCGCCGCTGTCATCCAATACCAAGAGTTTGGAATAGTGTTTCTTTCTTACTTTCCGACGCCATCTTTATATTTCACCAGACTGGTTTGTTGGTGTTTACAGGAAAAGATGCGTTGCCCTCATCCTGTCGTTTTACATAATGGTAGAGTTTTTTTGACATTGTTTCGGCTCCTGTATATCTCAAACTCTTTACACTGACGGCTCTTTATATATTTTTTTTTCTTCCATCGGAAAAGACGTTTCTTCTTCTCGTTTTCTCGCGATACCCCTACTACGCCCTAAGTCTCCCATCTGCAAGGTTGTCTGGTATGCTGAATTTTTTTTCTGTAGTTACTGTACGGCATCATTTGTCGTTCTATCGATTTCTTTTGAGATATTTTCAGTAGCCAAGGTTAGATTTTGTAGCATTTTCTCCTCATTTTTAGGCCTGCAAAGAATCCATTGGTAGATTGTGTGGCGTGAGAAAAGTGCACATCTACTGGGTTCCGAAGACAACGGGGTATTAAGGGGAATGAGTGTTACGCGCTGGCTAGATCTTAAAGCAAATACAGGAAAAGAGTTAAAAGGCATATACGGTCTTGTTATCCCAGCTAGCTCTATGGAATTTTGGTAACGTGATTCTTAACCCGAGTTCTGAGCGCATAACACATAATTATCTACTTATATGCCAGCTTAATATACCAAAAAAGTAGAAAACAAATTAAAGACTAGTTTATATATTTAAAATAGAGACGTGGCTAGGTATAATGCCACATGGGATACAATTCTCCCCTCCCTTCTGGTATAAATTTATACACCAATGACAACCAAAGTATCCTTTAATTTAATTGATTGTCCCGTTTATTAAATCAGGCTACATTAACTTACATTACAGTCCCTAAAATTTGTCATTCCCAAGAAAATAATAAAGCTTTAGAGATTCATATTTAACAAATTCAAATGTATCATATTTATTGTAGAACTAAATATACACAAAGTAACTTAACCAAAATATATAAGATAAAAAAAAAACAAAACAAAAACATACTTTTGTTTATCAATAAAAAAAAGAAAAGAGAAAAAATGCATAAATAGAAAAAAAATCAATTGATGTTCTATTGTAATTAGCAAATATGAATGAAAACAAATAAGAAAAAAAAATAGATGTGGTTTACATTATTGATTTAGCAGAACGGACGGAATCGGAATATGATGTTAATGAGAGTTTAAGCATGTACCAATATGATAAAACGTAAAGAGAGTAATAGTAAATTATCACTGATTTCAATTTTAATTACTTACAGAAAAATTGTTGTTGTTACCAGTTGTTTAGTTACCATCTTGTTCCATAGTTGGGCCCAGCACAGGAATGGTATAGCGATTTCTATTTTTAGAAACAAAAAAAAACTTAATTTTCAATAATAATTGACATATTACTCCCAGTTCAAGATACATACATAAATTAACAAGAAAAGATAGTTAGTAGAAATAAAAGATAGGGTTAGCAGTACATAACGATATAAAAAAAAACAATATTAATTTTGATTTTGGGAATTTAAACTATTATATTAGAATACTAATAACCAGATTTTTATAAGTATATATTAAACCAAAAATTCATAAAATTATAGTTTTAATTCAAAAGACTGAAATTTAAGTTCTAGGTGATAATAATTATATAATGTTTCTTTTTCTTTTTCTTTTTATAACACTGTCTTTAAAAGTATAGTAGTTTTATGAAAAAATAGGTAGTATTGACCTTAAGTATTTATAGTTCATTTTTGACTTAAGTATATATATATCTTTATTTATTTATTTTTTTTTTTTCAAAAAAAGTACGGATTTTGAAATGATAACTTTAATTTCAGGGTTTTTTTGTGAATAATTGATTAATAACTTCATTTCAATTGATTTGGTTTAAAGATCAATGTTATAAATTTGGTTAAAAAAAAAAAATATGTAATTTATATGTGTTTGGTCATATTTTCGTTATAGTTTGATTTTACTGTAGTTAATACAAACTTATTGAAAAAGTAATAGGTTTAAGCAATATTAATAGGTTGATATATTAAAAAGGAATATAAAATTTGTTCATAGTTGCGATATTTTAGGGTATACTTAAAACATTTTTGTCCTCCTTCTATAGTACACAATATTTTGTTTAGTCGAGGACAGTACGTTCCATGTGACCTTACCGCTCACTGACTCCAAGGCTACAGACCCAAGATAATAGGGAGATTAGAGTTTCCTGCTTTGGATAGGGTTGGCGTTGCTATAATTGCTGAGTTGCCTATAAATTTTTTTTTTTTTTTTTTTTTACGCACGTGCTCTTAACCTGTTCTGGAATTATCTATTTAGGGCAGTTGAACTTATTTTCAGGGAGCCACCTAATAAGATGTATCAGCAATATGAATTGGTTCCCTAAAGGAACATTATAATTAATAACAGCATAAAAACCTTTAGTTAACAACTATTACCTTCTATAAAATATATGTTGAAGAAAATAAGTTGTAAGGTATGTGAAATTTGTACATCTAAATTTAAAGTTTTAATGATTTATATTTAATTTCAACACTTATTCTTTTCACTATATTTTGCAATTTTTTTTATTATTTTTTTTTTTTTTATTGAAGTGACTTGCCTTCTTAACTTTTTTACACAAAATGAATGACTAAAATGTGGCTTGCTTTGCTCTAGCTGATAATAGAAGCTTTGAGAAAAATAAAGTTAAACGGGATCTGCATTCCTATGAAACCGATTCATTTTTACTCACAATTTCTTTTATCAACTTTTAATACATGATACAATCATATAAATATAAATATCGATCTCTCACAAAAAAGATAGGACACAAGAAAAATCTCATGATAGATTATTAATCTAACCTGTTTGTATATAGGGTGTGCAGCACACGTTCTTTTCCATAAGCAAATAATGCCCATTTTTAGTTCCAACCTCCCCTTTTCGTAAACAAACAAAAATTGTAACAGACCTGCTTTGTCCAGAGATTTAACATCGAATGGCGAACAGGAAGAATTTTTGTTTCCTTTCCTTTTCCCCTTTTGCATTACAATAAAATGTATGCAAGATTTTCTTTCCTGAATGCAACGAGGGTGAAATACAATCAGCTCGAGTATGAGAAATATCACGTGTGGCACGACCCACGCAAGCCGGGTAAAATAAATTACGAAACTATATAAAAAAAAACACTAATTTTCGGAGACTTGTAGAATCACAAAAAGGAAGAATAAACATAATGTTTTCAGGGCTTTAGGTCAGACGTTTGGTATCTACCAATATAATTCCCTTTTAGGTCTTCAACGTCGTAGAGATTGCTGCCAATTTTTCCACGGATCTTGCATTTTATATATTTTGGCATGAATTTTCTATTAATAGCCTTTGACATATTGCTCAATGTGTGGTTCTTTCTAAAAACGGTTTGACCATTTTGGAATGTAATTGGACGAGATCGTAAATTATAAGTTTTTCTAGCTTTTTCATGGGCCTGGTTTAGGTTCTCTCTAATTTTAAGTCTTAGTTTACGTAACTTGTCTGCATCAATGGAAACCTGAACGTCTTCCTCAGATAAACACCCTAACTTCTCCAAAATTCTATACGCTGACCCATGTTGCACCATGTTTTGCCCAAATGTGGCGAAATATGGGGTACATTTTATGGAGGAGTGATAGTCACTTCTGAGTATCGACAAAATTTGAGGTAGATATCGATCCCAGTCACTATGATCCTTGTGATTTCCTAAGAAATATCTAATTTTCGTGATTATCTCCCTATTAGCGCGTTCCGATGCATTTGCCTGGGGAGCGTAAAATCCAGTTCTAATGTGCTCAATTCCATATAGTTCAAAAAACTCTTTCATATCATTTGACACAAACTGTTTCGCATTGTCACTATGTACATATCTGGGTACGCCGAATGTTGGGAAAATTTCCGATTGCAAATACAATATTACATTGGCAGATGTTGCTGCCTTTAGAGCCTTCAAAAATAAAAACTTTGTAAGGTGGTCCAAGCAAATAAAAATAATTGTGTTTTTTCCTTTTGTCACTGGATAGGGACCTAAAAAGTCACAAAATAGTCTCTCAAATGGCCTATTTGTAAGAAACTGTTGGCCCATAAGTGGTCTTGAAACCCGATTTGACGACTTTATTGACTTACATTTCTCACACTTTCCCACGTAGTTTTTTACATCAGATGCCATTGTTGGCCAAAAATATTTCTGGCGAATTCTGGCTAAGGTTTTGATAACGCCACCATGGCAGGAGGTAACTGAGTCATGGGCAGCTCTTATGATATTCTCTGACATTGATCTTGGGATCCATAGTCGCCATAAATTGTCTTCCTCGTCCTCACATCCCTGTCGAAATTTTACCCGTTTATAAACGAAATTCCCGGAAATTACTAAATCAGGTAAGGATTCGGGGTTTTCCAAAACTGAACTCCTAAGGGCACAATACTCCTCATTTTCGAAATCAGGTGAAGTAAGATCTATTTCCAAAGGTATGTCTGACAATGATATTTGTTCCACTTCAATTCGCGAAAGGCAGTCGGGAACAACGTGCAAGGCACCTTTCCTGTGCTCAATATTAAAGTTATACCTCTGGAGTTTTAGGCTCCATCTTGCCAATCTTCCACTCAAATCCTTTTGAGACATTAACCACTTTAAGGATGAGTGGTCTGTTATGATCCTAAATGGTAACCCCTCAATATAAGGTCTGAACCGTTGCACGCAAACGACAGCGGCCATGCACTCAAGTTCCGTAACCGTATAGTTACGTTGCGATTTGTTCAGTTTCTGAGAAACGAAAGCAATTGGATGCTCTTTGCCATCACTGTCGCACTGACACAAGACACCACCAACTCCAACCTTCGACGCATCGCATTGAATTATAAATTCGCGATCGAAATTTGGCTGTGCAAGCACTGGAGCTGAAGACAGAGCATCCTTCAACTTCTCAAAAGAAAAAATTGCACTCTCAGACAAGGAAAAGGGTTTATTCGACTTTCTTAAACAATCGGTCAAGGGGCCAGCAAGATCGGCAAAGTTATTTATAAAACCCCTATACCAATTGGCCATACCAACAAATCGACGAACTTGTCGGGGTGTTTTGGGTATAACAAAGTTCCTTATGGCTTCAATCTTCTGGGGATCAACCTTTAGACAGCCATTGCCGACAATGTAGCCTAAATAACGAATTTCTCGTTGGCAGAACTTACTTTTCTCCACATTGATAGTGAGCTTTGCAACTTTAAGGCACCGAGCAACATCCTTTAACAAAGTTATGTGAGAATCAAAATCGGGGCTACAAATAAGCAGGTCATCTAGATAAATAAATACATTTTCACGTAAGCGCGAAGGTATGACCTTATCCATTAGCCTGCTCATAGTCTGGGGACCATTGCATAACCCAAATGGCATATATTTATAATGAAATAATGGTTTCCCCGGAACAGCAAAAGCTGTTTTCTCCTTAGAATCTTCTGCCAGTTTAATTTGTAGAAATGCATCCTTAAGGTCTAAACCAGTTATGAAATGGGTATCTTTAAGCCTGCTTAATAAACCGCTAATGTGCGGTAAAGGGTATGAATCCTTTTTCGTGACCGCGTTCAGCTTTCGGGAATCAATGCACAGGCGAACCTTGCCGGGTTTTTGCACTAAAACTACTGGTGAACACCAGGGCGAGTTTGATTCCTCGATTACTCCCATACTCAAAAGGCGGTCAATTTCCTTATATGCTTCTTCCTGACGCGGGGGCGATAAAGGATAGTGCCTACATTTAATCGGGATTGCATCCCCTGTGTCTATAATATGTTCCAAAAGGTCCGTGCACCCTAACCCAAGTTTTTCAAATGACGGGAATTCTAAAACAGTTTTCTCTAAGACAATTTTTTGCTCTGGCGTTAAATTATGAAATTTTGCATCGTCATTTAAACCTACTGTTGGGGTGACTTCCAGCGAAGAAATCGAGGGAATTATTTCGGGGGCAAGAGCAAACTCACGCCAAAAATTGGTTCCAAAATAGGCTTCTTGAATAAGAGATGGAACTAAATAAAATAGGATATCTTTAGTAACACCCTTGAAAAAAATTGGTATTTTGCAAAACCCTAAAATATTTTGTTTTGTCCCATTCGCAACAGACAGGGATGATTTAACTGGTATGTAAGATATATTATTACGTTGCAAAAGTTCTAAGCATTTATTACCCAAAACCGAAACATTAGCTCCTGAGTCCAGCAAGCCTACTAACGAGTCATTAAAAACCTTAACTTTGATAAAAGGGCGATCATCACCGACATGCAAAACGGTTGACTCTAGCAACTTGTTGAAGAACCTTCGCTTTTTAAAACGCTGCCGACATTTAGCTATTTTCAGAGATGGACCTTTGCGAATTTTATGCAAATTTTCACGTATATCCCTTGTACAAATATCTTCCTTTTCTACAAAAGCAAAAGACTCAGTTTGTGTTGATATGGTTCTGTGGCTTGAAAAAGTTCCAATTGGTCGAATTTCATGTGATTGAGATCTGTTTAAGTGAAAAATATTAGCTGGGTTCTCTACTAGTGGTTCTAATTTGAACTCGGGGTTTTTTGGGATGGACGAAAGTCCCCGGTAGCCAGTTCGCCCGTTTTCTGGTTTCCCTGAAATAGGTGCCTTTTTGGACAAGAAGGCGTTAGCACTCCTTTTTGGCCGCACTTAAAACAAAAACGCTCAGTAATGTCCTTGTTACAATAAATATACGAGTGCCCGTATGCCAGACAATTCCAGCATTTTATATTTGAATAATCATGCCTTACATTACCATTGGAAATATGCAGCGCATCAAGCTGGGGGTCAGGAGGATCAGAGTCATTCACATCGGGTTTTGACAACTCAAGTTCATTGACGTTACGTGTTACCACAGTATTTGGTGTAAAAGATTTATTGTCCCTTAAAACCCTTTCGGCCTTTCGTGCCATATCTCTAAAATCGTTCAACGACCTAGACTCCGTACTAAACATCAAAAACCTTAGACTTGGTTGTAGATTTCGTTTCATTATATCAAGTAATGTCGGGTCAGGAAGCGGACTTTGCAATCTAGAGTTCATTGACACTAGTGTGGTATGGAAATCGTCATACGATTCCTTAGGTTGCTGCTTTCGCAGGGAAATTCTCAATAAAATGTCATGTTCAGATTCCAGGTACCCAAATTCCTTAGTTAAGGCCTGTCGTAGTAATTGATACGTCACGTTACTATTCTGTCTCATAAACAGCCAATACCATTGCTCGGCCCTTCCTTCCAAAAGAACATGGAAATTAGATAACAAATGCTCGCACGAGCATCTCGTACGACTCGTAAGTGTCTCTACTTTGAATAAAAAATCAGAAACTGAGCCTGTTCCATCATAAGAAATTTTCCACCTTTCTAGCTTAATACTCGTTTCGTTAAATAAATTGTTAATCCCTGGGGATCTACCAAAGTTTAAACTCTCAGCATTGGAGTTACCAACACTGGGTGAAGAACTAGTACGTCTATTACCTATTTGGGAGATACTGTCCCTTATTGAAGAGAGTTCTTTTCTAAACTCCTCTCTAGTGTTGTGCATGGTTTGTTCCATTAACGTTATTAGCATATCAAAAGACGCATTGGGTGCATTTGCAGCAGCTTGATCTGCAATATTTACATTTGGGTCATCGCCAGCATTTTGGGAAACTGATGGCACAAATGAGTTGGGTAAAGAAATTGGATTATTCATAACTGAAATGTTTTGTAAGTCTGAGTTTGAAGGCAAGTTAGTGCAACTTTGAGTACGAGGTACTTCCTGTGCTGTCCTTCTAGCAGGGGAATGTGTGACTCGAGGCCTAGAGGTAGATGCACGATCCTGGATTTCAACTGAAATATTATTGTTTGAGGCAGAACTGTTTCTACCACGACCTCTTGAGTCAATTGCTTGGGAACGCGTATTCATAATGAACAGTATGTAATTCAATATAATTTTCGTAGATACAATTTAATTTAATTTTTTTTTTTTTCCTCTCAAAATTTCAGATAAAATCAGTTTTTTCAGAAATATTACAAAAAAAAATTAAACAAAATATTTATGTATATGCAATATATAAAAGTATGTTTTGCAGATTTTAATAACGTTTTTAAATTAATTTATAATTGACTCATATTTAATTTTGGGAATGACAAATTAAAAGAATAAAATGTATTTATTTATAGTCGTAGCCAAATTTAAAGTTTAAATAAAACAAAAATATTTTTTTCTTTAGGCAGTTCTTAATTACTATTCTGCAATTCTTTTTTCTTTTTGTTGGCAAAGAAAAAAAAATGTCTTGAAATCGTGCTAAAACTATATAAGCGAAAACACTTCCGCATCAGAACCAAAACATGGGCTTCAGTGTCTGGACTTAAGCGGAATTCACTTATAGTACTGGTTAAAAGATAATATGCAATAGCTTATTGTATCGCTACTAGATTCAAAACTTTTGCTATAAATTTAAATACTAGGACTTATACAAAAATCAGCAGATTACAATTGGTGTTTTAGTTAATTTTTGATTTTAACCTTTAGAAAATATTTTAGAATTAGGTTTTTTTGTTTTTTTTTTTTTTTTTTTTTTTTTTTTTTTTTTAATGCTGCTTGTGAACTAGTTGTCGCTGTCCTATACATAGTCAGCTTTTTCGTTGGGCGCCATATATGTTACGCGCTGGCTAGATCTTAAAGCAAATACAGGAAAAGAGTTAAAAGGCATATACGGTCTTGTTATCCCAGCTAGCTCTATGGAATTTTGGTAACGTGATTCTTAACCCGAGTTCTGAGCGCATAACACATAATTATCTACTTATATGCCAGCTTAATATACCAAAAAAGTAGAAAACAAATTAAAGACTAGTTTATATATTTAAAATAGAGACGTGGCTAGGTATAATGCCACATGGGATACAATTCTCCCCTCCCTTCTGGTATAAATTTATACACCAATGACAACCAAAGTATCCTTTAATTTAATTGATTGTCCCGTTTATTAAATCAGGCTACATTAACTTACATTACAGTCCCTAAAATTTGTCATTCCCAAGAAAATAATAAAGCTTTAGAGATTCATATTTAACAAATTCAAATGTATCATATTTATTGTAGAACTAAATATACACAAAGTAACTTAACCAAAATATATAAGATAAAAAAAAAACAAAACAAAAACATACTTTTGTTTATCAATAAAAAAAAGAAAAGAGAAAAAATGCATAAATAGAAAAAAAATCAATTGATGTTCTATTGTAATTAGCAAATATGAATGAAAACAAATAAGAAAAAAAAATAGATGTGGTTTACATTATTGATTTAGCAGAACGGACGGAATCGGAATATGATGTTAATGAGAGTTTAAGCATGTACCAATATGATAAAACGTAAAGAGAGTAATAGTAAATTATCACTGATTTCAATTTTAATTACTTACAGAAAAATTGTTGTTGTTACCAGTTGTTTAGTTACCATCTTGTTCCATAGTTGGGCCCAGCACAGGAATGGTATAGCGATTTCTATTTTTAGAAACAAAAAAAAACTTAATTTTCAATAATAATTGACATATTACTCCCAGTTCAAGATACATACATAAATTAACAAGAAAAGATAGTTAGTAGAAATAAAAGATAGGGTTAGCAGTACATAACGATATAAAAAAAAACAATATTAATTTTGATTTTGGGAATTTAAACTATTATATTAGAATACTAATAACCAGATTTTTATAAGTATATATTAAACCAAAAATTCATAAAATTATAGTTTTAATTCAAAAGACTGAAATTTAAGTTCTAGGTGATAATAATTATATAATGTTTCTTTTTCTTTTTCTTTTTATAACACTGTCTTTAAAAGTATAGTAGTTTTATGAAAAAATAGGTAGTATTGACCTTAAGTATTTATAGTTCATTTTTGACTTAAGTATATATATATCTTTATTTATTTATTTTTTTTTTTCAAAAAAAGTACGGATTTTGAAATGATAACTTTAATTTCAGGGTTTTTTTGTGAATAATTGATTAATAACTTCATTTCAATTGATTTGGTTTAAAGATCAATGTTATAAATTTGGTTAAAAAAAAAAAATATGTAATTTATATGTGTTTGGTCATATTTTCGTTATAGTTTGATTTTACTGTAGTTAATACAAACTTATTGAAAAAGTAATAGGTTTAAGCAATATTAATAGGTTGATATATTAAAAAGGAATATAAAATTTGTTCATAGTTGCGATATTTTAGGGTATACTTAAAACATTTTTGTCCTCCTTCTATAGTACACAATATTTTGTTTAGTCGAGGACAGTACGTTCCATGTGACCTTACCGCTCACTGACTCCAAGGCTACAGACCCAAGATAATAGGGAGATTAGAGTTTCCTGCTTTGGATAGGGTTGGCGTTGCTATAATTGCTGAGTTGCCTATAAATTTTTTTTTTTTTTTATTGAAGTGACTTGCCTTCTTAACTTTTTTACACAAAATGAATGACTAAAATGTGGCTTGCTTTGCTCTAGCTGATAATAGAAGCTTTGAGAAAAATAAAGTTAAACGGGATCTGCATTCCTATGAAACCGATTCATTTTTACTCACAATTTCTTTTATCAACTTTTAATACATGATACAATCATATAAATATAAATATCGATCTCTCACAAAAAAGATAGGACACAAGAAAAATCTCATGATAGATTATTAATCTAACCTGTTTGTATATAGGGTGTGCAGCACACGTTCTTTTCCATAAGCAAATAATGCCCATTTTTAGTTCCAACCTCCCCTTTTCGTAAACAAACAAAAATTGTAACATGAGATGGCAGATGAGCTAGCGAAGTAAAGGGTTCATTTGCCTACGGAAATGCACTTTAATTCTATACTTCAGTTCTATAATGAAATAATAGACTCAGCGGTGATCGTTAGAGCCATGGAGGTCTATGTAAATACCTCTTTGTGGAGAGTCTCCATGATGATAAGGGGATCTTATTAAACGATGGCGGCTAGGTTCCTTTTGTCTTTGCGAAGCTGCGGTTGTCCAGCGGTAAGTGAAGACTTTGTGGTGTACCAGGGGTTAAGGAATCTGTTGTGTATATTTTATGTCATTATCCAGCCTTCTTGTGCTCCATAGCAAACTGTCCAGGGTCTTATTTGTTCCGAGACCTGGGTTCGTAAGCTAATGCTTCCGGTATTTGTCAAGCAAGTACGGAGAGCTCTGGATTTCATTACATTGAGGTACTGAAACTCGCTACTGTTTCTTTTTAGCTGGTAACACTAAGGACCCAACGAGCCTATTGGGGGTCTTCGGGATTAGCCAGTTCAACGCACCCAAATTAAACTTACCCTGTTCCAATTTAGCCTCTGGTTGCTTTACCATATGGCATTAACTTATAAGCCTTCTGATAATATTTAAGTTTAATTTTTATTTACTTAAAACTAAAACATAATTTTACTCAATCCCATTTAAATTGTTTCTTACAAATAAAAAAAAAAATACCAAATTTTATGAATCCCCCTAATATTTATTTCTTTAGTATTTAAAACTATTTTAGAGGCTCATTTTCACAATTGAAATTTTTTTTACAGGAACTGGTGGTCCCTCCATAATATACGAAGGAAAAGATGCCTTATTAACCTGTGTTGTGTCTGAGAATCGTAGCAACAATACTGTGATATGGAAAAAATTAGATGAAATTCTCACCGCTGGTAAGGTGAGAGTTACCAGCGATTTACGTATAAGTGTTTTGCATGATGAAAGTAAGTTAAATTTAAAAAAATCATATTTTAAACTTAATTATTGAATAAATCACCTTTAACAGGCCCAAAAGGTAGAATGGTAACGGGCGGAGAAGTATGGGTGTTGTTAATTAAAAAGCTTAAGCCCTCAGATTCGGGCAGTTATGTTTGTGAATTAAATTCAGAACCTGTGTTGCGTAGCATACACATATTAACTGGTAAGTTAAATTTATGCAAAAATAACATTCTTCATGAATTAAATGCTAATTTGCTGCTTTTTGACATTTTTGTATTTGTATGACTTTAGTTAAGCCTTTACCTGCCAGCAATAAAAATAGCAACAACAACAATAGTACATTAAGTAGTGACAGCAATAGTAATAAAGATTCAGCGGCTAGCGAATCAAGTGATGTATTCTTAGTACCCCCTCACTTGGATGCCACCGACAATCGTTCTTTTTGGCGTACTGGCTCAGTGACGCCTCAAATAACTCATGATTTTACTGAATGCTGTGAACGTGCCAAAGTCAGCCAAGGTTGCATGGGTTTTTGTAATGTTCATAACATCCTGGATGGCACGACAGGCATTGAGCCAGAGGCTTGCGAAAAAGATTTTCCACAAATTGTTCGCTGTATGGCAGATGGTCGTAATCATGTGCCGTGTTGTGTAGAAAAGCAAATACCTGACTTGTGTCAGGATATGTGTCGTGGTGAGTACACACCATTTACTGATATGCTGCGTACGCGAGTCTCTTGTGTGCATCATACGCTGAGTGGCCTGCAGTGTATATTACAGGGCGTGCAACAGATACCAAGCAGTCCATTAAATGTGGCAACTGATGAGATTAGTGAAACACGTGTCGTCATTAGTTGGTCACCACCCGAAAAGTTGGCCCACCTGGTCAAACATTATAAAGTCAATTTAACAGCTTTGCATTCGTTTGATGAGGACGACGATGATGAAAATGAGGATAATGTGAATGATGATGAGGATAACATTTTGGGAAGAGAAGATGAAAAGGCTATTATACGCTTGATATCAGCAAATGACACGTCAGTAATTATAAATGACCTAAAACCATTAACAATGTATGCCATTGTTGTTACGGCAGCTAATGACCATGGCAGCAGTTTACCTAGTGAACGTTTGCGTATCTTTACACACACCAGTGCCTTGGCTACGGAGCAACAGTCGGGTCCCTCTAATAAAATGGATGTACCTGATTTGCCTGATATTCGTTCATGTTGTGAATCAAATGGCATGACCCATCGCATGTGTTTGGATAAAATGTGTGATCCCCAGAAAACAGATTTGGCCACGTTGCCAGATTTTATGGTTTGTGCTCCCTGGTCAAATATCACCTTTAATTGTTTGGCCAATAATATAGATCACACACCCTGTTGTCGTGCCAGAGGCATACCCACTGTCTGCTATCCTTTGTGCTCGGGCAAAGTATCAACATTGGATTTTAATTTGTTTAAGTATGTCATTAAGAGAGAAATACTTATTGTCCGTTTGTTTTATTGAAAATGTGTTATTTTGTATTGCTTTCAGGTGCTTACGTTTTATGTCCGAGTTCAGCAGTTGTTTATTCCAGGGTTATGGTGTTTTGGCAGATCCTCCATCAAAGCTTCATACGGTGGCCAAAACAGATTCTTTTGTAATCTTAGATTGGAACAAACCCAAGAGACTGGCTGAAACCATCAGCACGTTTCATGTGAAATTTCGTCGCTTGGGAGTGGGTGATGAATATCTAACGATTGAGAAGGTAAGCATTTTTGACAAGAAATAGATGCGGAGTTTAGTTCTTAAATAAGAAGTTAAAAAAACTTGGTTAAACTTTAACATAAAGCTGAGCTAAAAATAAATAAAAAAAACTAAAAAGGATATGACCTAGAACTAAACTAGAACTAGAATTCAAGTGGGTTAAAACTAAACTAAGTCGTACTTTAACCAAACTAAAATAATTAAATAAGAAACAAGTTTTATAAAAAATTTTCATTTGTGTTAGAGCTCCCACTCCCCCTACCCTTATTCAACAAATTTTTTGAAAAAGTAGGCAAAATTGAACAACTGTTTTGAAAGGAAACTATTACTATGTAAAGGGGATAAAAATAATTTGATTTCAAGCTCAACTGAGTTAAATTTAAAACAGTTGTATGTATGACTTTATCGCAGTTAAACCCTAACTATGGTAACCTTAAAGCGAATTTAAATTCCAATCGGTTTCTTTTTTAAAATTTTATTACAGTTTTGCTGCCACTTTTGACTTTTCAAACCATATTTCAAATTTTTATCATAATATTTTATTTCCTTATGTTACATGCCTTCATGTTTCCTTTATTTATAACCCTAATTTAAAAATACTTTATAATAAACTTAAACTACATTTTAACATTTATTTTACTTGTTTCATTTTTCGACTTTTCATTTCTACTTTTTAAAATTTTTGGAAATTTACGACCTTTTTGCTGGCCATGTATAACAACAACAACAACTATTAACTGTTGCTGTAAATTAACAAAAAAAAACTAGAAAAATCCACCACTTATATTGGAAGGCTTAGAGCCAGATGTCTACTATGAGTTTTATGTGGTTTCGATAAATGCATACGGTAAAAGTGAACCATCACCACGACTTATTATACGCACCCAACCCCTAGAGCTGGAGGATGAGTATGAAACCAAATATAACATGAGTGCATGCTGCCAGGCATCCGGACTATTGCCACAATGTGCACCACTCTGTACATACAACATACGTTTATCGGACATTGAAAAACTAGGACCAGCGTGTCGGGCACAAATCTGTAAGTATATTTACAAGAAAAAATGTTAGTCGTTGAAGTAGTGTGTTACTCCCTCAACTGCAATAATTTTCAAATGTTTGTATTTGGGCTTGTATCACATATTTTCACTTCTTCTTCACTTGTATGGCACTATATTTCACTTAGAGAAGAAGAAGAAAAAAAATAATAATGAAAAAATAAAAGACATTAAATAAGATTTATATGCAACACGATATGCATGAGAATTAAGCTGCAATATGTGAGTAGAGTTTAAAAATGTTGCAAATAATAAATAAACCTCTTGCCTTACGCACAAACACATACAAACACACACACACACCCACACATGCATAAACACATACGCATATTCAATTTTGTATATCGTTGTACATAAACATGTTTGCTAACTTTGCAACATTTTTTGCTTTCTGTATCAATAAAATTAATTACATTTTTGCTCTACACACTCTTTTCTAAAATATTTATTGCCTTTTTATTTTCTTTAATCTTATTTTAAAGATTTGTATTTAAAAGTTTTGTGATAAATTTTCCTTTTTTGTATCCTCCCACCTACAGCCGTTATTGCCCGCTGTGCTGCCGGTGGTAGAGATCATACGCCCTGCTGTTTACGCAGAGGTGTAACCGCGGCATGTATGTCTTTGTGTCGTGGCGTCCTGCCTGTTCATCATACCACTTCATTATCAACTGTTACAACCTCTAACTCTACCAACGATTGTTTATCGTATGCCGGCAATATACTGCAATGCTTCGAAGAAGGTACGTTGAAGGGAATTAAATTTGTTTTCTTATTATGGTAACAAAGGGTTAAATGAAAATTAAATTGAGGGGATATTTTTAAAATAAACATGTGACATTAGCAAATTAATATAAATATAAATTGAATTACAATTCCAAATATTATGCAGGATTTATCTTTTGGTAGCCTTTTAATTAATTTTTAATTTTAATTTTTATTTTGTTGTAACCAAGGGTTCTCCAGTTGTATAAGGGGGGAAAAATCAAAATAATTGAATAACGAAGTAAGGTTTATTGGGTTTTTAAAGAACTCCTGAATGTTTTGGTTTGTAAATAATAATTCTCAATAAGTTTATTAAAATTATTACATAAGGCAGACAATATTTGTGAGCTTTCCTAAGAATTTGATGGAAAACTACTGATGATTTGGTGTAAGAAGCAATGAGTGCATATAGACAAACTTAACCTACAACCAAGCCTATGAATAATATAGAATTAATTTCAGTTTAGGACTGGAAGTGGCTGTAATATGCTAGGTTATTTATTAAAAAAATCAAAAAATCAGCAGAAAGAAAAATTGTTTTTTTAGGATTTTTAATAGAACTTAGTTTTTTAGGAGAAGAGGGATTATTGTCCTATTGCTTATTTTTATTTTTCCTAATTTCACACCAGTTAAAACTCGGTAATTGAAGTTGTAGTATTTTAGCTTTAAAACAGTTCTCTTTTAACTATGTTTTATATATATTAAGCCCTAGTTAGGCTCTAGTGTAATTACTTAGTTTAAGCAAAATTAGAAAATAATGTACATTTTAATTTTTATAATTTTTTTAAATTCTTCTTATTTCAATTTCTGCCTTCCTTAAGGTACCGAGAGTATACCTGGCCCTGCTGAAGACCTTCATGCCACAATGGTAACAAATACTTCTATAAGTTTAGTTTGGTCACAACCAGACATTGAGGAGAGTAATAATTTGACTGACACAGAAGCAGCATCAACAGTATCAACAGAAATAGCAACGGCTGATAAAGCAGCAACAACAACAACATCTGCAGCATTATCGGCTTTTGGCCAGACCACAACAAATACTGATATTGATTTTATTGTACAATATGGTCGAGTTAATAATATGACAATGTATGAAACGGTAGCAAAGTTGGAAAATGTAAGTATTGAAAGAGATATAAATTTTCTTAATATTTGTATACAAACATACATACATTACTTCTGCTTGCTTACTTTACACATATAAATGCTTTAATATGCAAATGTTAGCAAATCTACACATTCCTTTTTGTTAAAGTATTAGTGCATAACTAAAGGTGTTTGTTTTAGATGTTTGGTGCAAAATATGGACTAAAATTATTTAAATTTAAAATATAATTATAATTAGAGCTAAATCTACACCATTTCCAATTGTGTTCTGAAATACAGATAGAAAATTCTGAAATACAAATGGAAACTTCTGAAATTGAAATAGAAATTTCTGAAATTGAATAAGAAATTTCTGAACTTGAATCAAAAATTTCTGAAATACAATTAGAAAGTTCAGAAATACAATTGGAAATGGTGTAGAAAAACAATTGATGTGACCGCTATTTTTGCAATGAATTTTTTAAAGGTTTTATGATAGGATCAGATCAATCAAAATATTAATTCATTGTTTAGATTTTAGTTAAAACATTTAATGGGAGAACATTAAAAATTAGAACTTTGCCCTAGTCAAAAGGTTCACCTGAATAGCTATACAGATGGACAAAGTGATGGACATTATTTAATTGATGTTGTATTTGATTGTGATACACTTTTTTTCAAACTTCAAACAAAAATGCATTATAATCCTGTCAACAAAGAAAGGGTATTCACAAGGTAGTCATATAATCATATGTTTAAAAAAAATAAAACGAAAATATACTACTGTTGTGAGCATCCGCTCATAATTAAGTGTGCTATTTAAAATTTGAATCAGCTGCTGGAATAAGCAGAAAAATAAGAAAATTTAAAAACATTTTAAAATTAATGACTGCAACTTGTTAATTATATCAACGGCTTCACCCCGGTTCGGCCACCCGGTTCAGGTTTCTACTGTTTATGACAAAACAATAAACTCAGTTCAAAAAATCTTATTATTATAGAACTTTTTTCTTTTAAACACAACAACAATTTTTTTAAACTATTGTAAAATTTTAAAACTTTAGGACAATATGACTTGATAGCATACCGTTTGGATACCCCAATTATTTTTTTTCAAATTTTAAAAAAAGATTTAAAAATTTAAAAAACTTTCTTTAAAGTATTAAAATCGAAAAAGTTTGTCGTAGCTTTGATTAAAACATTAATTTATTTGTTTAATATTTATTACAATTTACAAACATAATAACATAATAGCCTGTTTAACGATGTCGAACGAAAACCTATACGAATGAAAGCTAGTCACTCACTTTCGAATAAATTTGGGTTTACGTATTTCGACAACTATCGTTCGCCTTTACTGACAGGTTCGTTTTCAACAGAGAAAAATATAAATAGTAAAGTGCTTACATACTTTGGGGCATTTGCATAAACAATTTTTAAATTTGCAATAGGTTTGTTAAGCGAAATTTTCATTAAAATCAACACTTCAAATCCATTTTGAATCTAAAAGTGGATCAAATCTAAGTGTGGATCAAAATATATACATATATATATTTTATTTTGCTATAAGTTTTGTAATAATGTCTGTTTACGTTGCCAACTTTTTTGCCTCCCAACAGTATGCACTCACTTTCACAATAAGAACATTTTTTATACATATAGCCGTGATGCTAACTTTCTTAAATTATAAAGCAGTAACAGATGAATCCCGCATTTCCTAATTAAGGTTAATCATTCCATAATAATAAAAATTTCATTTTTAAATAAATATTTTTTAGACAAAAGAAATATATTTTTTTAAATATTTTATGTATCTATATCTAGAATTTTGGATCATTATTTTTTTTAAACATATTTGTTTACAAAATATACACATAGCTATGCAATAATAACGACTTATTGAAAGAATTTGCCATTCATTTAGCCTATAATTTTTTATGGTTTTATTGCATTTTTAAAATATAAGTATATGAGGAATTTATTTATGAACTATATACCAAATGTAGTTTTATAAGCGTAAAAGTCTGTAAAAATCCACATTAAGAAGTGCATTGATTTTTGGTTGATTTTAAAAAAGGGGAAAATAATATATTTTATAAGAACAATAAAATGAAAATGCAATGTAAACATTATCAAAATAATTTTGCAGATTATCTTGAGATCATATATGCACAACATCAGTTTACAATCGTGTGTTTCTAACGGTACTTCATGAATATGTATTAAGCGTGCCAGCAACATTCACACCAGATAATCAGGAAACAAAAATCAGTTAATTTTTTGTTAAATTTAATGGTAATTTGCAATTTTTGTTTATTTACTCCTACAAGTGGCTTTAAATTAGTTAAAAATTCGGCATAATTGACATCACTGAAAACAATTCATAATTAAAATTTACAAAATTTTTGTAGATTTTTTTTAAAATCAAATTTCATTTAATTTTTGCTTTAAACAATATGATGTTTTAACCAATAACCCTTGAGAACATATTTAACTTATAGTTTTTAGCATTTTAATACACAGTGGTCTTTAATTTACATCAAAAACTACATACTTTTATGGCACTCGAAAGCAAAATAACATGTGACTGATTTTGACATTTACGTTCGCATATTTAGCTTGCGTTCGACTTAGGTAAACCCAATTTTGTATGAAAATGCTTTTGTTTTCGTTCGACTTGTCTTTCGAGTGAACGTTCGCTTAAAGTATATTTAGGTAAACCGAAATCAGTTTTCTTTCGCTTAGAATGCGAACGAAAGTATTCTTTCGACATCGGTAAACAGGCTATAAGAGTACTTCAAAACAACATTAACATACACTTGTACATTTTAGTTATAAAATTGTCTGACTAACCATCTAAATGTCCATCATTTGCCTGTCAATTTTCTCTTTAGACTCTAATAGGTCGACAAGTGTTGAGGGTGTGTGTGTGTGTGTGTGTGTGTGTGTGTTATATGTGTTTAAGTGTTTTGTTGTGTAAATGTGTCTGAGCTTAAGAACATTTTGACTTCCAACAATTGACCGACCACTCAAGTCAAGTACTTTTTATAATATATTTCGTATATAAAGCGCGTTTAGTTTTTAATACTTTTAGAGCAGGGTCATAAGTGCCTAAGGGGAGGGGGAAAAACTTATTCCCTTCTAAATCATGAGAGTATAAGAAAACTTTTTTTATTTTATTTAGCAATTGTACTGAATAGTTCGAGATTTTTGTTGGTGTAAGTTTTAACTTTTGTTTACTTATACGCCCCTGCCTTTGATCATTGTATAGCCATTTATAAAATTCATTGTCCTAGTAGTTTTCCCATTACTGGTGTGATTTTTTTTTATTGTCCTGCTATTTGTTTTTATCACTATTTTTGTTTAGATTTTTATTTTGTAGTTTTTTTTTTTTAATTTTCCATTAAGTGACACAAAATATCCATTAATATTTTAAATTTTGAAACAAAAAAACAAACAAATATTAACATTTGTAAACAACTTTATCATTATTAATGATAAAAAACAATTAGGGAGCAGCCAAAAAACAAATTTTTTAATCTCAAAAAAAATTTCTTAAATCTGTTTATTAAAAAATCTTAAATATAATTAAGGAAACCCTGTAGAGACTTTAAATAAATTTCTAATTGTTTTTCTTCGAGCTCACCCTTTTTGTTAAGAAATAATTTATGCCCAAAGTTCTTGGTACATTATTTGTTCATCTTTTTTGCATTAAAAAACTTTTGTTTATTTTGTTTTTGATATAAAAAATAGAAAAGAAAACTCTATGCAAAGTTTATATTTATGTACAATTTATGATCAGTTTCAGTTTGTTTTTGTTTCATATTTAGAAACAAACAAAAAAGAAATAAATGAAAAGTTTCGTTGACTGTAATGAAAAGTCAATGTAACTGTTGCCATTATAAACTTAAGTTATTTGAATGTTTTTCTTTTTTTTTTGTTTAGAACTAGACAGACTTCATCATAGTTAAGGGGAAACATTTCGTTGGAAAAAAAACAAAATATTTGCTTTAAGAAGCCAAAAATTTGCAAATTTATATTCTTATCATTTATAAATTAAACTTTAAACAAATGGAAGTTTTGCAAAGTTTTTTTTTGTTGCCTGAACATTTCTTTTTCATTTAATTTTTCCGGAAAAATAAATAAAATTTATAATAATTTTTTGCCAAAAATAAATATTTAATATGAAAACTTTGGGAAAACTTTAATGGGATGCATTAAGTTAAATGAAATTAATAAAATATCTGCACTTTTTGCCGTTTATTAGGTTTTTTTTATACGAACAGTTGTGCAAGAGTTTTCCTTGTGTTAATATTTGTTATTAAAAAGCTTTTTTTCTTACTTTTGAAACAACAAAAATTATTTCTCTTGAAACTTTAATTAAAGTTTTCTATTTCTTTCTAAAAATTTTTGCTGAAACTAATTATTTTCATTAAAACGTTTTTAGAAAGTTTTAAAAGTTTCTTCAAATCAAATTGCAGCATATCATTTTATGCTTTTTATAAAACTTTCATTAAGGAATAAAACACTCTTTGCAAAATTAAATTAACTTAATTAAAATATGAAAAAAAATGTTCAAAATATTTAACTAAATCTGCTGCAAAATTGCATTTGGAAAATAAGCCAAACATCAGTTGCAATTGCGAAGGATAACAGCCTTAAAAACTGTAACTCTTTTAACTATTTGGTTAAAGGCAAAAACCTAAAAAACAGTGGAAAAAGTACTATTAGAATGGACATTAATTAAAAACTAACTAGCTTACTAACTAAGGGAACATATTTAATGAATTCGGGAAAGTATTGAAAGAGGTGAAAGGGCTTAAAATAAGTATAAAAAGAGCTTTTAACTCTAATGCTCCAATCCAAAATTGAACAGATAAGAGCGCAATATTCAAAGTTTTTTTTAACAATTTTTTTATTTATGAAATATTTCTGATTTTTAAATTGTGGTAGCTGTCACATTTTAACCCAATTAAGGCCACTATGGGTAAGCTGTAAGGGTTTTGACACAAATTTTGTATGGCAACCCCTTTAGGGGATGAAGATAGGATGTAAGTCTGTTTTAGGAAAATATTTGCAAGGAAAATTTAGTTTTGGGACCCTGGAAACTGTAGGAGAGGATTTATTACAATTTGCAATACTTTGTGTGGGAGCCCCCTCAGGCGATGTTGATAAAAGGCAAGTATTTACTAGGAATATGTTTGTCAGGGCAAACTAATGGGGGTAGGTTCTTTACTTTATTTCTTTAAGGCCTGCTAGGGGAAAGTTATAGGCATTTTTACATCATGTTTGTAAATTTTGCAGGACAACCGCCTAAGTGATGGGGATAAGGGTTAGCACGTCTTAAGAATATGTTTGGAAAGGAAAACTAGTAAAGGTCTGCGATACATTTTATTCCTCTTAGGGCAACTCCAAGGAAGTTGTATGGGCTTTAAGCCTAACTTTTTTCAAATTTTGTCTGGTAACCCTGTTAGGGGGCATAGATTGGGTGTTAGTATGTTTCAAAAAAATATTTATGAAAAAAAGTTAATAGGAGGGAGTCTTACATTGTATAAGGGCAACTTCGGGGCAGACATTCGGGAAATAAACAGAGGTAGTCTTGGTTTTTGGCTTATATCTCGGTCAGTTATCAGGTTATTTTGCTGGATTTCAATACCCGTTTTTTCCACAGATGTTTCTGATAGTTTTATACAACTAACGGGTCTATTTGACATCGAAGAGCTTCAAAAAGTTGATTTAACCCTTACGTGATCAGATGGTATGAAAAATTATATGGGCCCTACTGTTGTTGTTGCTGTTGTTGTTTGAAAATGTTCCTTACCGGTAAAGATGTTTATAACGCGCAAAAACTATTGATCTCAGAACCACTTTCAAGTATACCGATCGGTTCAAAATTACAACCTGAGTCTATTAAAGCATCTCCGTCCGTCAGTCCATGTATTCTTGCGATTCAAATATTTGTCGCGATTTTAAAGACATTTTAATGAAATTCATCAGAAATAAGATTTCTGGCACTAACACGAAGCCTGTTGTTTATGGTGATGATCGCGTAGCCCCCATACAAATGTCCTCCCGTCTTAACAAAGCAAATATCATGTATAATTTAACAACAAAAGAGCTTAAGTATGAAAAATAGAAAATAAAAATTTACGATACTTGAATGTCAACATCATGTTGCATGTGCACACGCAACTTAAATACACATTTTAATAATGTGCAATGCATCACTTTATGCAATCACGCCTTAAACTAATGTTATGGAGATTAAGTGGCCTAAATGATGTATGATGTACATACGTAACGATAATGTAATTAAACTTTTGAGCAACATAGACATAAGTGGTGCACTACAACTGAGCGAGCATATTTAGTAAGTAATTTGTCACCAGAAAAAAAAATAAAATGGCTCGCACGTCTTTTCCTTGTTTGGGATTTTTTGAAAATTTTTACATTTCACCAAGACCGCTTTTTATTTGGGAACCTTTTTTACAATAATATATCCTTTCAATCTATTTGCTAAGCCAATTTTATAAATAGAACATAGGATTTTTTGTATGACGTTCAAAAAAAATTCTTTTTCCATTCAGTTCTGGACTTTTAAAATCTTAGAACTTTAAAAAGGAAAGCAATTAAAACGTGGCCCTCAAAACGTATATCACTTTAAAAATGTATATCATTTTAAAAATAATATTTTCGTCCATGTTTCGGTGTTTAAATATGTGTGACGTTCAATACACCTTTACATACTGAGTATGGTGTTACAAAACCAAATAATTTAGATATTCTCCAACTGTAATTAATCCATATTATTATTTAGTCTTACCTTTAAAAACCATTTTAAAAATGCCTTAATGATACAATGTAGGGTGAACATAAGTAAAGAAAAATTACAAAAACTTTACACCTCATTTAAGCATGCGGCGAGCGAATAATCTGCAGCATTAATTTTATTTTTGTCAATTCAAAAATAAAAGGAGAAAAAACATACTCAGACACACAAACATAGACGTAAACAAGCTTAGATTGTTATTTGTTGCAACCAGTTAATGCAAGTTTACATCTGTCGTCATCATCGAAAAAAAAAAAAAAAAAAGGTTGAGGTTGGGTGTCTCACAATGATTACAACAAATGTTGTACAATGGCAGCTACTAGTTTTTGCAATATCAGCAACAACAACAAAAACAAGCATTAGCATTTACAACACTGACATTATTGTCAGGTTTTTAGTTAGCAAAACTGCTGCTGTTATTGCACATCTTCATTGCCATCAATGTCAGTTGTTGCAGTCATTCATTCATTCGTTCGTTCATTCACAGTGACATGCAGCCATAAAAAATTGCCAAACTTTGTTACACTGACATACACACCGGTTTTAAAGACATTGGCAAAGCAAAATGGAATCAATGCCTCCCAACCAGCAAACCAACGATTCAGACAGTTAGTCACTTAGTCTACCAGGCAGCCAACAAGTCAACTAGTCTAAGTCGCCAGTTTTTGAAATAGATGACTGAGGTTGATGGCGATAATTCAACAAGACAATATCAATGCTGCCGTATTAAAACAACAATGACAACAGCAACAAAATAAAAAAAAAATTTAGCTAAAACAATAGATGAACTGCACAAAAAATAGGAAAAAAAACAAATTTTTAATACCGAATCATTACAAAGTTAAACCGTAAACATTCATCTCCTCAGTGTCTCACTTGCTGTGTAAACAACTTCATCAATGTGTATCCAAAGTTCAATTGATATATGTATGTGTGTGCATGTGTTTATATTTGCCTGAATTTATTCGATTATCTGTGTGTCAATTTAACTAAATTTAACAACCTTATGCTTGGGTGTATGCAACGCGTTCAGTGTTTCTTTTTATTTTATTTTTTTTTTTTTTTGAAAAAAAAATTTGCCGCGTAAATCAATTTTATTATCTTCCAAACAGTAACTTATAAACGAAATACTTTGGAATATTTTGGGCTTGTAAAAATTCTGTCTATTTTAAGTGATGTGCAGAAATGGAAATGTTGACCATACGGACTTGAATTTAGAGTTCGTTTAAATTATTAAAGCAGAAGCAACAATAATCAACATACCAAGTTTTATCATGCGAAATTCAAGTCATTTAAGGATTAAAACTGGGTTCCTTCTAACAAATTATTCTTTTGTCGAGTTCCTCAAAAAGTCTATCATTAATCATTATCCAATAATTTGTTGAAACACGATAATAACCCTCTTGTTTTTAAAGGCCATACATATATACTTAGACCCTATCTCCGTCTTCTAACAAGGTTGCCATACAAAGCTAAATTTGTTTACTTTTTTTAATTACTCTAGCACAGCTTCTATCCAAGGGTAAATGTAAAACCAGTCACTACCAGGGTTGCCATACACAATTGGAAAAAAATAATGTTATAAACCCCTTCAACTTCCCCGAAATCGACCTAAGTTGAATAAAATGTATCACAGACCCCCACTAGTTTTTCTCTCAAACATATTTTTAAAACATATTAACCCCTTATCTTCATCACCTAAAGGGGTTTTCATACAAAATTTTCAAAAATTATGTAAAAGAGCTCATAACTTCCTCAAAGTCGGCTCTAAAGCAATAAAGTGTCAACCAGTCCCCCTTAGTTTCTTCTCCCAAACGTATTCCTAGAACATACTTAACCCCTATCACCATCGCTTAAGGGAGCTTCCATACAAAATTTGTAAAATTTTAATTAAATCCCCTCCTACAGCTTGCAGGGTGCCCGTGGATAGGTCAAATGTGGGACTGACCCCCCTAAGGGGGTTGCCATACAAAATTTGAAGAAATTAGGGTAAAAACTCCTACATCACCTAAAGGGGTTGCCATACATAATTTACAAATTGATGTAAAATCGCCATGACTTCCCCAAAGTCGGTTTTGAAAAAAAATAAAGTGTACAACCAGCCTCCATTTCTTTCTCCCCCCAAACATATTCCTAGAACATACCTACCCCCTATTACCAACGCTTAGAGGGACTCCCATACAAATTTTGTAAAATTTTAATTAAATCCCCCCACAGCTTCTAGGGTGCCCGCGAATAGGTCAAATGTAGGACTGACACCAACTCATTTTTCCTTGAAAACATTTTCCTTAAACATACTTACCCCCTATCACCACCCCCTAAGGGGGCTGCCTTAGAAAATTTGAAAAAATTAGGGTAACTCCCCAACACATTGTGAAGGGTATATAAGATTCGGCACAGCCAAATATAGCGCTCTTACTTGTTTTAAAATATATTTAACAACAAATTTATTTAACCTACAAGAAGTAGCACTTAAATCTAATAACAACAACATTGTAAACAGATTTTTTACATAAAAATGTTTATTTCTTGTTCAATACAAAATTAATGGATTCTTAGTTAGATTCTACATGCACACCTATACACTTACACACAATACTTGTAAGCATTCACATGTTTGTGTATTTTAAAGTCGAAACATTATCTTCACATTAAATATTCGCTTAAATTTGTTACTCCCCCATCCTTATGACACTTAAGATTTAGTAGTATTAAGTTATTATTATGTAATGTCAGCTTGTTTTTTAGTGGCCAATAACATTTATTTCTTTTTTTTAACAAATTTATGTCCCTATATGATAATGACTTAAACCTTAAATCCACTTAAATTTTAGTCCATAAAAAATTTAATTAAAAAACAAAATTTTATTGCCCATTTTTTTAAAGAAATTATATTCTAAATTTTATAAATAAACGTTTTTAAGTCTTGTTTTTATTAAATGCCCCATTTAACAAAGTTGACTGATTTTAAAAATGTTTACCAAATGTGCTGCTTATTTATATTCATTAAATATTTGCCATACGAAAACACACTAAAATAAAGTTTGTATTTTTTTATTTTTGGTGGCTTCTTGAAAAAAGAAAAAAAAACCGTTTTCGCTGCTTTCAAAAACAGTTTAATAATAATGACACCCAATGGTGTCGTACACAGATGGCGTTTATTTCTTTGTTTCTTTTATCCCATTTGAACATTTATTATAGTCTCTTAAGGAGATACGCGCACTCATACACATACACCCAGACATGTGTATTTTATATAAAATCATGATGCTGGAATAACAACAGCATAACATTTACGAACTACTAACCCAAAACATCATCTTCATTCCTGTCACACATACCAGCACATTAAACATGCTTCTTTCACTTCTTACTAACGTACTTAACTGCATATATGCAGTCGGTAATACTAATTCAAATGCTACGCATAAATGCAGCATCATATGCATACACACACATACATACGTTCACTTATATTGGTCGTCATATTTAATACAAGTGACTATTGTGTTTCATGGTCTTATAAAAAAAAGGAAATCATTTGTAATGCTTTTTCTCATATTATTTAAAAAAAAAATGCATTTTTACAAATTTTATCCAAAGCATCTCATACATTTACACTTACACACACACACACACTCAGATAGCAAATGTTCAAAATATATTTTTTTGTAGGTATAAATTTGAAAAAGTTAAGTTTGTACTGGTTTGTGTGTTGAATTTTTTTCGGAGCACATGATATCACGAATAATTTTAAATTCACTTGACATGTCGCATGTGTACGTGCAGCAAAAGTTGATTGCAATTGTCATTTATACCCATATAAGCACAAGCAAACACAGAAACACACACACAAACTTATATTATTTATTTCAAATGGGCCGCACAGTTGTCGTTATTATTCAATACGTATGTGAATGAAACAATTATATACATTCTTAAAGGAATGTTCTTCCTAAAAATCAAATAATTTTAATTTTCCAAATTTTTTTAAATTAAAATTTTACGCAGATTTTGATTTTTATTTTTTAGGTTTTTAAGTTTAACTTATTAAAAACTTTACAAACTTACTTATTTTTGAGGTATCGGTAACCTTAGATGAATGTTAAAAGGACCACCTTCTGATATAATGTTTAAGGGCCTTTGCATTCCGCTTAGGTGAGTTTTTGGGCCTTGGAAAGCAAAGCGCAGGTGGGTTTTAAAGATGGTGAATTGAATCATTGGTTTTTCTCTAAAAAGATTGTTTTTTATTGATTTTGTGTAAAATGTGTTTTTGAAAAGAAAAACCTCAAACAGAAAGTAAAATTTTGTGCTTCTTTCTAGGGACCGTAATAATTTAACAGAAAACAATAAGTGTCAAAAAATAATAACTATTTTTTAATTAAAATTTTTTTTTTCAAAAAATAATTATCTAGAGTATTGGTTTCAAATCTTTACCTTATTTTTATAACTTTCCTGAAGTTTTCGCATCGAGAATTATTTCATGATTATAAAAGTATTACATTTATAAACAATGTTGTCCATATAATTTGAAAATAATGTAAACAGCCGTTTAAAGAGTAGTGATGAAGAAAACAATAGCTGTGTTCGAAATTGCATTCTACTCGGCAAGTATCGGTAAAAGCTTGCTTTCTCAATAAAAGTTTTTTTGATTAAAACTAAAAAAAAACAAGAGCGTTATATTCGGCTGTGCCGAATCTTATATACCCTTCACATTGGTCTCTAAATATACCCAGCCGAGTAATAATAATAATATAAAAAAATATAATAAAAAACCTTGTGCAAGTTTTAAAGTCCATAGAAAACTTTACAAAATTTTAACGTTCGTATGAATAATAGAAATAGATTAGGAACGTTTGAGGTTGACAGTAATGCAAGCTTTTGACATTATTTATATTAAAAGGTTAATTTTTATGGGATGTTCTAGTCCCCTGCTCCTCTCCAACTTTTTTTCCAAAATGTATGAATTATTTGATTATTACTTTTTGTAGAATATTCGAAGTCGATAGTTGTTATAGTTTTCCAGATGTGGCGTATCGCAAATTTCATAAAAATTCTTAGTTTGTATTAAAGCTACCCCTTCCCCTGCCCCTGCCCAAAAAAACTTTTTTTGAATGTAGGTCTTATCCTTTTATTTTTGCAAAACATTTGAAGTCAATTTCTGTTATAGTTTCTTAAATTTAGCATATCGAAAATTTTATAAAAATTGTTAATTTGTATGGGACCTACCCCTTGTTCACCCCCCACCCAAAAATTTTTTTCCTTAAAACATAACTCTTGATGTACTTACTTTTAGTAAAACATTTGATGTCGATAGCTGTTATAGTTTCTAAGATATAGCGTATCGAATATTTCATAAAAATCGTTAATTTGTATGGGAGCTACCCCTTTTTTTGCCCCCACCCAAAAAATTTTTTCTTTACAGCGTAGCCCTTATCGCCCAATTACTTTTTATGGAACATTTGATTTCGATATCTCTTATAGTTTCCGAGATATAGCGTATCGAATATTTCATTAAAATCGTTAATTTGTATGGGAGCTACCCCCTGTTTTGCCCCTACTTAAAAATTTTTTTCTTTCAAGCCTAGGACTTGTTGCCCAATTACTTTTTGTAGAACATTTGATTTCGATATCTGTTATAGTTTCCGAGATATAGCGTATCGAAAATTTTATAATAATTGTTGATTTGTATGAGAGCTACCCTTTTTTTTGCCCCCACTCAAAAATTTTTTTCTTTGAAGCCTAGGCCTTGTTGCCCAATTACTTTTTGTAGAACATTTGATTTCGATATCTGTTATAGTTTCCTAAATATAGCGTATTGAAAATTTCATAAAAATTGTTAATTTGTTTGGGAGCTACCCCTTTTTTTGCCTCCACTCAAAAAATTATTTATTTAAAGTGTAGTCCTTAGCGTACAATTACTTTTTGTAGAACGTTTTAAGTCGATAGCTGTTATAGTTTACGAGATATAGCGCATAAAATATTTCACCAAATTTGTGCAGTTGTAAAAAAAATACCTTTTTCCCTGGTCCTATCTGAAAAAAAATTTTCCGTTATTTAAGTTCCTTCTTTGGGAGTATCTGTGCCAAGTTTTGTGGCAAGTAGTTACTGAGATATATAGGGATATATGCACGGATTTTGTACTAAAAAAATGGGTTACTTTGGGTTTTCGCTTATATCTCGGTCAATAGTGAACCGATATTGCTGATTATATATAGCGGTTGTTAGCGGGATATTTCCAATAGTTTGACATCATTAACTGATCTGTATCTTTTTATTTGACTCCGGAAACTTGATTTCAACAGACATACAGACGGGCAGACGGACAGACAGACTGACGGACAGATGGACAGACGGACATGGCTATATCAACTTCCCTATCTATAAGGATCCAGAATATATATACTTTATGGGGTCGCAAATGAATAATAAAGAAATTACAAACGGAATGACAAACTGATATATACCCTTATCACTATGTGAAGGGCATAATTAATCTCATCTTTTTCAAAAAATTGAAAAATAGTACGGATTGAACTTGAATCTAAAGTAATAAAAACAAAATTGTAAAAAATTATTTTAAAAATATTAATAAATAGAGATAAAATTATATAAAAATATTATTATATAAATATTACGAATATTACAGACAGAAAATTTTGAACTTATGACCAAAAATGGATAAAAAAATTTTAAATTGGAGACAGAAAAAATATCTCTAAAGAATTGGAATAAGAAAATAATTTGAAAAAAATTTTTTACCTGATATTTAAGAAAAATATTAAAAAGTTAATTGAAAAAAGTTTAATAAACTAAAAGTTTTTGGCAGAAAGTAATTATGTGTTAGAAAAACCATCAAAAACATTACGTGTGTAAAAACATTCTGATTCCCATCTGTTTTGCACTCCTGAGCATGCTTTTGCCACCATCCAATTTGTAATGATCCAACTAAAATTTTTTATACCATTTTATGCTTTGAGATTTCTATTTTGTTTTCCTTTTTTAATTTTTTCTTATTTTTGGTGTAAGTTTCTATATCTATTTGGCTCTTATTTTATAAGATTTCATTGTTAAATCTAAGGACAATACGTTTGTGTAAATGACATATGAACTATAACAGGATATTAATACATACATATGAATTCCTTGGCGAAATGTTTCTCTTATGTTTTTTTTTTTTGTTTATTTTTATAAGAAGTGCTAAGTTTTGATTTGATATATAATGCCAGGGACACCATATCAAAATCAAGTATAAGACCATTAGGTTGTTTCAACAAATCACAGAGTTCACTCTTAAATAAAAACAGCAAAGGACACTAGTGAATACCAACAGCTTGTGTAAGGTTGAAAGATTTGTTAAGAGAAAAATCTCTAACATTGCACTTGATTCCTTAAGGTATAAAATAAATTATTTTTGTATTTTTATTGGGGAGTTTTTGAAAAGAGCTTTGTGTGACGCTAAGGTCATACAATATTATAAATGTGTATTTGTGTGTGTGTTTTAGACGTTTGTTATAAAAAATGATCATGTTTTATGGTCTAAAGCCAGCAACAGTCATCATCAAAATATATTGTCTTCACATAACACATAACACCAGTTCTATTACTTTTTCTTCTTCTTTGTTTCCCTTTGCCGCAGTATCTCATGTTAAGCCACTATATACGTGTCATGTGGTAAATACTTCATATGTACCACCACACATAACTGTTGTATTGTTAATGTTTCTGGTGCAATTTAAATGGTTTGCGTTTTATATATTTTTCTCTATTTTTAATTCAAGTATGCGTGTTTAATCAAGAAGTATCCTGTGTGTATTCGAACATCAATTACATTTTCAATAAATGAACAGATGTACACAGCTTCTGGTACTTCTCTTACATCTATAAGTCTTTGTAATGTAATAGTGAGCCTTTATCTTATTGTTCATCTAATATGCCTTTGCACTAACTATACGTATGTACGTGTGTGTATATGTTTGCTTGCGTGCAAAGCTTATGATTTTCAATGATGACTTGAGTGTTGTTATTTGACAGTTAATATTATTTTATTTTATTTTATTTCATTTTTCGTAGAGAGTACCATTTAACTCCTCCATTCGCTTGACAAGTTTCTATGTCACTTAAGCATTATAAGGTTGCCTTTAGGTTTTGTTGTTGCTAACTTAAGTGCTGCTTTACAGTTATATATCCTTAAACTTGAGAATAGCAATAAGCTTAAAGCTATTAAGGAGTTTTCAGTTTAATTTAGAAAACGGGATATCGCTTGCCGGCAAGAAATTTTGAGAATTTTTATTCGGTTGACTAGGTTTCTAAAACAAGAACGCATCACTAAGCCTCTAGAAAATTTTTCACCTGTGTTGCCCTGAAAGTACAAAAAATAAAAACCCAAAATAAAGTTTAATCCTAGAAAGGGCGAATTTATAGATAGAAATAGGGAATTATGATCAGTAATGCTAGGTTCTGCCCATTAGCCATTCAATGCTTTTGGCTTACCCCAGGATCTTATTGAGGTTACAGTCATGCCAAAAATGCCTTTTGGAAAGTGCCTTACTAAACTGAGAACGTACCAAGAATTACCTTATATTGCAGTGGCCATATAGAACACCAGTTAATAGTTAAGGTATTTTGGCTTAAAAATAAGAGAATCTTGATTTAGCCTTTTGTTGCTATATACTTGCGAAAGTGAATTTTTATACTCTACAGCCTGTAACCTCAGCCCAGTTTCTGATCTCTCTTTTCTATCCTCTATTATTCTTATTTCCTGAATTAAGAGAAAACTCAAGTTAGTTATTATACTGGCTCTTGTCCCAGATCCTTTTCATGAAAATTTATCTGCAGCCGAAATTTCGGGTAAATTGTGATGACGCTGTGGCCAGAATACCATCTTTTACTCCTTAAGCGTCTACCTGTAATCCTAGACCCCTCCTGATCTGATTATCCTCGTTTATACTTTTTCATGCTTCCGGACTCACTCAACCACTGGTATTATCGCAAATGTTTCTGATTAGAATTTACTGCAGTGATCTAGTCTCCGTGACTCTGCAATTTAAGTAATTCGCTGAAGACATTTGCCCTTACTTCTTTAAATGGAATATGACCACTTTTTCTCATTGGTCTTTCTCAAAAAGGTACCTCAATAGATCGTGTGTATTCCAGATATAGTGATTATATGAAAAGCTCCCTTTTAGCTGTTCGATATGTTTCATATTAATTAGATTTCGACTTCTTGAGCCTCAAAACCATCGTGAACGCAGTACTCCTAACATGGGAGCTTAAAAGTTTATGGTTCTGTATTGCCTTCACAAAAGTTTTTGAGGTGCCCCTCGGTATCTAAAAGAATTAAACAAAAGAATACAGTTTACATCAATAAACATCGTTTTAAAATGCCTGCAGATAGGAAAAACACAAAATGAAATTGACTGTTCTTTATTAAATCTCAAAGGATATATGCTACGGCTCATATCCTTTTAAGCCACGTTAACCTCGCCTTAGCTCAACCAAGACCATTTCTCGTAAGAGAATAATAGAAGGATAAATTTTTTCAAATTAAGCACAAATTTTATAATTTTTAATTTAACATTTTTTTGATAAACTTATTTTCTCTATTAAAAAATTTTTTCCAGCGTCTGCCAAATACTTAATTCTTCTAAATTTTGTTCAATAAACTAACGGAATGCACTTTATTGAATTACAATGTAAAAAATAATTGGGGTATTCAAACGGTATTCTATAAAGTCATATTGTCCTATTTTAAATTTTTCAATAGCGTAAAAAAATTGTTGTTGTGCTTAAAAGAAAAAAGTTCTATAATAATAAGACTTTTTAAACTGTGTTTATTGTTTTGTCATAAACAGTAGAAATCTGAGCCTGGTGGCCGAAACTCTTTAGTGAAACCGTTGATATAATTAACAAGTCGCAGTCATTAATTTTAAAATATTTTTGAAATTACTTATTTTTCTGTTTTCCCCAGCAGCTGATTAAAATTTAAAATAGCACAGTTAATTATGAGCGGATGATCACAACAGTAGTATTTTTTCGTTTAATTTTTTTAAGACATGTGACTTTAGGACTACCTTGTGAATACCGAATATATTTCGTATATCTCCTTTCTATTGTGCTTTTGGCACAAAATTTCCTTTATTGAACTCGGTTAACAACAACACATTGTTTCACTGTCTTCACTTATGTTTCCACACATACATGTGGAGATGCAACAAAGTAGTATCTTGTCATTGTTGTAGCAATTGTCAACAGAACAATATCTGATACAATGAAACCGTAAGGACCCTGAAATCCAAATGCATTTTGAATTATTGAACAACACTCACACTTAATGAGTTGAAGTTGGCAACAGTAGCATATTGATTTCAATGAATCCTTTATATAAGTATGGCCTTAGAGAACACTTCGAGCACTCTTAATTCAATACTAAAAAATACTTGTTAATAAAGATATTTGTGTAACCATTTAGCTTAAACTATATGAGAAACAATGTCAAGAAATTTAGCTTTTTTTTAATTTTTTAATGGAGTTTTTTTCTGTTTGATTTTTCTCAATGACATCCTTTGCAAAGTCTTACGGGGACGCAAGCCAGTATGAGTTTTGTTGAAGATAAACATAGTATTTTATCTAAAGAATTTTAAATACAAAAAACAAGTTTATTTTGTTAATTTCTTTTTTTTAAGAATTTTTCTTAATACACCAACATTCTCCAACAAATTATAAGGTTTTTTCCAATTACAAAACGTTGTTTGTGTAGCAAAACATGGCAGAATTAAGCAACTTAAATGTGTCCTTATTAAAGTGAAAATTTTAAAAGGAATGCAAAAGCAACAGTTTGTTTGAGTTTGCTTATAAGAAGCATCTTAGCTTCCAGAATATTTTGTTCTCTAACAAAAGAGCTCAAAGCAGCAAAAGAAAGAAACGAAAGACTAAGAAAGAGCAGAGAGAATGTCTAAACTTATTGCTGCACTTTAAGATAATTTTATCCTTTAAGTTATTTTAGCTAAAACAAAATTTCTTTATTTAACTTTGTTTCGCCATAATTTGTTTTTGTGTTTTTCTCTTGTGGCAATTGTAGCAATTTTGTAATGAATTTGTTGCCGAAACTATTCTTTTTCAATTATCCAACATGTCGAATTTGTTTGCTGTTACTTTGTAGGAACTTCTTTATTGTTTTTTTTTGTGGGAACTTTTGCCAAAAAATATTTAAAGCATTTTTACAATTAATTTTTTGCTCGTTGGCTTTGAATGTGACCCACAAAGTAAGCAAGCAAAAGCAGCTTAAGGCAATTAATGACTAGACTAAAGGAATTTTTAATTAAATTTAAACTCTATATCCATGACTATGCTTATTTGAAAGGAATTTTACAGGAAAAGTTATGCGTGTATGTTTGCCTTTTTAAATATTAGACAAAGGATTTAAAGGCCAAGTTAAGAGTAAATGGAAATTTTTTTTAAATTATAAAAAACATAGACATATTTAAAACCCTAACTTCTGTTGCAATTTATTATAGTAATAATTAGGAATATCTTAAACTTCTTACAAAGCCCTTTGACAACATTATTTAGTTTAGCCTTTTAAAACTTTGGCAACTGAAAAATAATTTGTACACATTTTTTCAGTGTAAGAAGAAGTATTATTGCAGGTGGCAATAACAAAAAGTTTTCAATTTACCTGTAAAAAGTTAATTTTTTATTAAAATTTGTTGTGAGAGAAATGTTTGCTTCGTAGATTAGATTAATTTACTTTATAATCATCAAAATCCATCCACCTAACAGACCATAAACGCTTTTTGATTAAACTTCGCAACAGTTGTACTTTATTGGATATTAATCCACCAGCCCGCAAGCGAAGAGCACGTACCCACAGTACTACGTAAAGTAAAGTGTCAGCTCGTCACAGTTGTCAAAACTAAATTTGTGTTGTTTAACGCCCTGAAAGACTTTACGTAAAAATCACGAAATTAAGCTCACAATTGAGGAAAGGGCAGTAAGGGCCCACTGATATTGGGTGCTATGTAGAAGGACTATAGGCTTAAAATAGGGTCTCAGTTCAAAAATGGCACACTGTCTACAAAGAAGCATAACTAGAGCAATACTTCCCTTAGCTTTGGTGTTGTGGTGGACATCAATTGACAAAAAGTGAAACGTTGCGACCATTAAACGTATATGTTGCCTCGTAAAAAATGGGCAATTAAAACTACTTAGACAAAGGCTTTGGAGGCGGTTTTAAGTATCTAGGCTATTGAAACCCACGTGTGCTACAAGGCTGGCCTTTTGACAACACGAATTAAGACGATGAGAGAATGGGTTAATGGAGGCCTTTGGCCTGACTAACAGCGAAATTTGGAGATAGGGGAGGGTAACACGGAAACAGTGAAGTTGACCGATTGTGTACCCCCAGTGAAGATAGAGGCTAACTGCACTGTGCAGACACTACATCGGCCGTCCTGGTTGAACAAAAATTCTTGGGTGAAGGAAAGAATAGCACTAGGCATCCTGGTTAAACACCCAGCGACCAAAGTTTACTTTCGCCTCCCTGACCACAGAATTGTTCTACAAGCGGATGTCTAGGCAATTAAGAAGTGTCTTTCCCGGCTCAGGGCATACGCAGATCATATGGTTGTAAGTATCTGTACAGGTGGCCACGCGTCTAGTAAGGCAATTATGTCTACAAACACCGCATCTAGAAAAGTATTGCAGTACAAAAGGATAACAGGTGATTACTTGTAAAAGGGACAGGGTGCCTGGTTATCAGGGGGTGGAAAAAAAATCGGGCGGACGATCTATCGCTTATGGCTAATAGACAACGGGAAAATGACCTGGTGAACCCAAAGCCCTTTCCTGCGACAAAGTCCGAGTGGAAAAAGTGGGCGGAAAATGCTCACAGGATGCAACGGACGTAACAGCTAGAAGATTGACGAGATCCTTGTAAGGCAACGCGAATTAGACCAGGACTATGGTCATTCTGAAACTTGGGACGCCTGAACTAGGCAAGATGGTGAGTGGGCTGACTGGTCACTTGAATAAACCAGAACTACTCCTCCCGTATGGGTTGTAAAGAAAAACAAGTACAGGGCATGTAGGGAGGACATAAAAACGATGGCGTATTTCACGTGTCACTTCTCGACTTTTGTACAGTCTAAATTCCAAAGTTTTGCCAAATATGGCTCACTTGAGAGGTGTAGAATGGGAGATGGAAGGAGAAATGGAGTTTCTTTGAACCTCTTCCGGAGTTCCTTGCTACGAGCGCACATCAAGCTGCCTATTGGGTTACCGGTATTTCGTGCGGAACTTGAGGCCTTTAAGGCCTTTTCTTATAAACTTAACCTAACATACAAGCAGGCTTCATTGCTTGCTCTTACGAACTTATAATTGTTATTTAATTTTTTTTGCAATTTTATTTTTACAGTGGCGCAAGCCTTTTTAAAAACTTTGTTTTATTTTACTTTTTGTCCCAGGGCCAAATCTTTACCTTGGACTTTAATCGAAAAACTGGATTTAGAATTCCTATTTTAAAAGCATTAACAAGTCAATAGATCAAGTAAATTTCGAATCGAATGCGACGATTTGGCCTCTGTTCTTTTCAATACAAAAAACAGGGCCTTAACATAGAAATTGTACTTTTGGTCTAAAACACTTTCTTAGTACTCAAAGTCTTATACCCCATTCCTTACTTTGTAACACTCTGTAGTCAATCAACTCTCTTTGCAAAACTATTTTTCATTTTGAACTAAAAGTTTTCAACTATTTTTACTTTACAATTAAGTAAAATTATTTTATATTAGTTTTGCTTTGGATCTTGTCACGTAGCTGTATTAAAAAAATACTACATTGAACAAAATAGTGTCCTTTTGCAGTAACATGAGCGTATGCAATTGTTGCTAATACTCTTAAAACACGACTTTTGTTTATTTATTGAAATTCGTTATTCTGTCAATCTTTAAGGGTTATAGAAATCCTACTAATTTAAATACTATTTAAATATGCTTTCTTTAAATATTATAAAATTTTTAATGAAAATTAAAATCAAACTTATTTATAAACCAACCACTTACTGCCTGAACAACCAATACGACTGTTAAAAAAAAACCAAAAACCAATTTAAATGCATAACTTACTTCTGGTCACCAGTACGCACAACATTTATTGTTTATTTAATACATTTTAAGTACTTTTGAATAATTGCAATGTAACACTTAGTTTTTGTTTTGTGGTAATTGTTCTCGTAAATTGTCAGCCTCACATGCTGTTGCAGTGCTTTTTCTAAATTCTTTTTTTGTTGTATTTTTTTCAATATTCACCCTTATTTGGCATTTGCACATTTTAGTTGAAATCAGTTTTTACATTTATTTTTTTTTTGTTTAATAAATAAATAAATAAATACATGTGATTGCAGTATTTTAATCTGTTGGTAACTCTTTAAGCTTGTTTAAGAGTATTATGTTTTCGATTGTCGTTTTGTTGCAGCAACATTTTGACAATATTGTTCAAATAAATGTTAAGTGAAAATGGTCAAAAAAAGTTTTTGTAGAATTTTAATTTTTACCATCTTTTTGAATATAAAAATTGTAGAATGTCAACAAAAACACGAGTATTTATTTTAAGGTTTTTGTTTTAAGAGTTTTTTTCTGTATTTTATGTTAAGAGATTTTTTTAACAATTTTTTCTTATGTCTACAAAAGCCATTTCACGGGTTTTACATTTTATAGTAAAATATGTGCAGAACAAGCATTTTAATTGTTGACCAGCTTTAAACTGTTTGGAAAATAAACGTGTGTTCAGTACTTACATGGAGATTAATTATTAACTTTGCTTTTGGTAAAAATTCTTTTTGCAATTTAATGTGTTGTGCCATAAAAAAAATAGATTGACATTACTTTATATTACTTTATTTATTAGTTTTCCTTTTTTTAATAACAGCTGTTCATCTATAGCTCTTACCAAAGTTTAAGCCCCCCAATTAATAAACTGTCACAAGGTGTAGTTAAACATACTATAGCTGTGGGCCATTCCGTAGGCCGTATAGTGTTTTTTGTTAACCTCTGCCGTCAATTTGAATTTACTCTATTTGTTTAATTTATTTATTTGATTTTCTTTTTTGTTAACAGTATTTGATGTCGAATTCAGTTTTGTTTTCAAAATTCTAAAAAAAATCTGATAAAAATTGTGTTTTATTTTCAGTTTTTTTTTGCATTTTTTATTTATTTATATATGGGGTATTCAAACGGTATGCTATCAAGTCATATTGTCTTAAAGTTGTAATATTTTACAATAGTTTTAAAAAGTTGCTGTTGTGCTTAAAAGAAATTCTATAATAATAAGACTTCTTGAACTGTGTTTATTGTTTTGTCATAAACAGTAGAAACCTGAGCCGGGCGGCCGAAACTCTTTAGTGAAGCCGTTGATATAATTAACAAGTCGCATTCATTAATTTTTAAATATTTTTGAAATTACTTATTTTTCTGTTTTCTCCAGCAGCTGATTCAAATTTAAAATAGCGCACTTAGTTATGAGCGGATGCTCACAACAGTAGTATTTTTGTTTGTTTTATTTTTTTAAGACATATGACTTTATGACTACCTTGTGAATACCCTAATAAGTTGGTACAAATTCAATTACGTACCGGAAAAATAATCATTTACACAGTCATAGCTATTTTTATTTCATATTTAACCAATTGACCCAATTAAAAAAAAAAAAATGACTTCATAACTGTTCTCAAACTCCGGAGATCTTTAAGGTAGCTCCATTTTAAATTTAAATAGTATTTGATTCTTGAAACATAAGAAGTAGGCGTTCGAAATCCTGAAAATAGAAAAGAAATTTATTCTTTGTCCGTCAGTCCATCAATTTTTTTTATTGAAATTAACTTTCGGTATCCGGTAAAGCCCAATGGACCCATTAAAATCATCAAGCTATTTAAACTGGTACGAAATAAATGTTAAAAATTTATGAACAAGAGTTATATTCAAGTTAAATAGTAATTGACTATTTGTTATAGTTTTAAACTTTCTAAGGCAGCTAAAATACAATTGGGTACATTCCAGACATTTAATCTCTGCTGATCAACAGATTATCTTTTCTGAGCTTCAAAAATGTATACTTATCGTAAAATCTCTTTCCACATAACAACTCTTACAGCTTTTTTCTAAACGGAGGGCTAGACATATGGTTTTTTAAACATCTGTTTATATGTACTTAAAAACAAAATTATTTTTATTTAAATCAATCATACGCACTGGAGTTAAAAATGAGCAGCTTTATCTTGTTATACAAAGCTTTTATTAGAACTTGATACACATTTAGAAAAGAAGATGTAATTAGTTAAAGCGTCATAAGGTTAAAAGTCAAAACTTCGGTGTCGCTATGAGGTTTGTTAAAAAAATGTAAAAGAATATTGTGCATTAAAATGAAAATATGCAAAAAAAACCTTTAAAAAAAGTATAGTTTTTATAACGTTATAAAATTAAAGCAAATAAAACAAAATAAAAAAATGCAACAAAAAAAGTAAAACTTTATAATAAAGCTAAGTTAACTATTATTAAACTCAATTAGAAAAAATAAAGTAAAACACATAAAAACGGGGGCGAAATAGCGGCATTCGATTAGAATCGAAGTCAAAAGATTCCTATTAGAATTCCTATTTTAAAAAATTGAAAACTCAATCGATCGAGTAAAATTTGAATTTAATTTGAATGTGATGATTCGGCCCCAACTTTTGAACTATTTCAGTGGCCTTTAAAAGCTAAAAGTAAATGTTCTTGCCTTAAAAAAATACTGTGTAGCTTATATAGATTTAATGCAGAGACTTTCTATAGTACTCATATTTTTTTATGAGCCCTACTATTGCTTTACCCGAAATAAGTCGATTATATTGATATATTTCATCATAACGTAGAATGCTTTATTTGATCTTGATCAAAACAAAAACAATTAACTAAAAATAAATTTTCTTAATATTCTCACATTATCAAGTGTTTTAAATTTATTCATAACAAACGTCATTTGAAAATTTTCGGGGCAAAAATTTTAAATTTTTTAATTTTTTGAAATTTTTTTCTTTTATAATTCTCAATGGATCACAGTTTTGTCTTTGGCTTTAATTGCCTCTTATTTAGCATGAAAATGTATCACTTTAGCTTATTTTTGATCAAAAATATTTGTGTGTTACTACGTTTTCTAGAACCTAGAGGATTTTCTTGTGATGCCATTTAAGTGAGATTTGAGGCATAACTTTTCCAAGGTGGTGGTATAGCGTCAGTTGATTATTGTTTACTTTGCTTTGCTTCTATATATGGTCACAGAAAATGCAGAACGCCCTATCTAACAAACAATTTAAAATTGGCTTGTTATAAATTATAGCCTTCAAATATGTACGTCATCTCGCAAAACTCTTTTTTTTCAGCAGAAATAAATTTGTTAATGCTTTTTTAACTTACATATATGGCAATAATTTGTGTTAATTGTAAATATATTTTTCATTTACACAAAAACCCTTGCTCCTCTAAAAAATTTTTCAATGTAAGATAGGGCGTTTTGCATTTGCATTTTGCGTTTGAAAAGTTGCACACTTGTGTGTGCTTGTACTTTTTGATATGTAGGTGTATTTGCAATGTAAAAATGCCGTATGGTTATTGGTGTTGTATTTTAAGCGGTCACGCTACCACCTTGTATAGATACAAATTGTGTTTTAAATTAAATATTGAATATGTCTTATTGTCACATGCAAAAATTTTTTCAGAAACTCAAAATTGTTAAGAAAAAATATTTTAATTAAAAAAAATTACAATGAAATTTTTCACAAATTTTTTTTTTTAAATATTCGTAAAATTTGGCAATATGGTCTAATTTAGCTCTTTATGTACATCCATTTGGATGGGAATGTATTTGCCTCTTTTTATAAAATCAAAGATAACCACTTTTAAAATTAAGTCTTGAAATTTATACAACCAAAAGTATGTAAGTCAATGGCACTTGGTCAACGAATTTAACGTAAAATTTTTTATTTTTTTTTGCAAGAATTTAATTTTTTATTATTTAACTTTTTTATTACAGTGTTTTTGCTGCAGCGCCGCATGTGATTTTATCTATTTTAGCAAAAATTTTTTCTAAAGTAGAATTTGTGTTGGCATTTTGCAGCTTATTTTTTTGTATATTTATTTTTTTATTATATTTTTTAGCAAAGTTGCCATATATGCTGTACTTATGCATGTGTGCGTGTATGTGTTTGTAGTAATATATTTTCTATAACCTCCACGAATTTTTTATTTAAATCTCTGTGTCTAGTTAGTGTTTGTAAATCACTGGATTTTATTGGATTTATAGTGTGCGAATTGTTGTAATAAATGTACGTTAGTACACATTACATTGTTCTTATACATTTATTATTCACACACACTAAAGCAAAAATGTTAGGGGTATAAAGTTAAATGTTTATCTATTTGCAAGTATGTAATTCTATATATTCGGAATTTTTTTTCCACTGAAAATGTATTTATTTACAATGGCTTTAGTAGTTACATCATGATTTATATTAATATCAATTGTGTTTAATACAGCAATGAAAACAAATTGCAATGAAACAAATAAAATTGTTGTACATGAAGCAGGAATTTCAATATGGTGATGTAATATAACCACTGTCCATACGAAAACTTTGGATTATAAAAAATTTAAATAAATTATAACATATTGGCATATAAAAAAAATTATAAATTAAAAAAAGCTTTTTATCTTATTTTGTAATTTTTTTAAATATCAGCCAACCTTGTTTATTTAATTAAAAAGTGTTTTACTTTTAATTTTCCTAGCCTTAAATTTTCTATTTTATTTACCCCCTTCTACACTTTTTATCATTTTAGGAGTTAATAACAAACGAAACATCAATTGATTTGATTAATTTGGAGCCACATGCCTTGTATCGCATCATGGTATTGTCGCGTGGAAAATTTGGCACATCGTTGCCATCATCCATGTTGTTAATCAATACAACTGAAATTAGTAACAGCAGTGACACCATAAAAGGTAAAAACTAAAATTAAAAACAATTAAAATTTTTTTTAAAGCAAATAGCATACAATAGGCCACATACTATGTCACTATATTTGGACATAAAAATTGTCAAACAAAACGCCATCAACAATGATGACTAAAACATGGACAAATTGTTAATTACAAGTCAATAGCAAAAAAGCCAAAAATATAAAAAAAATAAAATTGTGCTTTGGTGAAGGTATAGGAGAATTTATATAGACCCCTAATTAAATATCGTGGACAAGTTTTCACTTAGGTTTTTACAAAGTTTTTTTTGTTAAAAAAAATTAAACTAGACACAAGGATCAGAAAAAAAAATAATTTGGAATTTTCTAATAAGAGTTTTATAATTTTTATTTAAACAAAAAAGAATTTTATAATTTCGTATCGTACATTTTGAGGTTAAATTATTATTAAAATTGTTTCGCATAATAATTCAAAGAAATATTTTCATTCAACAGGGTTTTAAAAAATTTTGCATCAAAATTTCGATAGGCCTGTAATATCTTTTAAAAATTTTGTTTTTGTGTCTACTTAGTTTTATAAATTTATAAATATGGACAAACATAAATGTTTTCTGTGTCTTGTTCGTTTGAAATCTATAAAAAGAAATAACATCAAAATCACCAGCATACTATGGGGTATAGAAATACACAGAAACAACTATTCTCTTCTACTTACGGCCATAGACATATTACTTACACAGAAAAAACTATTCACAAATTTTTTTCTATTAACGCATTAATAAAGAAAATTTACTTGTTTTAATTAAAAACTTAATTGTCCCAATTAACTATTTAAGGTACCTTTACATGGTAATACATATATTACGACTTGTCAAAATATGTTGTAGAATAATACAAAGTCTCATCATGTAAAAGCACAATATATTGAGTAGGAGCAAATACGGATACAAAATTTGACAAGTGTTTGATAAATGTTTATTTTCTAAACCATTTTAGAAACTTGTGTATTCTCATCACATCAGAGGTGTGAGATATTGGCAGCACTTACAGCATCTAATGAAGGTGGCTAAACTTAATGAACCAATACATAAACAATCGAAATCAAAGCAGAATTTTTTTCATGTTATTTTTGTTAATATTGTAGAACCTTGGCGTTACCCCAAAAGGTAACTGGCAAGAAAACAACCGCTTTTGATTTTAACAATCTCATCCTTGTAAGCCTGAAAAATACTTAGAACAGATTTTTTTCTCTTTTCTTAAACACGGAGAGAATTTCATAATATTTTGATTATACAAAATCTAAATACATACTTTGAATTACCATGTAAAGAAAACTTTATTTGTATTTATAAAGCAAATGCTGTTGTTATTGATGCTTATTTACAAACTCCAGAAAAATAGTATTTTGTTCACCCGTTTTGTAAGGAAGAATCATATTTTTATTAAGAATACAAAAATCAAAAGTGAACATGAGCAATAAGATAAATAAAAATTAATACTAAAAACATTATATGACTCGTTGATCTGGCGATAGATTCTTGCCCCAGTAATCGGATGATACCAGGATCAATGCTACGCTGGAGCGACACGTTTTTTTTTTGTTTTACTTTTAATTATTTTTTTGTTTATTTGTTGTTTTGTTCAAGCAATTAAACTGTTAAATGAATTTTTTTGATCATTTTGTTAATCGAAATCGTAAATATGAGTGTTAGTTAAAACATGATTAGAACGCATACCACACAAGCGGTCCAAGTTCGAGCCCCAGTCGAGCCAAAAGATTTAATTTTTAATATTTTATTTCAATTTGTTAATTTCTTCAAGCAATTGAATTGTAAATAGAAGCAAGCTTTTATTTTTTTTATCATTTCTGTATTAAAAAATTTTTTAAAATTTTTATTTGGATAAAAAAAAATCGCTATTTTCCAGTTTTAATGATTAAGGTTATTGATATAACCAATTTGGTCATAGGTGCAACCTTGAATATTTTATTGCTTGAGCCAAGCATTTTGGTAATTAAAACCATTTTTTTAGTTTTTTTCTGTGTAGGCACTGTGTGCCAACATTCCATAATTGATCAACTAAACATTAACATTTTATGGTTGATGGTTGAATAATTTGTCCAATAATGTTGTTGCCATTTTGATTTTATTTGTTGTTATTTTTGATATAAAGTTTGTTTATGTTTTTTTTTTTTGTTATTTTTGTCATTATTGCTATTTGATTATTATTAAATCTATAAATTATTATGTTATTTTGTTTGCAATTCCAGCTGACCAGCCAAAATATATATATGGTGCTCCCTCACCGCCACATTCATTGGCCATTATTGCTCACAGTGCCACTTGGATGCAATTAACATGGCAGCCACCAGAATATTCACATCCGCATGAGAAAATAACCTACAGGTATGTATGTTATTGAAAAGGACACAAATGTTTAATAAACATAAAAGCTTACATATGTATAACAGCACACACACATATATGCAAACAGCATAACATTGTAACTGTTATTGATTTGAAGTTATATCGTTATTGTTTTTGTTTGTTACGATTATTTTTATTTGATATTTTTTTCCTTGTTGTTTCATTTAATTATGACATATTTTATGTAATTGACATGCGTGTGTAAGGTTGTATGTATTAAACAAATATAAAACAATCTTGTTTGTAAAACTCATCACCATCATGATTCACTTTATCGTTTTCGTAATACTTAGGTCCTGGTCTTTATTGTCTATTGAATCATCGGTAGGAACAAAATTGAGTTGTTATGGTTTTCTCATTAGTTTTGTTAATCAACAATACTGACTGCTGTTTGGATACTGTGCTCTAAGGCACAAATGTATAGTATCTCTATGCATCGTACATATTTTTCAGTCTTTTAGCTTTAACAATCAGCAAAAGTAGTTAGAAAAAAGTTCAATGTGTTGAAATCTGATAGATATATTTTTGGTTTTAGTAATTCGATTCACTGGAAGTTAAACTGGAAGTCAAACTGTTAATTGCAAAAGTTCAAATGTATTTCCATGTCAAGCGGTAGTTGTTATGGGTTCAGGGGAGGCAAAATATGTGCAAAAAACCCTCAACCCTTTTTGTTGAGATTTAAAGGAAATTGCAATCGATATTTGTTACTAATTATAGAAGGAAAGGAATTAAACTAACAAGGGCCAATGTTTACATAAGAAGAAATAGATTAGACTTTTATCATTAATCGTATATTTAACGCGAGTAAAAGTTTTTGCCATAATTTTGTGTTAAGTTTTGTTCTATATTTGAAACGATATTTTTAAATTTTAAACAAGTTAAAACCCCTATTTTCTAAACTTTTTTTAATTTTCGAAATAAAATGTTTAAAAAATAAAACTAGCTCCCCCAATACTAACTTGGCTTAGAAAAATCATTCTATAAGATTATTTTAAATTAGGGTTGGCATGGGCTAAAATAAGGAGACATAAAAGCAAAAAAAAGCGCTTAATCTGTTGAGCTGAGTTTTACATAAGAAATTACACTGAAAACCCACGAATTTTTGCACAAATAAGGTTTGAGATCGAAATCTATTATAGTTTCGTGGTGGGCAATCCCATTGTGGCGGGTGTGGCTATTTGCCTCCCGTTTTTTGATATTTTATTTATTTTAAATTTGTTTTTGAAAAAAAAACTATGATTATCAAAAAAAGTATGTTTTAAAATGCCTTATTTAAAATAGATGCTGAAGTAGTTCTGGTCATAAAAGTTACTTAAGGATAGTAACGGGTGTGACCATACGTATACAAGTTTTTAGATTTTGACTTTGAAGACCTATTGAGTGAAATATTCTAAAGAATGAAGCAGTTTGTTTGCATTTGTTCAATGATTTAAAGGGGTTTCAATCATATCTAAGACTTAATATTTCCGAAAGAAAACAAATTTTTTGGAAGATGGATTCCAACAGAAGGACAGATGGGCAGAAGGGTATGACTTAATCGACTTCATTGTTTATTGAGATCACTACGTAAATTATGCCACAATATGAGCCTTAAGTTGGATTAGACAGAAACCAAATTCTGTTACAGTTTTATTTTTGCTCGTTTCAATTTATCTGAAGGAATTCGCAATGGGCCTACAGGCCTCGGGGTGAAGGCGGTGAATATCATTCGCCGCTACCCTTAGCAGTTAAATCTAGCTTTGGAATGCTCAACACATGTAGTCACTATTAAACCACATTCTCAATAATCATCGTTTATCATCAGCTAAAAGATTAAAACACTGTAACAAATAACAAAAACTTTTCTTTTCAAAAATTTAACTGACACTCATAAATTAAATTTTCTAAAAAAACTTTTTTTAAAATTCAAAAGTAAAAACTTATTTTAATTTTGGAAATTTATAATTGTAAAGTACGTTTTTTTACTTTCAGAGTCTATCACAAACCTATGAAAGCCGATAAGTTCAACAAGATCGAAACTAAGGTTGCATGGTTGCGTATGAACAATTTGAAGCCCAGTTCTCAGCATATTCTCTATGTCGAGGCAATTGGTGAAAAGGCCACCTCTCTACCCTCAGAAACATTAGTGGCCTGGACAGATCCAGCTTTGCCAGCATTTGTTGATGTAAGATAAGAGTATTTTTCTTAAATTATATTTTTTTTATCATATTTTTTCTTTAAGCCACCCACTGTACATCCAGCCGACAATATACCCGAAGGAGGTTCTATGACCATACTTTGCTTGGCCTTGGGAAATCCTGCTCCCACTATTTCTCTATATGTGGGTGGCCATTTAGTACGCCAGGATACCTCAAGGCATATGGTGACTGTGATACATAATGTTACAGCTGATATGGAACATGTTTCCTGTTATGCCGATAATGGTTATGGGGTGCCCATGCAGGCTACCAGAAGAGTAAATATTTGCTGTAAGTTTTAGAAATTTTTAATAATAAAATTTGTTTTGCTAAAATTGTTTTTATGTTTCCAACAGATGCTCCAAAAATACAAGCTGCTGGCATTACAGTGGCTGCTGTGGGCGATGAGGTGGAATTAAAATGCATGGTTGACTCTAAACCTGCTCCCAAGACAATATTTTGGCGTGATCATGATGGCCGTATTCCTGTCATACAAGGTGGCAATTATGACATTGCAACACGCATGAATGAATCACGCCCCACTTTTTATACCATGGCCTTGCGCATTAATAAATTGCAGGCCACTGATGTGGGTGATTATTTCTGTCATGCTGAAAATCCTTTTGGTTCAGCCACTATACCCGTTTCGGTGCGTATACGCAATACACCAGCCTTAAGTCATAATGTCTCTGAGTGTTGTGCTGATATGAATGTTACAATGGCATGTCGCAGTGCATGTAGTTATTATGTTGACATCGATGCCATTGCTGATAAGCCGGAATGTATAACAGAGTTCGATAAATTAATGAAATGTGCGGCGGATGGTTCGGATCACCGCACCTGTTGTGCTGATGCGCATGTGCCACGTAAATGTTTGAATTGGTGTCGTGGTGAGGCTGTGCGTTCAAGAGAAATTTGTAGTCTTCAGTATGCACGAACAATAGTTGGTTGTTTTGAGTCGAATAGGGATCGTTTGCCAGGACCACCTGAAAATATTGCTGTCAGTGTGATTTCCGACAGTGAGGTGGTGATAAGGTAAGTGAAAAAGGAAACTTTTAAATAAAGTTTGAATAAAAAAGCTTAAAAAAGAAGAAATGGATTTTAAAGCAAGCACTTAAATAACTAAAACAAAAACAATTTAATAAAAAAAAATTAACTTGCTTAAGTTGACTTTACACCCTGTTTTTTGCCGTTGGGCCTACCTACCACTTTACTAACTTCAACATTTCTGCAGCTTGAAAATTTAACATTTTTGATAAAAAAAAAAATTTATCAAAAATATTTTTAAATTAAGAAATATTTTTATTATCCTTCAATTTTAAAAATAATTTAAAATAAAAGAACTTAAAAAATACTTTGCTTTTCATATGTCAAGTTCAGTTGCAAGGCATTTAAAATGTGCCAAATTCTTCATTAACAGCCTCTAACTTAAGCCAAATTCTTTTTGTTTAATTTTTTCCATTGTATGCCAAACAAAACTTTTAACAACTCTTATCATTTTGGCACTTTCTTCTTTAACATTTTTCAGTTTTGGCTTCCTTAACATGTTCATATGGAAAACAAAAGCTTAATTTTTTTGACAGGAAATGATAAGATAAAACGGAAATTGTACAAAGAGTTTAAAAATCGAAATTAAACTTTGTTTCTTTCCTTTCTCATATGCATGAATCGCTTTGGTGTATGCATACGAATACAAAATCATAATTAAATAACCATGAATATGCATAGACTAACACTACTAAGAAGTTTTCTAATGTATGTGCTTTTGGAATTTACCACAAGATAACACACACACACACACTTACCCAAACATATGCACTTACAGCCATTTAAGCATAACATTGTTCAGATTGTGTATCTCTTAAAAAGTTTAAAAGTCTTTTCCGATATGAAAATTTGTTGTTTTGGTTTCTAAACTATCATTTTGCCTGTTTTGGATTCTTGAAAAACAGTTTGTATTTGGATGTGTGTGTGTGTGTGTGTGTGAGTGCAAGTGTTTATGAAAATGTGTTAAGAAGCTGTTAACACTTATACACATTGTTAGTTCTAGTATAGCAGCAATAACAAAAACATAGACAATACCCTTGAGAAAATTTTAACTGGCAGCCAAAAAAACATTAACTCACACTTTAACACGTATTCGCGCTAACACACACACACACACATATTAGCAAAAGCAACTAAAACCACAAAAGCACTCAAGCAAGAGAACATTGTTAAACGAAATAACACTTTAGAAAAAAGACAACGATGAACTGTACAAAAGGCGCACTTATCTAATTCAGAGTTTCCCAAATTTTTACTATTTCCAAAAACTAAAATGATTAAATTAAACAAATTTTCATTTCTTGTTATTTAAATTTTGATTTATTGCTTTCCTTATAAGCCTTAAAGTTTATTTTCTTTTAATTTTTCTTTATCTTCCTTCAAGATGGGATCCTCCAACCAAAAATCCTAATGTTGTAGATGGCTATCGAATATTTTACCATGAAGCTGCCATCATGGGCAACGAAGTTGCCAACAGTGAAACCATGACTGGTGGTGCTTTGGCAGCAGGTGGTTCACTAGAAGCCTCATCGACAGCAACATCAATGCTTAGCAGCAATAATGCAACAAGCATGCAAATGCCTGGCAATACAACGTCTAGCATCAGCACCAGTGAGGTGAGACGTATTGATGTCAAGGAAACAAGTGTAAATATAGATGGACTTAAAAAGGATGTCTTATATGAGCTGGTTGTGAAAGCTGGCAATACCTATGGTAAGTTAAGTTTATTTTGGAAAAAGGCAAATTTGCATTCACAAAACACATACATATAGAATAATGGCGAACTAAAAATGTTTATTTTTGTTTTTTAATTTATTTTTTTAATTTTATTCCCTTTTTAGGTGCCAGTGTTTTAACTGAACCTATAAAATTTACACTTGGCGAGCATCATGTTACATCGGCGACAACAACGTATTCACATGCTGTGGGTACAATAAGCGGCATTGTTGCCAGTATTTTGGCTGTTTTACTGGCAGCTGCTGCCATTATATTTTACAGACGCCATAGGGCAAATCGTAAGACAGCCACAGGGGTGGCATTTGAAAATCCCACCTACACCAGAGGCTTAGAACAAGTACAGGTAAGTTTGTAAACTTTTTAGACTTATGCAAAAGTGTTTAAGAAGCTACCAGAAAACCAAAGAATTTACCATTTTAACAACTTAAAAACAGTGGTTTAAAGTAATGCTAAAAGCAGTGGTTCCCAAATTATTTTGGTTAATGTTCTTACACCAAAGTGCGATAATAAAACAAGTAAATGAGCTTTATTCAGTTGTGTCTTTACATTAGTCTTTTTGTATTTATTGAGCCTTAAGATAAGAGAACTTTTTCTCATTGAAATTGAATGAAATCAAACAAAGAAAGTTGTTATTAAAAAAACACGTTTTGTTCTGCACTAATTTTTAAATTAAAAATTTTTCCAGGAGTAAAGAGGAAATATTATGCAAACAAAATTTTATTTAATAGAACTTTGCCAAATTTATGTAAATATAATAAAAAAAACATTTAAATAGAAAATGGAAAAAGCACGTTTTGTTCTGCGACTCCTCATGTATGGATTTAAAACAAATTGTACGTTATACTCAAATTGACTCTAGAAACTTTCAACAGAATGGATAAATCGACTTCACAGTCTATAAGGATCCAAAATTTTATATACTTTATAGAGATGTAAACAGATATTAAGGAAACTAATTTATACTCTTGTCATAGTACATTATGCTATATGAAGGGTATAACTATCATGGGGATAGTTTGACTATAGGACCAACTTCGATTTCTGCCAAATATTTTTAATCTTCAAAAAATGGCTCTTCAAAGAAAACAAATTTAATCTTTGGTAAAGCTCTATTATGTTTTTCATGCACCAGTCATCATCACCTATATCATATAACATGAAAAGCAACTAAGTCAAAAAAATTGAGTTTAAAAGTTGATTTAAACAATATTTTTTATCTGTGTCTTCAAAAAAGCCAATTAAAAACGACAGACAGTACAGGGGAAATCACGTCGGGTCTGCAAGGTAGAATAGAACATCTTGACTGCGCATATGGCGCTAGTTTGCTGACGTACTTCGTTTTCGATATCAACATAAAAATGACAAGGACTTATAAGTTCGCAATCGAGGTCTACATATTATCCGTTGGTCTAAAGATAAAAAAAACAGCAAATAGAAAAACGATGTGTGCAAATATAAACGATGATTATTTAGAGCCCTTCTGTTTCTTAGAAAGCATACTCGACAACACTGGAATGCTCTACCCCTTGCTTGATTAGCTTTTAAACAACTGCCACCTATTTTTTACTCATTATGTATTCCAAAACGAAAAAGACTAAAGCCAGAAATGCAACTAGAACTCATAAACAATTTTTCGTACCGAATAATCGTCATCCAAAACAAAACAAATTTTTTTAAAATAACCAGCACTCAGGTAAAGACTCCTATGACATGCATTGCATTGTCCTAGTATCAGAAAAATAGGTTATGGGAAAGAGGATAAAGAGTGTATAAAATGCGGACCTTTTGTTTATATTTCTCGGTATTAAGTGTGACAGGAAATACAACTCTATTAAGCTTATTCCATATACCAACTGTGCGACTAAAAAAAAATTTTTCCTGTAATGCGTGGTGCAGTTCACTGGACAGTCGACAAGCAATGAATGTGCTCTTCTTGGAAGACGCGTATCTCTTAAAAAAACCCTGCGTTTCTGAAGGGCAAATTCCCTGATTTCTCTACAGCACATTCAATTTTAGTATCTATGGAACAAACAGACGCATACCACATTACGATGGTGCTCAAGTGTATCAATCAAGTATTCAAAATAAATTTTGGAGCATCAGCTCATACATGAGAGCTTTATGCCATTTTCGGACGAAAGAAGTTGGTATAAATGTTATGAAGATCACATGACGTAAAATAATTCCTACAGCGTTTTAAAAAAGGGAGCTTGAATGCTTCTTTTCACAAAAAGAAAATGTATTCCGCCCAACAACCATCGCACTGGATTTTCGTGCCCAGTTTCTGCCCGCCAACACTAATGCCTTTTATTAACACTGGCGATAAGGCATCGCAATTTTTTTTCAAAAAGACTTTGATTTCTGTTCAGTAAATTATTCGTAGCTTAAGAAATATATCTGTGAAAAACTTTGTTACCCAGGATGAATTTTTTTTTTACTTTTATTCTCGTTCTGAAGGACAAATTGTCCTTCGTCCTAGTTGTGTTCTTAGTAGAAGTTTGTTGATTTCAAATGTAAAATTCACTTTGTTGATGCGATACACAGAACGAAGCTACTCAAAATAGGCAAGCCATAAAAATAAATATTTACGTAGGTTTTTATGGCTGTATTATGTACCCAGCACGGATGTGCCAGGAAAGCTTACACAGTTTACACGGAAAGCACACACTTAAAATATTCAGAAAAACCACGTATAGAAAGAAAACCACGGGGCAGCCTTCGTATGGGGCTAGCATTGTAAGTAAAGCCAACTAACAATCTGGATACCCTAACTGAAATCAAATTAACATCGAAAAAGAGAATGGAAGTTGTTTTAGCTCTTTAATCTCTGTGGGATCTTAATGAAATAATAAACCTACTCAACCTCTGCCACAAATCCTCGGCAAGTTTTAAGGCAATTTGATTCTCAGGGGCATAAAATCTTAATTAAAAAAAAAATTATTTAAGTTAAATATAAAACTGAATTTTTCAACAAAAAAAAATACTTTCCCTTTTGTGCAAATAAACGATTTCCCAATCCTCCTTTTAATACTTAACTAAGATTCACAAATAATTATTTTTATTAGAAATTCTTAAAAAGAACTTAAAGTTAATTTAAGAAATCGTCTGTTTGTTATTACATTAAAAGGTTAAGAAAAAGCAATTTTCTTTCAATTTTAAATCTACAAAATTTCCTTTATTTTATTAACTAAAATCATTCAAAAGACAACAATTTAAATTGTCAAAATAAAATTGACATGAAAAAACTTTAAACCACTGTTTTTAAAATATAAATCTAAAGAACAAAATTTTCTCTTCCTTCCGTCTTAACGAAAAGTAAATTCCTCTTTTCTTTATTAAAGTTATTTGATTTTTTTCCTGTCTATTAAATGCTAACAAAACAAAATTTATGTTCTTTATTGTACTTTATTCTATGTATTTAGTAAATATGTGTTACATTAAGTGTGTCATAATTTTCATTGTTGTTTTTTTTTTTGTTTTTTGTTTTTTTTTGTTTTTTTTTGTACTTTCTTTACATACACCATACTGGCAAATACTTGAAATTTGACTCCTTTTTGGATTGGAAACTAATGTATCTTTATATATATGTTGGCTGGGCTATGTTGGCTGTAACGATGTTAATAAAACAACTTGTGTTTGTTTGTATGTCAAATGTATTCCTGTGTAAACGTCTTTATGCTACGTAAAAATTGTGTTTGTCTTTTGATTATGTCTATGTGCTCATGTTTGTGTTTGTTTAACCTAATAAACTTCCGGTTAGTTACCTTGTGTGACATCTGCCTTAACGCATACGACCAACATGAATGGTGGGAATTTTACAACAAGAACACCCGCTTTAACACAAGCCACAACAACGGTAACACCGGCAGAAGGAATGCCACCAACGTCAACGACAGCACAAAGACCTTCATTGACGGCGAAAGTGGGGAACAATTCCACAGCATCAGCAGCAGCACAATACCAACAACCCCAAAGAACAACACTTAGAACCTCAAATTTCGATGGCAGCGATGCTAATACACATTGCAGCGAAATAAATCCCACAATATATGAAGAGCTCAAACTTGGCCAACAAGGTGCGGGATTTAAAAAACTTGTGCCATAAAAACAAAAGAAAATTACACATAGAATAACATCTCCCTTTCTTTAAGAAAGTTTTAAGAAAAAATAAACAATTCTGGCTAAAGCTTTATCTCCTTAAAATTCCTTTTGATTTCTTGTTCTTCCCTTTCCCTATAGTAAGTAAAATTTGGTTTACATGCTCTAGTATTAATAACGTTTCTGCTTGACACACAAACAACACACTCATACTCACATGTGTAGATATCAATGTAATTGAGATTGAAGAAGAATTCTTTGACTTAAAGTTAAGAAACAGAAAATTTGTGGAAATATTTAGTTAAAACAATAAAAAACTTTGATTAAGCATAAGAAATTTAAGACTAAGTTTTTACAGTTTTCAAAAAAAATTAAACGCTTTTTCAAAATGTTTGTAAAAAAATCTCAAAACACCACCTTAAGACATTTTTCTTAAAAAAATATTTTTAAAAAAAATTGTGAAAAATTAAGGAGCATGCTTTTGCAAAAAAAAAAAAATTAAAAACATGTGTAGGGTGCAAGGTATTTTGCTGCATAGTGGAATTTGGGTACAACATGTGCTTTATGTGGCAGTTTTCTTTCATGTCTTTGAATCTAACATCATTCATTTTTCGTCAATTTTTATCGAGCATTTGAAAGAAGCTTTGGAATTATTATGAGTGGAATATAACAAGCCTTAAAAAAAGCAACTAAAAATATTATTGTCGATCTAGCTCGACGATGTTATGCCCTAAATCACATTTGTATGGGGGCTTTGTGTAAAAATAGACCGATATTACTTCTATTCAGTATAATAAAGATCATATTTCCGTTAAGTAAAGTAGTTGGTGACATAAGGTAAGACACATATGCAAAATTGGCTAAACCAGAGTCAGGTTTTAGTCCAAAAAGCTTAGTCCGGGAGAACAGTTGTATGCGGACTATGTCAAGAAATCATCATAAAGAATAGGCTTCGTGACAATATCAAAGTTCAAAATATTTTTCTGTATTTTTAACCACAATAATGGATGGGCACTAACCAGGACGGACGAACGGACATGCTTAAACCGACTCAGAAAATGGTTTTGAGCCGATCAGTGTGCTTGAAGGTGGGTCTTAAACTATTATTTTTTGTTTTTTCAAACATCTTTAGAAATGCATAATACCCCTACCTTTAATGTTTAACCCTCTCACCGGCACTTTAGAGATCTTTTCATGTTCTGTAATTATATGTGTTTTGTGACCAAACTCGTATTGCTCTGAAAGTAAAGTGTAGAAATGTAGTCAAGGTAATTGTAAATCCGTAGTTAAAAAATATATTGTAATTGTTTAGAATTTTGTAAATAAGCTTAAGCAAATCATAGAAATAATAGGTGTAAGTTTGTTTAAGAACTTATTCGTTTGTCTATTTAATAGATTATTTCCTGGATTTTTTTTATTTGCAGAAATGACAGTATCTTGTTTTAATAAGAAAAAAATGTGGCAAAATATGTGTTAAGTTTTCAAGTAAAAAAAACTAAAGTTAAGAAATTATTTAAATGAATTTTTATTTTTTGTCACCTTCTTTCTTAATTAAAAAAATTACTAAATTATCCTTAAGTGCACTAAGCTTAAGTGCAGAGTGAGTAAGTTCCCAAAATTGATATGCTTGGCATGAAAAACATAAACGTAACAATTGATTAAAGCTTTTGATGCATAAAATCAAACCAATTGTTTTTTTAATGCTGTTTTAGAGTATCGTGATAAGCCATCTTTTTCCCAATACCGGGTGTCCCTTCTCTTACTAATCAATGTTCGAAATTCAACGAAATATTTAAGTAATAAATTTACTTTTGGCTTAAAACTGTAGCAAAATATAAACAAATAAAACGTCATTGCCAGTATGTTTCTAAAAGTGCATATTAAGTTACCTTTCTGGAGAATTTTCTTAAAAGGAAAATCTAAAATAATTTATTAAAATTAATATCTTTCAAAAAGAACTTTGGCATATCCGAAAAAGAAAAAGGCACATCTCAAAAATTTAAAAATTTTATTAAGATCTCAAACTAAAATTTCCTCCATATACCTTAACAATATGATTTTATACTTAAGACAACAAATGAGTATGAAATAAATCATACGAAAGTATAATTTCACTAGCAAACATTGGTTTGAAGTATCTAACATTTATTATCTTTAGTTCATTTTTTTAGTTCTTAAAAAACAATTTTTAATTTTGATTCTAAAACTGTCTTAAAATAACGATGGGAATTTATTAAACATAAATAATATTTTAAATTTTTCTAGATTTTATTTTAAACGTAAATTACATATTACGTATACGCCCAGTTGTCAAAAACCCAACAATATTAATCATACGCATTATATCGTGCCGCATAAAAAAGTCCTTAATAAAAGTCTTTAATATTACCTATTTATTTCAACACAATTTCTTTAAACGCTTCTTTTAAACATCTTTTCTATTAAAATTTTAAGGTTTGAGGTGTTTTTAAGAACCTCTCATAAAATAATAATAAAGTCTAAGCCCCGTAAAAATCTTTTTAAATCTATGTTGATGTGTTTATTATTAAAACATAACACATTCACACAATGAAGTATGAACGTACATGTGAACGCGTACATACATATTTTTAAGGTTTTTGTTCCTCTTCTTAATTTCCCATCTTTCATTTTTAATAATGTTCTATTTTTCTTGTTGACACACCTAAAATGCTGTGAGAAATTTAAACACATGCCTAAAAAGATTATTTTCAAATGTTTTTCTTGGTTTAAAGCATTGGTAGTAAATGTCAAGGAAAAAGTAAACATAAACACTTATACATATGATTGTTTATGTACACAGACAGACAATAATAAAAAAAAACAAACACCTTGAAATGATATTAATTTTAATAAATATTAAAACATCATCCAGCGCATCACTATGTTACACATCTTAACAAATTTTTTTCGCTACACATTGTATGAACAACGTATTTATTTAATATAGCACCGTTTGACTATTAAATATTATTCCATATAATCTCTTATTTAATATTGTGGTTTTATTTTAAATTAAAGTGATAAAAATATAAAAACGTTGAAGAAAAAACAAAAATCTTGAAGCAATTTTTATAGAATTTTTTTTAAAAGATCTTTTGAAATAATTTTCAAATGTTTGTCCTAAGGCTGTGAAGACCTTTTATAAATATGTTTAAATATCATTAATAATTTCTTTTTTTTGCGGTCCTTTCATCTGTTAGATTTCTGTTTGATATCCTTGTTCATTAATTAATTTACACTTGTTTTAAGTTAAAGCTGTTGGTTACGGTCTGTGCTACTTGGTTTCAGCTAAAAAATGTTTACATTTTTTTTCTGCCATGATAATCTTTTTTAAAAATTGTTCATTAAATTAAACATTTTTTTTGTGTAGTTCGAAAAAGAACATTTCAAGAGGGGACTCCATACAAAAAAAATTGTTTTAATTCTTTTTATGTGAATCTTTAAAGCAATTTAAAAAGAGACAGCGGCCTAATTAATATGTATTTCATTCCTTCTCCTTGCTTCCGTCCTGCCGCTACATGGCCAGATAAGACAGAACCCCGACTCAATATATACTATTGAGTATAACTTTTTAGTTGAACTGTGCGCTTTTTGTCAATAGGACTATATCAGCCTTGTGTACAGATTGCACTACCTGTTCTCTGCCACCTTTAGGCCCTTTTTGATGGACTTGGTGAGGTCTCTAGCTGCGGGCTGTTAAGCATTTTGCCCTCGTTTTTCATTTCTACCTAAGAAGTTCTTGTCTTTCCTATTTCTATTTTCGGCTCTTTTTAAGGGATTCACAATGGGCCTACGAGTTTCTGGGTGGAGTTGGCAAGTTGCACTCGCCACTTCCTTCGTAACCTAAGCGGTTTTTATACTATTCACCAGACTTCTGACTAATTATTCATAGGTGGTTTGTAGTTAATCGTATGCCTGTTTTTTATAAAAGTAGTCCCAATGCGCAAGGATATCGCCTATGGTAATACTAGATAGACGAACTGATCAAGACAACTCTTTTTTGTTTGGGCTGAGTAGCAAGATACTAGTGAGCAAACCACCTAATAGAAGTGTTGTTGGGCTTCCAAAAAAAACTTTGAGGTTTCAATGAATATGGAATATCTTATCAATAGCTATTACTTCATCTTGAAAAATACTGCATTTATTATAAAGGAACTCATTTTAATAAAACCATTTGTGTAAACGATGGCATCATAATTTTTCACTTCTAAAGGCGATGTAAACCTTCAACTCTTTTGTCTTACTAGACTTCCATATATTTCCTTTCTGTTGAAAGAGGACGTCCTGTAGCTGTGTACAACAAATTGCTTTTGTCGTGGACCTAGTCCCATTTTTGTGCCGTATAAGGGTAGCAGGCTGCCGTAATTTTATCCACCCTGTGCTGGGTATTTAGTTCCACTATACGTTTGTATTAAGGTCTAACCAGGTAATTCGCATTGCCCGAGAGGGCATTTTGCATTTCTTTAATCGCGGTAGTATGACGTTTGGAATTTTGGTCTCTATTTTTACCAGACAAGCTTTGTTTTGTCTAAGCTGACTCCTGAACCATTATCCAAAGTTCATTTTCTCAGCTTTCCCAAGGCATTAGGAATAATTTTGCTCATCATGTCTGAAACCATTGGTCGCATGAGCTAGCTCTTTGTGTGCTTTGGCCAATTGATTTTTTTTATTAATAGCCAGCACATGGTTGCATCGAGTTGGTATCAAGCAAAATAGGTTATGGGAAGGATGATATAGAGAGTAGTGTTTGTACATATTTAATTTAACTTTCTCTATATTAACTGAGACGGGAAGCCTCTTGGTTAATACAGTTGTTTGTGTTGATGTAGCTCCCGATGAGTAAGCAGGTCTCTCTTATCAACTTGGACTTCAATTTTGTAAATAACTAGATACAAATTTAGGGTCGTATCTAAAAAATCTGAATATAAAGTAGATTTCAAGTACTGATTTTGTATGAAAATTTTTTTAAAAAAATTGCTTATACGACCCTTTTACTTTTGGAAAATTTTGGTTGAAACGGAGGAGTAATTTACTTCGATTAAATATTAATCATACGTTTTACTTAACTTAAATTTTTTATAGTTCTTAACATAAAGTATTTGTTGAACGTTCCTAAAGCTTAAAAACGTTTCAAAATAAGGAACAAAGACAATCAAGCTTTTCTAAACTAAAAAGGATAAGAGACTCTTCTCTTTTTTTCATATAATTTAACACTTTTTTACACCAAAAATTTTTTTTTAATTTTAAATTTCTATAATAAAGAGTTTTTTGTGCCACACAATATTCATTCATCCCTTATAATTTATTTATAAAACACCTTTAATCCCCTTAGGAGGAGTTTAAATACTTCCCTAAATGTCTTACATCATGTTTTGCACATAAATCTGTACAAAATGATTTAATGCCCTTAAAAAAGTAAAAGAAAAACAACAACAAGTTTTAATTTTGTACTAATAAAATGTTAAATTCAATGGTAAGCTGCTTTAATAATATTACCTTTTTAAGGACTTGCTGTCTGTCCGGCATAAGTTAATGTTTATAACTTCGTCCGGCTGTCTGTCTATTTATAACTACCAGGTAATTTATAGCAAATTTGGGATTAATTTAAAATGCTTTAAAAAAAAAGAAAAAATAATAAAATGCGGGTATAGGGCTGTGTTTGTAAAATGTTTGGAAAAAAGATTTGAAACTTTTACAAAGGGATTATGTATTTAAGATGCAAAAAATTAATAATTAAACTAAGACAAGATAGAGGATTAAGGGTTCTAAATGTTTATGTGTAAAGTTAAAGTTTTGAATTCATAACGGAATGTTATAGTTTATTTGTAAAAAATTAATTCATTTAAAATGTTAGAAAATCCAAGGTTTAAAAATCTTAATTTGTAGCCAAAGTGTTAATATAATATTAGCTAAATATGTATAAAATTACAAAAACTTTTCGCTTTTAAATATCAATCATACGCCTTGGTAGTCAACATGCATATACGACATTGACGTATTCTTCTTAATAAATATGTTTGTAGGTTTGGAAAAACGAAACCTACTTTTTGTCACTACTGTCGGTTTTAAAATATTTTGTTATGTTTTTTTATAATATTTCACGTTGCTACCCAGCTTTTAACTATTTTTAAAAACCAAACTTTTTAATGCCACTTTAAAAACTTTTCTTTCTGACTCCTTCTAAAAATGCCTAATGTGAGACTATTACATAACTTTTTTTTTATTTATTTGATTAAATAAATTATATTTGGCATTAATTTAATAATAAACCAATAGAGCAGCTGATGCCAAAAAAAAACTTTTATTTTTGTTGCCTAACGCAGGCCATAACTCATTTTTTTTGGAGTTTTATAACTTACTTTCACTTTGAGTTATTCCCCCTTTTTTTTAATATACAACAAAACCATTATTAAAGACCTCTATTTGTTGTTGTGTTAAATTATAACAATTACAAAAGTTTTGTATTTTCCCATCTCCTTTGTTCGATTTATTGCTTCAATTTTCTATTCTTTAACTTAATAAAACACATTAACAACCACCAGCAGTCTCGACAAAATATTTTCGGATTTTTTTTTTTTAATATTACCAAAATATTTGTAATAATAAAAATCATGAAAGTGAAACACAAAAAAAACTAAAACAGATAAGTTTAAGTACCATAAAAGTTTGGTATTGAAAAAAACTTCCCTTCTACCCTTCCCACTAAAACAAAACATGAAAGAAAGTGACCAATTAAGCTGTCAAAATAAATTTATTACTTCAGACCAAAAAAAAAATCCAAAAAAAGATAAATGTGCACAAACACACACATGGGCTAGATACAAAGGATGCTTTAAAAGTTAACCCCCAACCACCAGCCAGAGTTTGAATACGGTTTAGTCAGAATGCTAAATAAACCATACAAATTTGGTATATAGATATCAAAAACTGAATGAGTATATTAACGTGAGTGGTTTTGTTAATATGTGTCTCTATATATCTGTCTTTGTTAAGTTAATATTTATGGTCCATAAAGGATTAAATAATTTATGAATCAAAACAAAATTTCATTAGGGTACAGAAGCAGTCATAAAACGATAAATGGCAACTAAAACTAATGCCTACAGTTGAACTGCTGGCAGTAGGGAAAGTAGCAAAATTAATTGCAATAAAAACAAAAAACAAATGTTTTAAAATAAAAAATTGTTTAAAGAAAAATTTATAAATAATGATGGAGATGTATATAAATTTGCTTATACTTTACTTTATCAGTGACAGGATTTATTTAAAACAGCTCTTGATTCGTGAGACACCGAAACTCTCGGACTACGAAAAGAACTATTCCAAGAAATCTTTTTTAAAAAAGTCAAAAATGTTTCGTTTGTATCTAAACTGCAAAGGACCAATAATTTCTCAAAACATTAAGCAGAAAGGAAAAAAATTTAATGTTATAAGAAATATTGTTATTGCAAATACTAGTCCCCTACAATAGAGTAATTCTATTGTGACGGGTGTGACCATGTTGCTCAAATTTTTGCCTGTAACGAAAGCAATTCAAAGTCTTAATTTGAAAAAAGCCTATTAGTTTCAAGGAGGGTATATTTTTTAGGCAACTAATAGTAAACAGACACTAAAAAAATATAATTTCTGCACACAATGACTACTTGAAGATTGTGACTTTACAAATTTAAATTTTAGGGAGTTAGTTAAGACATCAAGATGGATCTGAGTAAATAGTTTTTTAGAACGGGCTTAATTTGTTTAGCCTTGACCGTAGCATAAAGTTTTATAAATCGTATTTAATTAATTTATTTCTACCAAAAAATGGAAAATGGACGGGTGTGACATTATTATAAAATTGTTGAAAGATTCGACTATCCCGAATGAAATCAACTTAAGTTCTTGTGAAATAAATTTAATATAAATTTCAATAAATTTTTTTTTATTTCGATCATTTTAATTCTCCTTTAGACGCAAATTTTTCGATTTTTTTTAAGAAACAAAGATTTCTCTCTACATGGACTGTTTTACCTGGCACAGACCAATAGTTTGCTTTTTCTTGTTTATCAAAAATGGAAAATAGTGCAACTTAGTTTAAGAAAAATTTCACAATATAAAACTCTCTGGATCCTAACGTATTCTGTCATAATTAAATTTAACAAAATTTTAATGTAATCCAAAGTACATAAAAAATTTTAACCATAATAAAATTATTTTTTTGTTAAAATTTGATGTCCTTGTTTCTCCTTTGTTGGGCAATATTTTAATTTTCCCTAAATATTTTCACCGCATAAGCACACACAAACAGACACCCGGTTGAGGTTAGGATAAACTTCAATGATTAATTTCCATTTGAGATAAAATATTTATCAACAGAAATATAAATGTCTCCAATGACAACACAAAAACGAAGGTGAAAAATTATTTCTTGGACACAAAAATATATGTAAAGAAGGTTTAAGATAAAATAAAATACATGCACATACACAAACACCCACACACACTTGCAAACAAAATAATATAAAAAGGGATAAAAGTTTATTTATAATGAAGGTAAAGCCTTAAACTTTTTTGGCAAGTGAAGTAAAATTCTTAACTAAAAAAACATGTATTTGAAAATTAAAATATGTTTTCTTACAAAATTAAATAAAAAATTTTTGTTAAACTGCTAAAATGTGTAAAAAAAATATGTTTCATAACTAAGAAAATTAACATTAATTAAAAGAAATATGTATAAAATACTTACTTAAATATTAAGCTAATTAAAAAATTAGAAAATGTATATATATTTGTAGCTTGTAATTTGTAAACCTAAAAATTAAAAAAAAATATTAATATTAAAAAAAATAACAAAAACTAAACCAAGTATGGAAGCAAAAAATCATTTTCCCTTTTTAAGCCCTTAATTTTCTGTTTATAAGTAATAAGTTTATATTAAAACTAACAAAACTAAATAGAAAAAAAATAAACAAAAAAAGCTAGTTAAACTAAAACAAATTAATATTTAAATAAATATAAATAGCTCTTAGTAAATTGTACAAAAATCTGCTAATAAAAATAATAAAAAAAATACTAAACAGTTGTAGTATTTGTTTAATCTATTAAAATTTTAAAGTGTGCTAAATCTGTTTACGTAGACCATATTTAGTTTTATTTTAGCATTTTTAATTTTTGTATGTATAAATATTTTGCTAATGACTACAACCCCTTCGTTAACTTCAAATCCTTTCCCAAGTGCATAACAAACAGAAGGTAAGGAAATGATTTATATTTTTGCAACTATTTTTAAGCAATAATTCACAAATTATTAATTAAGCAAGTGAGAGCCTTATTCGGTTTTTTTTTTTTAATTTAATAAAGTCTTTGTAACAAATCAAGTTAAAAAGTATAATTTGGTCAAGGCTTACCTCATTATACTGGTTGTCCACCGGCAAGGTATACTACTTTGTTTCCTTATAAGTTTTGATTAAATGAAATGAAATGGGTTTTATATTGATAAATGTTTTATTAAATGTCGGCAATTATGTATGAAATAGAACAAAAGATAAATGTCCGCCTTGGTTAGGCTTACAAATGCAAGCCCTTTTGAGCATATTTTTCATTACATTCTCACACGTTTCACGGGGTATTTCATGCACCAGCATTTCTGATTGATTTGCATAGGTCATCCTTTTTAGATATCCTCACAAAAAGAAGTCCGGAGCAGTCAAATTAGGCGACCGTGAAGGCTAATCAACATCACCATTTCTTGAATTCCTGGCTATATGCGATGTGGCACCGTCTCGTTAATACCACATGTTGACAAAGCATGCAGTTGGGGCATTAAAAATTTTTAAGTCATATCACGATATCGCGTTATATTGACAGTTACGGTAACGCCATTTTCAGTTTAAAGAAAGTAAGGTCCAATGATTCCTCTTGACGAAATTGCACATCAGACTATCAATTTAAAAGGCTGCAAAAGTGCCTGATGAATAATTTGAGGGTTTCTCATTGCCCAGAACCGACTGTTCCATTCATCACTTATTATAATTTTTTCTTTCTCATTGTCACCTTAATCAATGATTGATTTTGATAAAATATTTTAACGATCAAAACACGTTGGTTTACTGAATATTGGGTCATAATAAATTAGCCACTTTCCTACTTTACGGCTGCCAAAAATTAACTGTCAAGACTAGTGTTTACCAAAATGACGAAAAAACAAACCTTGCCGGCAAACATATATACTTAACCACATTTTGTAGCGATAAAGTTATTTTCTTAAAAGTAACAGTCGAATAAGACTTTTCCGGGAAGGCATTTGTATAGGAGCATTTTGTAATAATTGGTCAATCATCACCAGACTCAAGAGTACTTACTATTCCCTTCAACAAAAAACTTATCTGAGCCAAATTTTGTTAAAACATCTTTTTTAATGAATCCTGTACTTTGATTATAAGCAAACATACACAATCAGCCATAAGTCCCAAAAATAAAACAGACAGATATACTTTAGTTGACAAAAAAGTAATTCTGAATCCATTGGTTCAGTTAATGTGTGGCTGCTGATATGTTTAATGTCCTTTAAAAACTGACTTACCTCAGACTTTGCATATATATCTGGGTTAAAAATTTATCTATTTTGCTGATCTTTGTTTTTTGTCACTAAAGCTATAGGATTTGACTTAACTGGAAACTTAACTTAAACAGACGTAGAGACTGACAATGTCAAAATGGTTTTGCCATCTAAAAGAATTCATAATATATACAAATCCTCAACTATATTAAATATACCCACAAGCCTCCAAAAATTCTTATTTTATTCAAACGTAACAGAAACGGATTTTTGAACAAGCTCGCTTTAGCCGGAAAATAAAACTCTTTTAGAAATTGCAATAACGGTACTGATGTATACTTTTTTCGCTATGGGGAGGGCAAAGGTTATTGGTCTCATATAACAAGTGGCCAAGAAAAGAAGGAGTTTTTATAATGTAATAAAGCTTCGCGCACTTGTTTTAGTTGGTAAAATATGATCAGACTTAAAATTTTAATAATTAGGCCCAAAGATTCGTGTCCTCCCTATATATATTTAAAATGAAAATTGCCATAGCACAAAGGATAAAATTATCAGATTATTAAAATTTTTTAGAGACATAAGGTGTATCATGGTCTTTAATCTGTACAAATTTTCTTTTAACTACGAGACATGCCTAACTCAAAAGTGTCATATTTCGAAAAAGAAAAAAACAAGCAAAAAAAATTGTTAGTTTTTTAAATTCAGCATGAATATTTTAACTGATAAAATATAGTTCAAACCTGAAATTAAATTACTTAGAATTCAAGGATTTATATCCTTCCCATATATCCTTAAAAATAAAATTTCCTTAACGCAGATGAAATAAATTAATGGATATATTTTTGAAATTTCTTACGCACATTAGCTATAAAACGCTTCATGACCTCTTTTAATTAATTTTAATTTAAAGCAAGGCTTCATACGCCGGCCTCAAGAATGTGCTTTTTGAAAAAAATAAAAAAGGTAAAAAAATTAAAAATACCTTTTGTAATTCATTACACATACTTTAATTTATAAAATTCAATTAACATAAATTTTTACCACTTTAATTTCAAGGATTTATGTACTTCCCATATATCCTAAAAAATAAAATATGCCCTAGCGAAAAGAAAAAATTGATAGATTAATGAAATTCTGTATAGATATCAGTAAAAATGTCCTTTTTGAAAATCTAAAAACAAATAAAAAAATAACTTTTTTACAGAATTTTTAAATTTTAAAAAAGTGTTTTATTTTATTTATTTATAATTGAACAATTTTTTAAGAGAATTTTCTTATTATCACTTCAGGCTCAAGCTCGATACCTACTGAGTCCTTAATTTTTGCGAATAATGAAATTAATAATTTTTTTCATATTATTAGCGTTAGTTTTAGAAAGAAAAACTTTTATACAAAAAAGGCAAATTTCTACCACTACTAGCTGAGAATAATGCATTTTTTAAAACAGCCAAGATCTTCATCGACAGTATTCTTTAATTAATTTCCGAAAAATTAAGAATTTTGTAGGCGTCGAACTGGAACCTTAAGCAATAATAATAAAATTTTCTTTTAAAAAATTTTTTTTAAAAAATTTAAAAAAAAACTTATTTTTAAAAAAATTTATTTCAAAAATTTCGTTTAACAATTTCTAAGACCAAAAGTCCTTATTTAAATCCGAACCAAATTAACATCTGTGGCATATCGGACTATATTTGCTAAAAGAGAACGAACATGGCTGTTAAAAGTCTTAAGTGTTTTTTTAACTTATTGGCCCAAATTTAAAAAATATGAGAAATTTTATAAAAAATTTTTAATTATTTTGTTTTCTTATGCAGCCCTTAAATTCCCCTCTTCTTTTTTCCTTTTTCAACAAAACTATTTTCCATTATATATTTTCTCTTTTAATAGTTTTTTTCTAAATTCTTATTTTAAGTGTCCATAAGTCCTCTTAAGCAAATTATGCAAATGCATTTAATTTTATTTGTGTTCATATTTTTATATCTTTTTTTTAATATTTTTACTAAGCAGCTTAAATTTTTTTTTCTGTAGAAAAAAGTCTAAATTTCCTTACTCAAACAAGCAAACAAGCGTAGACAGGAAATAAGTTGCACTTTATATGACTGTTGTGCTCTGCTTTTAGTTCTAAAAATATTTTTTAACGCCCTTTTTTAATATTTCCTTAAGGCAAGATATTTTGCTGTTTTTTTTTTTTATTATTATTTTCCGTTTGTTTTAATATTCCCTTGTAGACATTTCTTTTGTTATAATCCTTTGTTAATGCAATTAACTTAAATTAAATTGTTTGTTGTTTTTCGGCTTTTGTGGCAAAGTGAAATATTTTTATATATTTTTCTTCCTTCTTTTTTTTGCATTTTAACAAACAATCAACTTTAAAAACTGCAACAAATTTTAACACAATAAAAATTCAAAACACAAACTCAAACACAGAAGCCTTGCGAGTTAAAGTACAATGGGTAAGTACTAAAGTCACAATATACTTTTTAAATATTTAACAATAAATTACTGTTAAAAGAAGAAAAACTCTTACTTAACAAAATAATATTAAAAACAAAATATTTTAAATTATAGCATTTACAAAGAAATATTAACCATAAATTTCAATAAACTCTTTGTAAGTGTTGGAGGGCAAAAAGTAAACGCCTTTAAATATGTGCCTCAGTTGAAGCATAAAAAATCAATGTTTTCATTTTGGCAACAACAAAAAAAAAAACAACGAAAAAACAAAAGCAAAATAAAATTAACTGTTAGGAATAGCATACGTTTCAGTTTAAGGCACGGCACGGCACGTAGGCGTATAAGCTTCGTGTTTATTATTAAAACGTCATTTATTATTTATTTTATAAACATCTTGTAAGTTTAATAATTTAATATGACAGCATATCTAAGAAGCAGAACAACATATTTTATGATTTAATTTTAATTTTCTTTTTCTTAGTAAAATAGAAAAACAATGTTAAAAAGATTAAGGTTAAATAAGAAATTGGCTTAAATTAATAACTTTAAAAATCCTCAAAATCACTTAATTTTCAATGACAACACGACTTAAATATAGGAAGATTATTTCAACACTAAGTTGAGTCAGTATGAAATAATTTTTAAGACACTGACATGTAAACTCAAAATAATACATAATTATGGCAAATTACGTAATCTTCTAGGGACAATGTGATTTTGATTATTTAAAAACAAAGTAACTGAGATTTAATTTAAAAAAAAACATATTTTCTTACCCGCGAATTTTTTTTTTAAATCTGAAAAATTGCAAAAAAATCCTTTGCTTATGCTACACTCCAAGCATAAAATATTTCTTGAATATAAAATTTATTTGCTTAATCCGAATGTTGGTTTTAACCAAGGTATATTCAACAAGGTAGGGACAACTGATCAGCTGACTTTTATTTCCGCCATATGCTTAGCTTGGACACTTGCTTATGTTGTACAATGGTTGTGTATACTGTGGGTATGTGTGTTCGCTACATTTTCGACAACCAAGCTGGAATTAGCAACAACAAAATACATGCTGAAATTTTACAGGAAGTTGTTGTTTTAGGGACGTTCCCACCTTCTTATTCCACCATGGTTTTAACAAAAAAGAGAAACTTTTTTTGGAAAAAAATTTTTAAAGAAAAAATTTCTGTACGAATTTTTTTCCCCTTCAAGAACGTGCAGGGGTTTGTATCCTTGTAGGAGCACCCTGGAGGCTGTGGAAGCAATTTAAAAAAAAAAATCAAATTTGTAATTAAACTTTGCAATGCAACCCTATTAGGAGGCTAAGATAGGGTGTGAGTATGTTCCACAAAAATGTTTGTGACAAAAATTTAATGGGAGCCGGTCTTACATTGCCACCCTGTAAGGGTAACTCCAAAGCAGTTGTAGAGGTTTTTATGTGCATATTTTGCAGAAATAAATAGAGAAAATCTTGGTTGCTGGCTTACAGCAAATAGCAAAATTTTCAAAGGTATACCTGAAGTTTTAATACCACAAGTAGTTCGGAGAAATATCAAGGGGTTTTAGAAACTTAATTTCAACAGATTTACAAATCATATACTTTATGGGGTCGCAAATGAATATTAAAAAAATTAAAAATGGAATAAAAACGTATATATACCCTAATCGCTAATGTGAAGGGTAAAAAAACAATTAAAGTAGTTCTAAAAATTAAAAAAATATTGTTAAAAAATTTTTGTTTTTTAAAACCTTGTCTGTAATAGCCGACGCTATCGTACTGTATGCATCAGTTAAAAAAAGTGCTTTGTTTACAGGGAAATTGAAATCCATCATTTATATGCTCTGAATTAAGCTGATCAAAGGGCTTTTTTAAATTCGTAATAAAAAAATACGACTTATACATAATTAGGGTATTTAGAAGGTAGTCATAAAGTCATATGTCTTAAAAAAATAAAAAAAAAATACTACTGTTGTGAGCATCCGCTCATAATTAAGTGTGCTATTTTAAATTTTAATCAGATGCTGAAAAAAACAGCAAAATAAATAATTTCAAAAATATTTTAAAATTAATGAATGCGACTTGTTAATTATATCAACGGCTTCACTAAAGAGTTTTGGCCGCCCGGCTCAGGTTTCTACTGTTTATGACACAACAATAAACACAGTTCAAAAAGTCTAATTATTATAGAACTTTTTTCTTTTAAGCACAACAAAAATTTTTTTAAACTATTGTAATATATTAAAACTTTAAGACAATATGACTTGATAGCATACCGTTTAAATACCTCAATTATTTTATTATTTTTTAGAAGCTTAAAAGAATTAATTTTAGTTTTAAATGGTTAAAGCATGATCATATTTTACCAACATGAGCAAAAAATTAATATTCTTTTTCTTCTTGACTTGCTTTCCACAATCTGGTTGGGTCTTTCGCCGAGATAAGACTGAATTCCAAATTTAGGCAAAGGTGAAATTCAGGAAGCATAGAGCTAAAAAAACACTATGCAATAAATATAAACTTTTATTGCGGCATTTGATGGCCCCTCCCTTTTTGTATGAAAACAGTCAAAATTAAAAATTCAATGCATAAGTTTTTTTTTTAATTTTTTATTTTTTTTACTTTAGGATTTTTAATTCGATTTTAGGAAGGCGTAATCCGATTTTATCAGTACCAAAATATTAAAAAATAAAATTATATTTTAGCTGCATTAATATAATTTTTTTAATTTTTAACAGCTTCAAAAAAATTTGGCCCGCAATGAAAAAAAAAATTAAATTTTGGTCAAAAATTATTTATTTATTTTTTAAAACTGATTTGAAAACAAGTGGCAAAACTTATATATTTTTATTTTCATTTTAAAAAATGATGTAAGTCTTCTTTGTAAACAAATTGCATTATCTTTTCAAAAAAAAATAGAAATTTTCTTATTTTTGCCCAAGTATTTTAATATTTTATAATTACAGGCCAAATATTTTAAGAACCGTTGAGAACATAAAAAAATTATATTAATGCAGCTTAAATATTATTTTAAAATATTTTTTTTTTTTTTTTTGATAATAGTTTTATAATAATAGATATAATCGATAAAGCAGACTCTTTAAAAAATTTTTCAAAAAAGGTTAATAAAAGGAGAATATTTTTATGACTATTTGCAATACCAAAAAAATTTCAAACTTTATTAAAATATCTTTAAAGGTGCGAACTAAAATTTGATAACAAAAATACAAATACACAGCCTGTCTGTCTGGACATGCGTTAAACCAGCAAAGATGTGATTTGGAGTACATCGGTTTAATTAAAAATGGATCTTACACTTTTATGCTTCAAACACTTACACGAACACATAATGCACATATAAAAATATCGTTTAAAAAATATTTTGTTCAAAATAACTTTTTAACACGTAAATACGTGTATTTTTAACATAAAGTCCTTCTTATAGGAAATATTTCTGTTTAGCGGAAATTTATCTCTTAAATTCTCAAATTACGCCTTACTTTATAATCTAAACCATTAATATGATTTCCTTGTAAAACGTCACAATTAATGGCCATTTTAATTATGACGGCTGAGAACAACAAAACACTCACTCATACCACTTGTTATTTTCTTTTTTTTTCATAATTAATGGAGTCCTTATCGCACCGTAAAGTTTCATATTTCAGTTATAAATTAAGAGCAAAAGGTTACATTTTATTAACTGCGCGTATTTTTAAATATATATTTTTGGTCTTATTTTCTATAATATTTTAATGAATAATTTTTATTTTTCATTTACCTTGATAATTTTACTTTTATTTCATGTTTCGTTTTCTTTTTTTCTTAAACACTTTAACAGGCCTACGAATTTTAATTGCCAGAGAAGACTATCGTACCATATGAAAAGAAACTTAAGCCAACCAAGAGGAGTTGAAGGCGGTATTACAAGCAACCAAGACGGATGTAGTCCAGCAATTATATATTTAGATGAGTAATTTGCACGACATGTTGTTGGCGTTCTTGGCGTTTAAAATGTAAATGTGTTTTTGAAAAATCTAACCTAGATTTTGAGGATTTTTTTTTTAAAAGGATGTTTTACTGCGTTTTTATTTCAAAGTGAGACAGAAGGTCACCATGTTGTTCTAGCTGCTGCTGACTTCAACAAATTTGTAACGACATTAATAGCTCATTGGTAAATAAAAATGTACAAAGAGTGCAGTTAAGCAAATAGGGAACACAACAGCAACAACAAAATTATCCTTAAGAACGCGATTATAGAATAGAACATGTTGTAGCATTCGTGTTGTTTGGCAATTAAATTTACTATAAGTTTAGAATTAAATTAGTAAAAAAAGGCACACATTGTTTTATTATACAATATTTATATTTTTAAATACACAAAATTATATAATGACGTTTATGTAAAGCAGTAGTGTGTAATTGTTGTAATTTTAGGAAAAATTTTTTTTTTGTTAAAAATGTCATGAAATATATGAATCAAAAGGATTTGAAAAAAGTTTCCAAAAATTATGTTAATATGTTTCTTCCTTTTTTTATTACTTTATTTGTTAATTTAATTGTTTATTTGCTGTTTATAGCATTTAGTCCATTTAAAAATTCCAAACTGTATTAAGTCTCTGGCATCAATTAAGTATTAAGAAAACGAAAATAAATCTAAGAAAATGTAACAAATCGAAAATAAACAAAACAATAAATAAAAACAACAACAACATAAAATAAACTCATAAAACTCATTTAATTAAATTACTTCCGTTACTAATTAATGATTAAGCGTCCAGCGCTAGAATGGTTGGTTCACACAAATTGCTTCAACTTAAAGCACCCATTAACATGTAAAGTAAGAAGATAAACGTTCTCACACGTACGTTTCAATGTTCGCATGTATTCACAAATTGACAATAATAAGTAAACAAATGCGTTAAGATAAAGTTTAGTGTTATTGCTTAATTGTTTGCAGAAAAAGCAATTTAATTTAATGAAGTTAGTTAAAAGAATGTTAATAAAATTTAAAGGTAAGAATTGGTAAAAATCATTAAAAAGAAGTTTGAGGGTATGAAGAAATGCTATATAATCAAAAATTTTTTTAAATTATACTTTGTTATAAACTTGAAATTTAGCAGTTAGGACTGCTTTAATCATTTGGAAGGATTTTAGGATGTTCTTTAAAAAAAGGATATACAATGTATGCAGCGATTCTAAAACACTGCATTGCCGATATTGATATTTTTTCCCAAGTGGGAATTAAAAGAGGAAATTATAAACGAAAGAAAATAACAAATTTATAAAATAAGAAATAAAAGTATAATCCAATTTGAAAAATTGTTCTCCATACAAATTGTTTACCAAAAAAGGACATATGCTGAAATGCTGTAAAGTTTTTAAAATTGACTAACTAACTAACTCCAGTCAAAAAGATTTTTTTTCATCGTGATTTTCGAAAGCCTTTTTGTGAAATGCCAGGCCAACAGAAAGCATAGCAACCAACTTTTCTAAAAAAAATTTTGCAGCACACTTTTAGGCTTAAAAAAGTATTAAGTTCACCCTGTTATTCACGTTTTGCACAGGGTGCTCAGGGACTTTTAAAAAGTCAACGCCTTGAATTATGCAAACTATTTACTGTATTTTTATCACTAAATAAAAACAAAAAAATATCATTCTTAAAATTTCTTACAAAAAATAGTTTTTAATAAAAAAATGTTATTCCACTAGTTTTATTGAAAAATAAAAAAGAACTGGCAATCCAAAAAATAACGAGTAAATTTTTTTAACACTCTGGGGTCCATAACAGCTACATTTAGGTCTTGTATTCTACTGATTATTGAATTTTATTAGGGTTACTAGTTTTGGGTACAGTTTTGTTTTGATATAATTTTTTAGTAATTATCCAAAAAAGGATACACGCCAAATTTCTCTATCACCTTCCGTATCGGAAAATAATTTTTATCTTAATATTGCTATTATTCTTTGACAAGTTGTAGAATAAAAGCCTTTTAAAAATGCAGCTTTAAAAAAATAGAAAATAATTTTAGATGCCATATGGTTATTTAACGCATTAATTTTACCTTTACAATTTTAATTACAATATTTTTTTAAATAATAAATAACTAAGTCAAGTAAAGGCAATATTTAAAGCTAATTTTTATGTTTTATAAAATATTTGTCAAAGGAAGAATAAAATGTTTTTTCTTAACTCTTCTAATTTATTATACGCCCTTTCTTTTAGTTAGTTAGTTCTTTGTGTTCTTCTTAAAACAAAAAAAATTATATTTTATGTATATTTTTTAACCTCAAAAAATACCCATAAAAAATTTATTTTTGGAAACTGTTAAATATTATAAAAAAAATTTTGCAGTCAGTTTTTAAATAAAAAAAAAAACTATAACAACTGTTTATTTTAAATATTTTGTAAAAATTTCTCTTATTATTTATTTATCTACACCCTCGGTCGCGGAAAAACGTAAACATTAAATAAATCATCTAACACATCCTGTAAGCTTTCAAACTATATTTTTTAAATTTATTTGATCGAAAAAATACCTGTTATATACATATTTGTTTTTACAAAAATATATTCGATTTAAAAAAAAAATCTGTGTTTTTTTAATTGAAAATATTTAAAATTTTTTTTAATTAAAAGCATACAACTCCCTAACAAATTAAAACTTAATTTGTGGTTTTCTTTTAATACTAATGTCTCATTAAAAAATTTCTTTGGCAGCAAAAGAAATTTATGTCCTTACAAAACTTTATTTGCAGATAATTTATTTTATATCCTTAAAGTCCTTACATAGAGATTATTTAGGGCAGACAAAGTAAAACTAAACCATAAATTTCACTTATTATTAATCTTATCAACCCTCCTTAAATTAAAATAAGCATCACACTTTGGAAATTTTGTAAATAAATTAGTACCAAAGTGAAAAACAGCTCAACATTTATTCACACATACACGCACTCACCCTAAAATAAAGTTTCAATTAACCATAAGAAAATTAACTAAGAAAGTTCTGTTTTTGTTTCTGTTTTCTTAGTTTAACTCTTAAGGATTTTAGTTTCTTTGTTGTTTTTCAAACTTGATAATACTTGGCAAAATTCCTAAGACCAATACAGGAAACTTTTCGATATTCGTTTAATTTCTTTTTTTTTTTTGTTTTTCCTTTTTGTTTTTTCTTCCTGCATAGTTTTGTTTATTATATGGATGGCAATTTTAAGAGCAAAAATACTAAGAAAGTGCTGAAAACTTTGTGATAAGTTTATTAGCAAAAGAAAGAATGACAGAAAAAACAATAACTAATCCTTAGAAAGGTTGATATTGGCACTTTATTAAACTATCAACAATTTTCCAACGTTCATAAGTACAATCAAAAATATTTAGTTTTGGCTAACCAAGGACTTCATTAAACTCATACATGTAAAAGTTTGTTAAAATGTTTATTATTTCAGTCTTAATGAATACAAGTTTATAATAGAGTATAAGTGTCTAAGCAAAGTTTGCTCAAAACCTAATTGAAACCTTTCAAAAACAATTTTCATAAGTTTGAATGATAAAATTCAAAAGCAACCTAAAAAACCAAATGTGTGTTTGTTTAACAGTGTTCATACTCAGGCCAAAGTCAAAGAAACCTAAACGTGTTAAATATAACTGTAAATATAACTAGAAAAGCTTTTTTTTGTAATAAAGACTTAAGCAAACCAAAACTCACATATTTTTAAGTGTTGAAGTGTGTAAGTGTTTCAAGGATCATAATCATTTTTAAGCTATTTTGTGGTACATAACAAAATGAACGAAAAATATTACTATTTTTTTAAACTAAATAAAATCTAATTTAATTAAATTTTACACATTGTTGAGAATCCTTGATTCCTTTGCAAGGTATTAAAGATAAAATAGTACTTTAAAAACTCAAACAAACACACCACATGCTTACACATCAAACGCCATTCAAAACTAACTACATTATGTATGCTGTTATACTAACCCACATGTTTGAAACCATTTATATGTTTATGATCCTTTTGTGTGTGCAAAAAATAAATTTAATTTTTTTCTTTGGCACTAAGCGGAAATCTACTGTTAACATAAAACTTACAAAGGCAAGCATAAGTACTCACAAGGATATTAAAAACAGTGTGAATAGAAATTATGAAAAAAGGATATTCAAACATAAAATAAAATAAAATAAAATAAAATAAAATAAAATAAAATAAAATAAAATAAAATAAAATAAAATAAAATAAAATAAAATAAAATAAAATAAAATAAAATAAAATAAAATAAAATAAAATAAAATAAAATAAAATAAAATAAAATAAAATAAAATAAAATAAAATAAAATAAAATAAAATAAAATAAAATAAAATAAAATAAAATAAAATAAAATAAAATAAAATAAAATAAAATAAAATAAAATAAAATAAAATAAAATAAAATAAAATAAAATAAAATAAAATAAAATAAAATAAAATAAAATAAAATAAAATAAAATAAAATAAAATAAAATAAAATAAAATAAAATAAAATAAAATAAAATAAAATAAAATAAAATAAAATAAAATAAAATAAAATAAAATAAAATAAAATAAAATAAAATAAAATAAAATAAAATAAAATAAAATAAAATAAAATAAAATAAAATAAAATAAAATAAAATAAAATAAAATAAAATAAAATAAAATAAAATAAAATAAAATAAAATACAATAAAATAAAATACAATAAAATAAAATAAAATAAAATAAAATAAAATAAAATAAAATAAAATAAAATAAAATAAAATAAAATAAAATAAAATAAAATAAAATAAAATAAAATAAAATAAAATAAAATAAAATAAAATAAAATAAAATAAAATAAAATAAAATAAAATAAAATAAAATAAAATAAAATAAAATAAAATAAAATAAAATAAAATAAAATAAAATAAAATAAAATAAAATAAAATAAAATAAAATAAAATAAAATAAAATAAAATAAAATAAAATAAAATAAAATAAAATAAAATAAAATAAAATAAAATAAAATAAAATAAAATAAAATAAAATAAAATAAAATAAAATAAAATAAAATAAAGTAAAATAAAATAAAATAAAATTGACAAAAACATACGTCTATTTCATAAGATTGTACATTATTTATGCGTCTCACTGTAAACAAAGTTTACTATAGATGTCTGGGTATTTCTGACTAAAAATATCTAAACTGAGAACTAAAATGAAGTTAAGCCATATTGTCATCATTTTTATGAAATATACGGAGACGTATAAATTGGGTGTCATATTCATATGTTTTTTTCTGTTCGCTTTCGGCATATAGTCAAAGTCTACCTTCAAATGTTTTCCTTAACACAAGAAATCAAGGGATATTTTGTTACTTCGTATTTTACAAACATATGTTGATACTTTTTATGTGTCACCAAATCTCATAATATCTGTCCTTATATAATACCTACACCCACACCTACAATCACTCACTAACGCTTGAATATTCAGTTTCCTTTAATGGTAACGTTAGATTTTGAATCCTAATATGTTTGCAACCAATAAAACAGTTTTATTAATCTGTATGATGATGTAGACATTATCCTACATGAAATGTAACATCTTTTAACCAACAAAAATGAAATGAGATTTTACACACAGAAAAAACATAACATAAAGTAAGACACATTCGCCGGCACATTTAAAGACACGTTAAATACATAAATGACATATTAAAACTCAAAGGTTATGGAAAACTTCTTAAAGCTTATATTTAAAATTTAAATAGAAAACCAAGACATATAATAAACTATAATGACTTGTTTGTTTGAAAAAAATATTTTGTAACTTCTAAGATAAAAAAATTAAGAATTCATGCAGTTGATAACAAGTTTAGGGTGTTTAAATTTAATATTTTTTTAATTCGAAAAACTGATAAAGGAAAAATTTTCTGTTAAACAAATTTACTAATTAGATATCACAGTAGTTTTTTACAGTGTTGCTCAAATTCATAATACTATTCTACCGCTAATTAGCACCATAAAACAACAAGAGCATATTTACAGGCTTACAAACATCATTGACACTAATGGCAAATGTTGAAATTTAAAATAATTAAGCTTTTATCTCTTAAAAAATACATGTTAAATTTCTATATTCATCACTCTTTATTATTACATCTTTTTGCTACTTTCTTTTATTACTTATGCCTGTTTAAAAGATTATACAGAAGTCATCATTATTAAACCCATCATACTTATTAACTCATCAACAGAGCTCTTGTAATGTTGGTTTCGCTGTTGTTATCCTTTGTGTTGCCATCATAATCTTAATCATTATGTTCTTCATTATCACTTTAGAAATTAATCCTTTATTTCAGCAAAAGAAACAAACACACAAAGCGACATTAAGATACAAAAACTTTTTTTCTTAGTTTAATTTTCTGCAGTATTTTAATAAGAAGGAAGAAGCAGACACATTCTTACATGTAAAACCGTCAACATTAACTTGTTAAAGCGGTACGGTGACTTGTCAGGCATTCATTATAATTAAGTCAAAAGTTTAAGTATTTTCATCTTGACACACACACACACACACATAATTTTACACTCGTTAACTTTGCTTAAATACGCACACACATACTAATGCAATAAGTATAAAACAACTATAACTTCCATTTTTTTACCTGTTTGTTTCTCTACAGAAACAGACTTCTCATCAAAAAAAAAAGAAATATTCTTTCAAAGTTCTTACCACTAAACATGACTTATGTATGTATGTTTGCACTTAATATTAAGTTGTATGTGTAACTTCAAGGTTTTAATTATATTTTATATTATAAAATAATTAAATGAGAAAAAACGAAAGCAGCAAATTCCCTAACAGCGAAAGCAGGAACCGCAACAGCCTCAACGAAAAAACTTTTGAATTTTCTTACGTTTAAAAATTACAGGTCGATGTAACATAATTTGTACTTAAACTTTCTAAGGATTCAAATCAGTATATTTAGGAATGTTATACTATTGACTAAATATCACACATTTGTATTTTTAGAAAAATAGGGGAAACTATGTACATAAATGTATGGAATAATGAAACAGTTGGGAGAATGGCGAAAACCCTCTGGGGCGACACAAAATGAGGTCAGAACTAGAGGCGTTTTGAAACTCGCGAGATCTAAGCTAAGCATCACGTTGAGTATGCTGATAGTTCGCTCAAACTTACGAGCACACTTTGATCGGATGGAACGTTCGGGGAATAGCGAATTCAGATCAGGCTAGAAGAACATTGGAACGATGAAACACAGGCCAGAGTCCGATGTTTTATGTCCGATATTTTACCAGATCTGGCTCACTTAGGAGGTTTGGAATTGGGGATGTTTAGGGAATTTGTCCGCATCACCGCGTCTCTGTGAATTTATTTCTCAAGATTCACTTGATGGCAGCGTACAACAAACCTCAGTCTCAGGTGTATGTTCTGTGACACTAGGCCTTGAGGTCTCCTCCTTACAACATAATCTAACCACTCTAACCAAACCATGTATGGGATTTTTTAACTCGTGCATCTTGCATAACTATAGAATCTTTTACACATACGTCATTATCCATCTAATGTTACAAGACGGCAATGTTCAAATTTTTTTTTTCTGTTTTTAAAAAAGTATTGCATTAAAACTGCTGAAAATTTAGTACAAAACTTGCTGGAAGCTCTAAATTTAACTGGCATTATCTGTCTATGTATAACTGAATCTGTAAATGTGAATATTGCAGTTAATGTAAATAAAGTCTTTCAATAGCGAAATGTTTTATTTAAAACTTTCTTGCAGTCTGTCTATGGGAAAGTCAGCCATAGCTTTAAAATAGCGTAAATTTGTAACATGCTTTAAGAAGCGTTCTAGTGATCCGTTATTACAATTTTCTTAAATTTTTAAGGAAACTTTTATTCCTATTCGTGTTACACCAAAGCAGCCTTGTCATATTTGCATCTATTTGATTGATATACAGTAGATTGGTTTAGATTACCTAGCGTTTGGGCGAAGGATAATCGCCATTTCCACCCAAGGGTATATAGGAGCAATGTGAATTCCTTCAGATAAAAAGGGGTCATAAGCAAAAAAGGGAAGAAAAAAATTTTAGTGTCCCTCGATTTATGTGCAACCACCAAACTTTGCTGCCTATTTTCTAGCCACTCCATTTCAATAATGCCAGTTATCAAACTCCTCACCAACTCTATCATATAATCAATGCTTTTAACTGCCTTTTAAAAGTTCTGCAGCTTTAGGCAAGTTGCTTCAAAGCTTTTACCTTCTTCTTATCTTTGCAAGACCTAAAGAAGTTTGAATCATTCCTAAATAATTAACCAGTCATAAATCTCAATTCGTGGTATCCCGCTAGAGTGCTGCTTGTGCACCTCAGATCTCTCCTACTTCTATTTAAGATTCTTAAGTCAACTTCTGCCTCTTGCCAGTTTTAAAAGGCAAATTAATCCGTTGCATATTTTCTATTACTCTTTTGTGCTCAGGCATCCACAAAATGCGTATTTCTACACATCCTTAGTGGTCATTGATCATGCTTTTTGGCTGTCTCTATGCCTGTCTGTCGGTCGAAACTGCATGTGACCTGAGCAAATATTTTATGATTGCAGGAACATCTGCTTGAAAGACTGTGCTTAAGAGAAACAAGTATATATCGGTTTCCAGGGTATCAACTAACAAATTCAATCCCTTGCTTTTCTTTACTTTGACGTAAGGAAAATCTAAATATTTTATTGAAAAATTCCTCTAAAGATTTTTTATAAAACGTTTCTACAAGAAGTAAACAAATTATTGGTATTACATTTGTTTGTTCCCTCTGTCTTTTTAAAAAATATACATAAATCACCATCCCGTTGAACAAATTAACTTCCACTGAGATGAAAAGTTTTTTTTAAAATTATTACTGCCATGACAAATGCTTAAAAGAACCTAAGAAGGAGTATAAGTCTACTTAATGTATTAATGTGTGTGTGTGTGTGTGTAAATAAGTGCTAAATAGGAAACGTGTATTTGTATTTGATTTCCATAATTGTATGGTTGAATGACTAGATGCATAATATACGTATGTATGTGTGAACATATAAATATTCTTTTACTTTTTTCCCATACATATATACTTATGTATGTAGACTTTAAATCACCTACACACACACACACTCTCTTAATAATAATACAACAGCATAATGTCTTGCATATTAACGTAATTTATTTGCATTTAAGAAGTAAAACTGATTTATGGTTGATGGTTTTGATGTTGTAGTCATTACCCTTTTTCTTCCTTAGAATAAGTGGAAAAATTATGAATAATAAGGAATATTATGTGTTAGGAAATAGAAGTATGCAATTATTATGATTTTTTGTTACTATAAAAAGGATTTATATTACTCTTTATTCTTATTTATTTTTATTCGAATAATCGATTAAAGTTTAAAAAGAAATAGTAATGCAGATAACAAATACAAATAGGAAAACACAAATTGCATAATAAAAATCAGGACGAGCCACAAATGGATATTTATAGGGCTTGTTTTAGGTTAAGTTTGTCTATTAACATTTCATTACTGCACACACAGCCAGAGCTTCAATGAATTTGCTTCGAGAAAATTTTCCCTTAAAACTGATCAGACGCTTTGGGGACATCTCATAACCACCATGGATTTTTTTTAAGGGACTACCTCAAAAGGAGGGTTTTTAATAACAATTCCAAATTACTTGTGGCCTTAAAGGAAAATATTCGTCGAGAAATCAGCTCAATTGAACCAAGTTTACTGCAGCTTGTGACAAGGCAACAAGACTTGGTTTTGAACAGTGTGTTCAATTTGACGTAACACATCTGGACAACATACTGTTTAAAAGTAAGATTCGTATTTTTATTTTTTCGTTTATTATTTTCAGAAAAAAATTTATTTTCAATTATAACGTTTTATTTTAATTTTAAAAGCACAAATCTACCACCAGACATCCTGTAAAAATACGAAATTATGTTGATATAACATGGGGGCTGACCAGTCCTGATGTGTTACTTATGTAACAAATTTAACATGTGTGCAAGGAAGGGTTAAACCTTTCTTGTTCCCTAAAACTACTATTTTCTTTTGCACTTCTTAAATTTTTATACTTTTTCAACTACATTTTACTTGCCCTGTTAGCTGTTGTATGCAAAAAATTCTTATCCTTTTGTGTCTCAAGAGCATTCAAATATTTGCCTTTTAACAACCAATTTCATGCAGTCATCTTTGCCTTCATTATTCCTTTTGTTTTCTTATAACTATTGGTGCTTCGTCAAGTAAGAAAAGAAAATCGTTTCGCAAAACTACTTCCTATAATTGACTTTATATGAAATTAAAAATTTTTCAATTCTGATCACCAGGGGGATTTATGAATGTCGGTATGTGTAGAGTATTGATAAGTGTTAAAGGATATTAAAACCACTTTTCCCTGTTTGAATTTTTTTTTGTAACAAGATTTTGTTTTTATAGTAGAGCTTTTTGTTTTTGCAAAACAGATTATATTTTTATGTTAAAATTTTATTTAGTTGTTTTAAGTGTTTTTCTAAGTTTTTATTTTGTAAAAAGATTGGCCAAAACCAGCTTAATTCTACGTATTGAAACATGAGCACTGTGTGATCGGAATATAGCTTTAGATATAGATTCAAATAAAAAAAAAACATTTTCTATTATATTAAGAACAAAAACTTACTACATTTTTAAGTCTTTTGATGTTTTTTATCTTAAATTATTAAGTTCCTTCAATAAGTTTAATTTTTCTTATTCACATGTTTTATCTTTTCAGTTGTTTTCGCTTGTTATGCCACCAATGACTTCTTGATGATTTTTTAATATTTTAATGCTGTAACTTATGACTATAATTAATATGATTTATCAGTGCATTTAATATTTTCCTCTTCTTATTTAAGCATAAATAATATTTATTGCTGCATTTATACAGATACTCATATATGATGCATGTACTTGCAAACTCATGCTTGAAGTTTTTTTCTTACTTTGAAAGCTGAAAGAAAAATAAAAATAAGTTTTGCGTATGTGTACTACACTTGACTTCATGGACAGATAAGGACCTGAAATTGAATAATGTAAAACTGCAGAGAAAACAATTTAAAATATTTTTCCAAATATATAAAACTGTTACCTGGTAATCAGCTGGTATACAAAAGGTCAAGTGAAAAGCACTGGAATCAGGCAGATAAAAAAATAAATTAATTTTGTCTTTAATAACTTAATTATGTCAAACTTTTTTAAAGACATATTTTTTTTTTTTTTTTTAATTTATTTCTCATATAAAAATAAAAGAAAATTAATTCCTTAAAATTAGGTAATTTATTTAAATACTTTTTGTTTAATGTTATTAAGTAGGAATGGCTAAACAAAAAAAAAACTAATCCTTAGTTAAATATACAGGGTGTCAGGGGGCAAATTTATGTTTTCAAACTTAAACAAAAAACGTAATAATTGACATAAAGGAATGCGGATTTTATTTTTTTAAGTGTACGTTACCTAGACGTCTTCCGTGGATTTGGACACACTGTCAAAAGCGGAGCTTTGCATTCTGCGCCACAAGCTGCAGTAACATTGGCCCAATTTAGCTGATTTCTCGATGAATATTTTCCTTTAAAAATACAAAAGGTTAGGGATTGTCATTATAAACCCTCTCTTTAAGGAATCCCCATAAAAAAATCCATTGGAGTAGGATCGGGTGACCTTGGGGGACATGGGATATCCCCAAATTGACTTATTATTTTTTGGGGGAAATTTTTGCGAAACAAATTCATCAAAGCTCAAGCTGTGTGTGCAGTCGCCCCATTTTGCTAGAAGAGCGTGTAGGTTTGGCGAAAAGAGTTCCGTAATCATGCATCGATAATTTTCACCGTTGAAATTCGTCACCTGGTCTCAAGAATTTTCAAAAAAAAAAAGGGTTCAGTTATCTCATGCGTTGATAGGGAACACCAAACAGTTACGCTGGAGCAATGAAACGGTTTTTGGGGTTCCAATTTCGAGATTTGTAGGAGCTTTGAAACCAGTAATGACAGTTTTGCTTGTAAACGTTGCTATTTAAATTAAAATGAGGCTTGTCGCTCCAAAAAAACAGGATTTATAGGGCGAATACACTCCAGCATCGTTTTACAAAAATTTTGCTTATATTAAAATCACATTTTTTCAGTTATTGAACGATTTAAACTTTAAAAGGATGAAACTTTATATCCTTATTTAAAATTTCACGAATAGTCGCTCTTGGAAGCCTCAGTAAAGCTGCTCATTTACGTATTAAAATAAGCGGGACTCCACGTAAACTGCTTTCAGCCAGTTAAATGCTTTTGGGAGTCCTTGAAGCTCGACTGGGTCTTGGCCGTGGGACACTCATAGCCGAGTTAGTGACGCGGAATCTCTAAACCCATGATCATATCAAATTTACACTTGGTCCATCACGAATTCGCAGAATACCGTTCTTTGAACAAAATTATCGAGGCGCTATTGTTACTGCGACATCGTGCCTAACAAGTTCGCACAATCGATAATTCCAACGACTCCACACTTTCTCCGCACCGTTTATTACTTTTTGAAGTAATTGTATTTTAAAATATAAAATTTTCACCAGCCAGCCTTTTTTCAAAACTTACCCAAACAAAATTATTTTTTTTTAATTATTTTCTTAAAACATATTGATCACTTAGGAAAATCACTTAATACCAGCTATTTCAAAACACAATATTGTTTATTTATTAAATAATTTAAATTTAAATCAATTTATAATTGTACTTAAAGAGGCCAATCATTTTCCTTTAATATTTCATTCATAATTGTGAGTTAAAATATCCAAATATTAACATAACTTTTAACAAAGCTCTACATTTGCACACCCATATTTCTACCACAAAACTTTTACCTTTATGAACAAGTATATTAATATAATTTATAATTTATATTCTACACATACGTACACAAAGTTAAACACAAAGGCAAAAGTGCAAGTAAGTAGATACGTGTTCTTAAGCAGATGTTTGAGCAGAACATACTCTAAGTATATAACAACCTACGCATACATTTAAACACACAATTATAAGAAGGATATTAATGAACACTTAATGTGTCACATTGCCTACATTCTCTTAACCATTTAAAAGTATTTTATAGTTTTGTTAGTTTGTGTTGTGTTTGCATTCCCATATATATTCTCTGTAAAGCTACGATAAATTTGTGTAGCATACTTCTTGGCTATTAACTAAGTATGTGCCTTAATGTCTTTTTATTTATTTATATTATCTACCTGTTCATACGTTCTCTTTTATTCTGTTAACTAATTTGTAAAACATACTTTACTTGTTTGTACGAACTCAATTTAACTTTATTTACAAAAGTAGTTAGTAGCTGTTTTGTATGGATTATAGTAATTCCAAGCGCGATTAAACATAAATATCTCAACCAGATAATTTTCATAATAAATTTGAACTTTTTTTTTTAGCCTTTTTTTTTGCTTTATTTTGTCTTTCCACTATATGGAAAGAATTATTATATTAGTGGATATACATATACAATTAAGTTGTAGGAGTAAAGCAGTTGTCTTTATACATCTGGTTGAGAAGTACGATATGAAATAAGTTTGTTGTTAAGCAGTTGTCGGTATTAAATGCTGATAACTTTCTGCCAGGAAGTGTATTTATTTATGAATCTGTTTCGAGAAGACATTAGTATGTTAAATGTTTGTATGTGTTTAAAAGTCTTGAAACACAAAAAAAAATTAAGGCAGAAAGAAGAATTGCACTTGAGAAATTTCTTCTATTTAGTATTACACCAGGTATTAACTAAAGAAAACTATTTGTAAAATTAAAATAAAAATTAAATGTTAAAAAACTTCTTATAATGAAATATGTTTAAAAAAAATAAACTTTAGCTTATAAGCATAACTGGTTTATAAGTATTTTTTTTAAGCAGCCCCAGCTTAGAGAATTATTTTCAATGCAACACAATTGTTCAATTCACAACTTATTGTACATGTGCGTAGTCGTCGAAGGCGTTAAAATATTCTGGGTATTTGTACAGGAGTAGTAACTTTTACTGGAAGAGGATGGTAGGGTTTCGTCTCGGTCGATTACATTTTTCTAACTTATTTTGCTTCTTCTCTATTTTTTTGGTTAGTCTTAATGTCTCTTTTCAATGTCAAGTTATCCATCATTTCTCCACTACTACTGCAACTGTTGTGTAAAAATTTCAAAAACATATTTTATAAAGCAAAAGTGAGTTTTGTGGGTTGACGTTTTGTTGAATGATACTTTGTAACTAGAAGAGGCCAGATGTCAGTGTCAGTTCATGTTACAAAATTATATTTTATTTAGATACAATTGGAGTATTCAAACGGTATGCTATCAAGTCATATTGTCTTAAAGTTTTAATATTTTACAATAGTTTAAAAAATTGTTGTTGTGCTTAAAAGAAAAAGTTCTATAATAATTAGACTTTTTGAACTGTGTTTATTGTTGTGTCATAAACAGTAGAAACCTGAGCCGGGCGGCCAAAACTCTTTAGTGAAGCCGTTGATATAATTAACAAGTCGCAGTTATTAATTTTTAAATATTTTTGAAATTACTTATTTTTCTGTTTTCTCCAGCAGCTGATTCAAATTTAAAATAGCACACTTAATTGTGAGCGGATGCTCATATCAGGAGTATTTTTTCGTTTTATTTTTTTAAGACATATGACTTTATGACTACCTTGTGAATACCTTAAATTACACCTTCATACATACAAATTTATATAAAATATTAATGTATTTTATTTCAGTTTCTTTCTTTTAATATTTACTATGACTTTTTGCTATTTGTGTAATGTTTGTGATAAGTTGTTGTTAGTAAAAGCTGAATAAGTGTATAAAAGAGTTCATAAGTATGTGAGTGGGTGTGATTTAACTTGCTAAATATTAAATTATCTACCAGTATTTGAAAATATGGTTTTGGTGCTGCTTTGTTTTATCAATGATATTATTATACGAGCATTGTGTTATGGCTTTAACCAAAAAATTTAAATAATCTTCAGTTATAAAAATAAATAATTCCTTTTTTAGAAATGCAAAACAAATATTTGAAACCAGTTTTGAAAAATAGAAAAATGCTTTTGGTTTCAATAAATTATCTAAATTTATTAAAAACAATTTAAGCTCCTTTTCAAACATGCCTCCTTTTTGTTTTTCTGGTTTTTGTTGTTGCAATTGACTTTATCTGCTAAACCACAACTGTAGATTAAATTGCTAAAGTTTTTTCTTCAAGTTGTCTTTAGTTTATGACAGTTAACATTTTTTGGAATTTATTAGAAATTAGAAAAAACCCACAAATAAATAACTTGTTATTCAAACCTGACAAATTCTAATTGGCCAAGAGCATAGAGATTATAACTAGAAATATAACATGGGATTATGTTTAAATGATAAATCAAAGAGAAAGAAAAAATAATTTAAAAAAAACTGATAAAACTAATAAAGAAAACGTTAAAGTTTTAGTGTAATTTTTTAAAGATTCTTTATAAATAATATTTTTAAGTTTATTTTTTAAATCTAAAAAAACAATCTCTTAAAGTTATGTTATTTCGTTTAATATCAAAAACTAAATTATCATTTTTTGCTTTATTTTCCAGTTGTCTACATAATATTTCTATTTTCTAATACTTAAAATTATTTTTTCTTTCACAAATGTGTCTTTGTAGAACCCACTTATGTACTAAATTACTAACTTACTTGATAGCCTGTTATAACTACTACGACACTCCTATTCCCATTCATATAATTGAATTTTATATTCTTTTTCTCTTATAGATTTTAATTGAATTTTTCACTTTTGTGAACTTGTAATAAATGTCTTAATGTCGTCTCCACTTAAGCGTTTTGATGCATAAGACTTTGCCTTTTACAAAAGGACTAAAAAATATATTCAAAAAACATACACTTTCAATCATGCATAAGCGCATACATTTACTTTCATATTAAAAAAATTCTTCTTTGTACAATTACTAAGAAGAAGTTTTCTATGTGTTTTAATTTAATGTAAGACTCTTTTTTGCATTAGGTCAAAGTGATGGGTAAAAAGGATGCTATTAAAAATGCTAAAAGGCTCTTGGCATACCAACATATTTATATGGTGAGTGTTTTATGAAGAAAGGAAATTAAAAAAAATTAAAGTTATATAAGGAATTTTCTTGTGAAATAAAGAAAAAATAACATAAACCAAATTAAAAATATTTATTATGTAACTAAGTTTCCAAATACTTGAGAATATTCTCTTAAGTTACAATTATGAACCGTTCTAGTTTAAAAAAAATGTTAGTGAAAGAGGCACTACCATCACAATAAAAGCACCCAGTGGCATCTTTTACAAATAAAAAGTATAAATAAACTTAGGAACACTAAGGTGGATCAATAAGCACAGGGAAAGAGACCAGAGTAGCTAATAAACTTAAAAAACTATATCCTCAGTAGGCTTCTGTAATCCAAGCTCAAGGACTCTTTATACCCTGGACTTAAAAGGAGAAACGCTAATATATTTTGATTTATTTATAATAATTTTCAACAAATATGTTGAACTAATTGAATAGAGATAGGAAATATTCATGATTTTTAAAGAATTTGGTAGAAGTCTATTGACTTGGAATAAAAACCAACGAAATGCATATAGACAAACTTAGCCTAAAACAAACCAAATAAGAGAAACTCTTATTTAATTTTTTGAAAATTTTATATAAAGCACATGCACTACAGTTTTGGAAAAAAGGGACAAAACAGTACCTATCAGTTTACAGAAGACACAGACCCTCAAAAAGCTTGCAATTGCCAAGCTATGAACCAACGGTCATCCCAAATTAGTTAAAAATTTACGGTGAGAAATATCTAAAACTTTATCGTAAGAAAAAAGGGCCAATAACTACCTAAGATCCAGCACTTATTTATAATCTGCCTTTTTTTGGTCAACTCCTTACACCCTGGGGAAACAAAGCCGATCCAAAAGGTGAATTTTAATATTGTAGTTAAAACGATGATATTTTCCTTAAAAATATTCAAAGACTAGGGCTTAAAATATTTGTAATATGAAGACTCAGGTAATAAAATGTAACTATATATATATAATTTAACTTTTAGTAATTTAAATTCTAAGCTAAACAACTAAGTTACTTGGAATCCATTAATTCAGTTTTATGTTATTTAAAGAAATTAAAAAAATAAGAAATATAAAATCATTAAAAACTAAAATTTACTTTTAATTTGTTCTGCTCTTTAACGTTCAAAAAACATATAAAAATGCTGGGAACTAACTTCTGACATTGAATTTTACTATCCAAAATTTTCGTTTATGAAATGCCCCATTATTTTAAATATAAAAACTTCTACATAATATTTTTTTCCTTTGTATCATATAACAAAGTTTTTATTCTTGTATACAAATATAAATTTTTTTATATCCTTTTTGATCTTTTTTTCCTCATGTTTTGCCTTTAATTAAACAAATTTCTTAGAGTGAAGGCAATAAAGACATTTTGTCTTAGTGTACACTTAGTGCTTTACATCGATATACGCCTTCAACGTTAACTTATGTTTTTATTACATAAGCATTTAGGCGAGTATCTATTAGAAAAAGTAAGTAAAAGTACATTGAAAATACACATATTTGTACGCTATTGTGTACAAAATAACTTATGTAATTTAAGTATAATTAGGGTATTCACAAGGTTGTCATACAGCCATATGTCTTAAAAGAATAAAACGAAAAATACTACTGTTGTGAGCATCCGCTCATAATTAAGTGTGCTATTTTAAATTTGAATCAGCTGCTGGAAAAAATAGAAAAATAAGTAATTTCAAAAATATTTTAAAATTAATGACTGCGACTTGTTAATTATATCAACGCTTCACTAAAGAGTTTCGGCCGCCCGGCTCAGGTTTCTACTGTTTATGAAAAAACAATAAATACAGTTCAAAAAGTCTTATTATTATAGAACTTTTTTCTTTTAATCACAACAACAATTTTTTTAAACTACTGTAAAATATTAAAACTTTAAGGCAATATGACTTAATAGCATACCGTTTGAATACCTCAAATATTTTCATATGAAGCCCTTAGCTTTAACTTGTCACAAGTTACAAAATTTATATATGACAAAACAAAGACGATAAAATTTTAAACATTTGGAAAAAAACTTTTTAGGTAGAAAATTTTTTTTGTTATAAAAAACATTTTTTTTCAAAACAAAGAAAAAAATATGTCTATTAACTAGAATTTTATTTCTTTTTAAACATATATTAATTAAAATTCCAACAAAGCTTATTCTTTTCAAAAAAATTACTACGAGCTTAACCTAAAAATCTGTGTCACCATCAACTTAAGCAATTCAAAGACTTTTTTGTTAAGAGAAAAGATTTAATAATGAATTACTTTTAGTTAATTTATTGGTAAATAATTAGAAAAAAGTATATGATATTGAAAACCTAGCATATGTTAAGGGGACATAAAGCACAAAAAAATTAATTAACTTTCAGCAAGAGTCGCTAGACAGTCGTTGTAAAACAAAAGTGTTAGAAGGAAATTTTCCATTAAGCTCAGAATACAATTTTTCTCCAGTTTTTTGTTAGAGCAACAATTTTTGTTAAAGCAGAATTTCATTATATGTATATATATTTTATCCATTGAATTCCTAGAAAGAACATAGGGCTGTGATTTCATTGAGTTCAATTAATTAGAAAAAGTAAAAAAACATTAGTGGTAACTCATTCTAGGCAAAGGCTTACAAAAAATATATCGTTACCTTAATATAGAAAGGCCCTAGCTCGTATTTCTCAAGTCAAGTTCTTTTTGGCTAGCTTTGATTTAAGAGGAAGCCCTCTAACGAAGTAAATAAAAATATGGGCTAATAAAATAATACAATTTAGGGTCTTTTTTTATTAAAGTGACTTTATGTTTATTACAAATTACACTAGGTCACAAATAACAAACTTTTGTCTGTTATTTGTTTCTAGCATACTTTTTCTCATGGATTTGGACCTACTGAACACGAAAATGAATTTTAAAAATTTTTCTGTCGATTGGTTTGCGAGATACAAATTTTTTAATTTTTTTTTTTTAATTTTTGGAGGTACACTTACTATTTTGAGCATATCTTTAGTCTTCTTTGACCTATTTTATCCTACTACTACTCAAATTAAAGACAATTGAGCCGTCTACAACTTATTCTCAGAAAATTTTCAAATCGGGTTAGTAGTTTTGATGTTGGCGGCTTAAAAAGGTTAAAAAACTGGGTTTTTTTAGTAAAAATGTGGCTGAAAAATTCATATAAAAATTCATATAAAATATAAAACGCGATGTTAACAGCGATTTTAATTTTTTTACGTATAGCTGACACTTTTCCAAAGAAAATAAGCCCTTACTTAACAAAATCTGATGACAAATGGCCGACTTATTATTTTTTTGGTAAACGACCGAAATTCCGCTATTTTACGATTTTTTGATTTTCATTATTTGCACAGCTTACCTACCCAACGCAAACGAATAAATACATTTGAACTTAATTTAAAATAAACAAATTAGTCTTCGTATATTATTTTTTAATTTATTTGAGTAAAAACAAAGATATAAGTGTACATTTTATGCCATGTGGAAAAACTGCTGACTTCTTCTTTGTTTTTTGTATTCGCTGCAATCGGTCTCACGTATTAGGGTCCAAATATAGTCACCCATCATAGCCGTGTCATAGATGCCCTGATAGCGTCGTTCCATAGCCTTCAATTCCTGATGAAAGCGCTCGCCGTGTTCGTCGCTCACGTCTCCTAAATTCTCAGGGAAAAAATCCAAATGAGAATGCAGAAAGTGTATTTTAAGTGACATGTGCACTCCCATGGCTTCATAGTTCTTTACCAGATCCTCAACTATGTCCTTATAATTCGGGCTTTTGTTGTTTCCTAAAAAGTTTTCCACAACAAGCCTGAAGGAATTCCATGATGCGGCTTCGATGGGTGATAACAGCTTTGGGAATTTTTCATCTTTCAAAATTTTTTTTATCTCGGGTCCTGCGAAGACTCCTTCTTTAATTTTTGCCAGCGAAAGGTAAGGGAAAATTGACCGTAAATAGGCAAAAGCTTCACCTTCTTTGTCTAATTTTTTGGCAAAATTTTTAATCAAACCCAATTTTATGTGCAGCGGCGGAAGTATTATATTTTCACGGTTCTCTATTAGTGGTTTGCGCTGAACATTCGCTTCTCCAACTACAGGTTTCGTTCGTACCGGCCATTTTTTTTTTATATAATGCTGATCATCAGCGCGGCTATTCCAAAGGCACAGAAAACAGCAATGTCGCGTATAGCCTCCTTGGAGTCCACACAGAATGGCCACAACTTTAAGGTCGGCGCATATTTTCCAATTGTATTTCCTATACTCTATGCATTTCAGCAAAATGTCCATAGTTTCATAGTTCTCCTTTGAATGAACCGCATGAGCAATAGGAACAGATGGCTTTTCATTCCCATTATGTAAGAGAACTGCCTTCAAGCTCTCTTTGTTGCTGTCAATAAACAACCTCCATTCGTTGGGGTTGTGAATTTGGTGAAGCTCTTGGAACAAGCCTGAAATGTCGCTGCAAAAACATATTTGGTCTTTCTTTGTATAAAATTTTGCATACTCCTTGTGACGGTTTCTGTACGCTGTTACTTTCACTTCTGAAGCCACAAATCCACACTGTATCATCCGAGACGCAAAAAGTTCGGCTTTCTCCTTAGTGAGACCAAAATCGCGCACCCAATCGTTTAGTTCGGCCTGTGACAGTAATTTTCGCTTTGCACCCGGCTCAAATTCGCTTGCATTTGACTCGGACTCTTCTTCTGACGATTCTGCTTTTTGAAGAGATGCACCAGGGCACACTGGATATGGCACATCATGCGAATGTGGTACTGGAAGCGCAAACGATCCCACTTGAGCGTAGTTCCATTTAAAAAATCTTCCTACCCCACTGTTTGTGGTGAGGCAAAAATAACAGTCTGTGGAATGGCATAGCGGCTTTTTCCACATCATTGGTGTATCGAATTTCATATGGCGGCTAAAATTAAAATAAATTACTATATTCGCTATGTATAATGTGTTTAAATAAAAATTCTTACCTTCCGCCAGCTGCCCAGTTGGTTAAGATTATATAGCAAAGATCACACAGCGACTTAGGTGTCCATGGTTCTGTGATATTTGGTGAAATACCAAAATAATTCAAATAGTGCAATTGTACTGCTGGAGTAAACTTGTGTGCGTGATTTTTTTTTATAAACTGGCCACAAACATTGCAGAAATTGTCTGGATCGTTCAAACACTCGAACACACGTAGTCTTTTACTCATTGTCTTCCTTGCGTTTTCTAAATATTAACTTCTTTACACTTTCACAGACAGTTTTGAAATGCAATTGATAACCGTGTCTCCTTATGTTTAAATATGTATGAGCATGTAGTGCTGTAAATAAATTAAAAAATAATATACGAAGACTAATTTGTTTATTTTAAATTAAGTTCAAATGTATTTATTCGTTTGCGTTGGGTAGGTAAGCTGTGCAAATAATGAAAATCAAAAAATCGTAAAATAGCGGAATTTCGGTCGTTTACCAAAAAAATAATAAGTCGGCCATTTGTCATCAGATTTTGTTAAGTAAGGGCTTATTTTCTTTGGAAAAGTGTCAGCTATACGTAAAAAAATTAAAATCGCTGTTAACATCGCGTTTTATATTTTATATGAATTTTTATATGAATTTTTCAGCCACATTTTTACTAAAAAAACCCAGTTTTTTAACCTTTTTAAGCCGCCAACATCAAAACTACTAACCCGATTTGAAAATTTTCTGAGAATAAGTTGTAGACGGCTCAATTGTCTTTAATTTGAGTAGTAGTAGGATAAAATAGGTCAAAGAAGACTAAAGATATGCTCAAAATAGTAAGTGTACCTCCAAAAATTAAAAAAAAAAAATTAAAAAATTTGTATCTCGCAAACCAATCGACAGAAAAATTTTTAAAATTCATTTTCGTGTTCAGTAGGTCCAAATCCATGAGAAAAAGTATGCTAGAAACAAATAACAAAATGGCTGTTGCCTAGTGTTATTCATTGAATGTTATTAAATTGGTTTTAGGTGGAAATCCTTGAAGGAACTGTTTAATTTTTTTTTCAAAAAACGTATTTAGTTTCATATTAAAGCAAGTTTTGCGTTTGGAATTACATTCTGTTTCAATCCCTTTAATATCTTTTCTTTTACACACAAGCTTACTATCGTGCAGTTTGACCTGTTCTAGCACTCTCTTCTTCGTTTTTGTCCAGAAACTTTTTCTGTTTGTTTAAAAGAGATTTTTTGCAAATCTTTAAAAAAAATAAAACTTATATTAAAGTTGCGTCAATATTGACTTTCATATCACCTTTTTATAATACAACAATAAAAAAATAAAAAACCCAAAAAAAAACTGTTAACAAGTTTAAAAGCTAAGGTCGGAGAGTATAATTAATAAATTTTTTGATAAAGTTCCCAAAATGTACTCCCGGAATAGGCATTTTGGGCTATAAGTGGCTCAAGTATTGCTTAAATTTGACAAGATTTTTCATATTACACTGAATACAAAAACTATGGGTAACATTTCATTTAACCCCCATACAAATTTAGTGTAGGGTATAATATGATCGGGCTTGGCTGACCATAACATTCTTGCTTATTTTTAACCTGGTTTTAATAATATTTCACAGGTTAGACTTAATTTAAAATCAACTTAATTTTTAAAAAAAATTTTTTTAATATTAAATACAAGCCATGTGTTTAACTAAAGTTTAATCAAAATTATCTCTGTGGTGTAGTGGCTACTAAATAAAGGTAAAAATTCATTTAATATGCAAATTGCTTTAACTCCACATTAAATAACCATTTATGAAATTTTCCTTTTCAATGCAAATTTATGGTTTAAGCAGAAAACTGAAATATTTTAACAGCAAAAAGAGAATTAAAATTGTAACAAACAAAAAAACTAAAGTCTAGCAAGCAAAACCTAACTAAAATTGAAATTTTCTGGGAAAAAACTAATGCAAATTTTTGAAATTATTTAAAATATGGTCAACACCTTAGTTTTAAATTAATTCCATTCTTATCTCAATTCAAGTTTATTTTGTATCATTTTTTGTTATAAGCAGACAAATTGCCATATAATTAGAAAATTATGTAAAATTTTAAGGAGATAAAGGCTGAAAAAGGAAAATTATTCTAAATTAAGGAACAAATTTATATTTAATTATAACTTTGAGTTTATTCATTAAACTTTTTAGTGTTAAAACTATTGTGACAAATTAAATCTAAGTTTAAAAAATTTTTCTCCTTTCTCTCACTCACTTATAACTAAATGTTGTAAAGCTGAAAATTCAACTTAAATTCCATTAACTTACAGCATTTTAAACACAATTTGTTATGGTGACTGCGTTGCCTGACTGTTTGGTCGTTTGGTTATTTGTTGCCACTAATATATAATATTCTTTCCACTTAATAATTAATATTAATTTTGCGACATAATAAAGCAATGACATTTAAATAAATATTTATACTAAATTTGTAACTGAAATGCAAAACAAACATATTCTCTTGCACAAAGATATACAGTTTCATGAAATAAATGAACGCAATAATATGAAAGTCAACCATAACCTCAAATATTCCAGAATTTCGTAAAAGCTGCCAGCCAGCCAACCAGCTACAGCAGCAATAAAATTGAGAGGAATTTATAGTAATTAAAGGCATGTGTATAATTAATTTCAAAAAGGTTTTCATTTTAATGGAAATATTTTCATTTCATGGAATTTAAGATGGCCATGCTTTTCAATTACAACGACAACAACAAAATTCCAAAAAAAAATAAAATTAATAAAAAAAGGAAAAAAAATATTTTATAAGTTTTTGCAATAATGTGAACCTCTCGTCCAAGGTGTAACACCAAAGTAAGTAACGGAAGTCATACAATTAAATTATATTTAGTTCAGGCGTAATGTTATGGAGCCTAAGAAATCAAGTGGGAGTAAATTTCAATTAATTTTTACTATTTTTCATATAAATGTCAACTATGAAAATGCCTTTCGCACGAAAACCAATTAATATGAAAAAGCTAAACATTTTGGTTTACACGTGCAAATATTTATTATTTAACAGAAATAAATATTTTGACCAACTTTTGTTAATAAATTATACGGGTTAACGTGCAAATATTTATTATTAACAAAAATATAATAGAAAAAAAAAACTAAATACTTGATATTATCCAAATAATAAGTCGCTAAAAAGAAAACGTGCAGAAATGTAATGTTAATAAAGAAATAGTTTTACCTTTATTAAGTTGAAAATTGTTACAAAACACAAATGCCCATTAAACATGTATTAAAAGTTATTGTTAGAACTAATTACTGCTTTAATAAAATCTAATAACAAACTACGCAGAAATTTAAAGGAGCTGAAAATGTCCTTTAAACATTCAATGAAAAACTATGACACCATTAATATAAAAATTCGCATTTTAACACAATGCTAATAGTTAAAGGTAAGTCAAAAAAATGTTATGGAGTTAGGTAAGTAAATATAAAAAAAAATATTTAAACTTTAATAAATGAAGGTGGAAGAGTTAACTCCCTAAACATGCGCCAATATTTGCATACAAATAAATCCAAACGTACTAAAAAGAGAGCTACAAGACTTTCATAAAACATATTACAAGCAACTATATCCGATGGTTGTAGTACATTATTTGTCAGTGCTTTAATCTTTACAAAATTTATTTCAGCTAAAAGTATTTTCAGAAAAAGAAGCCTTGAGTGTGTTATTATAGAGGTAATGCTTAAAAAAGGCTCTTAGCAACATCTGAGTCGGTCGGGAAATTCTAGTCGTATGTATGACCCTACTATAAAGTCTATAATAGAAGAAATGATTAGTGTTAGAAAAGCAACCAAAAATACATGACAAGGGGACGTTTTTTTAACTTCTACTGTGAAGTATAAATGCCAATAGTATATTAAAGAGCTTGATGGAGAAGAAGGAAAGATTATTGCTTATGGAGATGATGCAGTCATTCTGGACTGGAAAAAGTCAGAAGCTTATTGCAATCGACTTTGTGTGCACTTTTTAAGCTTTAAGGAATGGGCTTAATATAAATCTTGACGAAACAGGACTTATTTTCTTGTTCAGAAGCACATTGCCACGCCACAAAACGTAATTGTTTCCACAATTACTAAGTACTTAATAAAGTGAATGGCGACAAGAAGGTTAGCCATATCAGGAACTTCAAAGCAAAAAATTTTCTTTATATTAGGCCACTTTGATATCATACGAAATAGATCTCAGGGATCTTAAGTAGTTTAGGCCGGTGATCGAAGATGGTCTTTGCACCCAGCATAATTAGTTTTGAAAATGAGATGAATTTAAAACCCGTAGCTGGCATCTGTACTGAGGGAGAGGATATCAAATTTTTTTCTGGATTTCTAGATAATTGTAGTGGGGTTTTCAGTCGCAGCTGCTAGTCATTTTGATTGCAAGGGTTTTTATAATGAAATGTATATTTCAAAGGCTTGTAAAGTCACTACTTAAGTATGTGGACAGGCAGGTGGTCATTAAGTGTTTGAAATGTGCACTGCGTTTTTTAACGTTAAACCATGTTTTAAAATAGTAGGTAATTAACTAAAGCCTTTGAATTAACATATATGGAGGAAACTGTGATAGCACATACGGGTCACTATTATCGTAAAATAAGAATATGGAGGAGAAAAGTAAACGGGTGATATCTAAAGGAACATGACAATAGATGAGCTCAGCAGCCACAAAAATACCCGAAAACCGGGTTGAATCGAAGGACCATGTTTTTATTGTTGTTATTAGAAATTATCTAGTTAAGGCTAGGGCCACCACTAAATCGCAGCACTTCAGGTTATTTTAGCAGTAGGGTCAATGTCCGAAAATTCAAAATAATAGAATTTAGTTGTTAAACTAATGATTTCAAAAACTGAAAATATGGGAGTCAGAAAAGGAGCACAATAAATCAAAAGTGCAAATATGTAAGTGGCTTATTTTGAAAATTATTTCACCCCAAATTATTTAAATACCAGCCTTAGAATTTTTCAAGCAAAATTTCGTTTTGATTCCAGTATACAAGATTTCCAAGTAGGCTTTTATGGAACCCATTTAAGACTGACCACAACAAAGCTCGGTATAACGTTTAGTGAAACAAAATCCTGAACATGTACAAAACAGATAGAGCAATATTAAAGTCAGCTATAGTTGGCAAAGCTTACTTTGAAAGTGTTTTTGTTTGGTGGTTATGTAAAATATTGGCCCGATTGTCATCACTTTTCCCAAAAATACTCGAATATACCAAAAATATGGGCTCTTAGCTGGATGGAATATAAAAGCAAACGTATAATTATTAAATATTCCATGAATTTCTCTTAATTACTTTCAAATGAGTAAATCCTCATAACTTCAAATGAATTAACAAAACTTTTTTTTTATTTTGACCATCGGAAAAAAATTCAAATAAAATCATGGTTGGCTGACGTTGTAATTTTTACAATTTTTGTTGTTTTTGTTAATTACGTTTGTAGTAGATTTTTCTATGTCTTAAAAGAAAAAAAATTCTAAAAATGATGGACTTTCTCTGTTTTATTTCTTTTTCTTTTAAGAAAATCAAGTGCAGGCAATTAAACATTTACAAACAAAAATTCTTAGGCTTGGAAATATAAAACTTATTCAACATTAATTACTTAGACCAGAAGATAAGTTAAAGAAAAAACATATAATATGTGAAGCAGCTTGAAAAAAATCAGGGACCGCAAAAAATTATTATTTTTGAATTTTTAATTAACAAATAACGGGCACCATGAAGCATCGTAGGGCCAAGAGAAGTACACTATCTTGTTGGTGCTGAAGAAGATTTTAAAAAATTAATTGAATTTTTAAATTTAAGGTTTTTATTAAATAATAATTAATATTTTGATTTTTATTTCTTCGTTTAATTTTTTTTGAAAAGCTATATTTTTTTGTTGTTTTTTTTTAAATATGAATCACAAAATAGTTCTAATTTTTTTTGCTTAAAATTAAAAATTAAAAATATAATTATTAGATATGGATTTCTATTTTTTTCTACTTGGCCAAGTTAGTACGGCCCTTATAAGAAAAATTAAGTAAACTTTTAATTATTTCATATCTTAAACTTAAAAAAAGTCATATAAAACTCATTAAAAACTCTTAAAATTAAAACTTATATTAGAGTTTTTTCTTTTTGCAAAGTCCCCACAGTAACCTCAAGCCCAGAGAAAAGTAAAGGACAGAAGCAAATTAAAACATACCTTTAAACACTCACACAAACACAGACACCTTTATGTGTCATAATATATTCATGTATGTATTCATAATAGTCAATGCAAGTGTATACATAGGTGGGTGTATATACGTACCTGTCAGTATGTTTAGTTTTTTCTTTAACCACATGCCATGAATGAGGTTTTTAAACTAAACACCAAACTTTCTAGTACAATCAACCACGTCCACCATGTTGGGCACTTTTGCTTTTGGTCGGATGCAACCCCTTACCTTTGTTAAACCTTCTGTCCTCCTTTTGCAATATTTTTTAAATAAATGTGTAAAGAACTGCGTTTAATATGTACTTTTAGTGCAAAATTTGTTAAAACAAAGTAAAACTATAAAAGTGGTAAAAAACAACAACAACAACCAAATAGTTTAACTCGTTTTTGGTTAGGAAAAGGTTTGTCGCCAACATTAATATCGCAATTGCAATCGCATTAAATTGGAAATAAAACAAACACACACAGACATATTTCCACAGGCTAGACATTTTCCAAAATAAATTTTTTTTTTTACCCAAATAGCCAGCAAGAAAAATGCCCGTATATTTAGATTTCATTGTGGTTTGAAGTTTTTTGTTTTTACCAAAGTTTTCCACAGACAATCACTTGGGCACACACATTCACATAAATAACGAAAATACGACATTTTTTTTGTTGTTGCTGACGATAGCAGCGACGAAAGGAAGTTTATCAAAATTGGCGAAAGTGAAGCTCATTTTAAAAGTTTAACTATAGTTAACATGCTGGCCATTCTGCTATTTTTAGCCGTGACGTTGTTGTTGTTGGTTGATGTAATTGACACAAATTAAGGTATTTTGGGGGGGTAAAGTAAAGGACAAAATTAAGGGCCTTTGGGAAGTTATGTTATCGAATTAATATGGCATTTTCAGATTTTTAACAAAGAAGAAAAAAATTATTAAAAAAACTTGTAATTTTAAAAAATTCAAAAACTTTTTTACTTCCTGCGCCAATTAAAGCACGTCTTTCCGTCCAGTTGTCCCCCCGTCTTTCTATCTGTCTGTCTGTCTGTCTGCTTGTCTGTCTGTCTGTCTGTCTGTCTTTCTGTCTGTCTACCTGTCTGTGTGTCTGTCTGTCTATCTTTCTGTCTGTCTGTCTGTCTGTCTGTCTGTCTGTCTGTCTGTCTGTCTGTCTACCTGTCTGTCTGTCTGTTTGTCTGTCTGTCTGTCTGTCTGTCTGTCTGTCTGTCTGTCTGTCTGTCTGTCTGTCTACCTGTCTGTCTGTCTACCTGTCTGTCGGTTTTTCTTTCTGTCTGGATATTTATACATACTTGCGATCAAAGAACTGGTCGCATTTTTTTTTACAAACCTTCTTTTAAAATAATTTTCTAATGGGCCGGCCATCTTAAATATTTATCTTTTAACAAAAATTTCCAAATGTTTAGGGTCTATGCCATCAATTACCATAAACGCTGTTGTTACTGTGATTTGTCTATAGCTTACCATGTGTCTATAAATTCCTTTTGACAACATAAGCTTCGTCTAAGTTATTCTAAAACGATAAAGCAAATGAAGGCAATTTTTTTTCATTTAAATTGCATAATCAGATGTTATTAAAAATCGGTCATTTGCTGACCCTACCTCTGGGAATCACGTTAACTTCTTATAATACTTTATGTCTTGCTCGTATAAATTTCTTAGAAAAGATATATTTGAACGTTGTTTCCAACTACACCGCATTTTTTTTTTTTTGTTCCATTTTAGACCAACAACCGAAAATTTCCTTAAATTTTAGTTATTTTTAATTTATATGTTTTTGATATACATATAAAGCTGTACTTGACCTATTACTTTAAATTGTCTTACTTCTTTTTTTCCAAATTTCAAATATATATTTATCCTTAAAACAGTTGCTCAAAATTTTTTTTTAAAAGGCCTTTACACCACAAGGTACTGAAATATAATTTCTCTAACTGTCCTTTTAATTTCCTACAATTTTCTGGTTCAAAAAAGAAAACGAACAACTTTTTTGTAGGCAAAAAAGGTTAAGGAAAATTAGGCTTATAAGGTATAAAAACTTTTGCGTCGTACTTAAGTTTTTTTCTTTTTTTCAAAAAACTTTAAAGTGGTCATATATTTTACAAATTCATTAAAGAAGTAAAAACAAAAAAATATAACTCAAAGAAAAAAAAAAGTCAAAAGAAGTAAACTAAGAAAAATTATATTAAAAGACATAAAAACTACGGAAAACTATTTATATGCAGGTTATATAGAGAGAAATATATGCTTCAGCAAAAAGAAGTCTTTACAAATCTACAGCTTAAGAAAACCTCCTGCCAGGCGTTTTCTCATCTTCCTGCACACTTAACAAATTCTACAAAAGCCACCACATTTTTAAAATAACAAAAGGCAAAACTTAATTGTTACCACCTTAAAAATAGATAGAGTAAGAGGTAAGATGAACTTCTAAAAAACCATCTATTCACGCTAAACTGTAAACAAAAGTGTCTCTCGAATAGCCTTAACTACTGCTGAACTACTATACCATACCTTTACCTCTAAATGTACGTGTATAAAAGCCCGCATTTTGCTGGTTCCTATACTCCACTTTTAGTTTCTTGTTCCGGGTTCTTTTCATATTCTTAATGCAACAAGCTAACTTTGTTTTTTAGGCGGTAAAACAGAAAAAGTGTTACCCCGCTCTACAGCAAAACCAACACCCACAACAAACACTGAGACAGTGTTACATATACCAACAAAAAGATGATGGAAGTACTATGAACGCAGAATGCACAAGCAAAAAAGCACCTATAAAGTGTGATTTATGTCAGTAGACTAGACAGGACTATGAACTATACTTTAAACTAAAATGTCTTTTGAAAGCATTTAAACCTTTCAGTTTTCGCACGTATAAGAAAAAGCGAAACTTTCAACCTGGTAAAGTTCAAATCAAGAAAGAAACTAAAACTGCTTGTTTACTTATAACGCATATACTGGTAGTGCTGTCAACCTTTGAAATCCTAGAAAAAAAACCCTTTTTGCGAATTAGCACTGAAAGCAAAATTAAAAGTCACTTAAAAGATCGTGTAAAAGCAGAATTTGGTGCAAAGGGAAATCATTAAAAATATAAAAGAAATGCTTTTATTAATCTTAATTTTATAATTCCAAAAATAAAATTTCAATACCATGCACAAAGCTAGCATTCATATAAAAAATTACTTTTTGTTCACTTTATCTACTACCGGTTTTGCTAAATATATATATTTAAAACTCATTTTATTTAGATTTGAAACTATAACTTGGCTTATTTACCAAGAAGTGGCTTAAGGTGTAAGCAAAAGTTAAAAATATTAGCATAAGGCTACATCCACTGATTATTTTCAAAGTAATGTATTAATAACACTTCTTTTAAACACACTCTTTACTCTTTGGGCTTTTCTACTTAAAAATAGCAACTTAGTTACTTTTCCCTACCCTCCCGCAAACATAAAATGATTCTTGTATATATGAAGAAGTGCATATTCCTAACACATGCCACTAAGTCAATATGTCCTTTTGTCTATGCATTTTTCTACATAAGTATGAGAATGTGCTAATAACAGCAACTTAACTGAGGTCTATTGAAAAGGTTCTTTTTTTTCAAACGCGATACTTCTACTGAACATGTGTTTAATTTTTTATCGCCTCTACTCTCAGCACAAGTACTTAACACGAACGACAAACAACAACTGCAAGGCAAAACTTATAGAAAACGATATACAAAGCAAGCATTGAATAAAAGGCAAAAGGATAATATCAGTAAAAGTGCTAGTAGTAGTAGTAGTAGTAGTTGCAGTAAAAGTTAGTCTGTTGGCAAACACGATTTATGCTGATTGTGTTGTTCCTTTTATTTTTGTTTATCTACAAGTGTCTATGCACTAGTTTTGGTGAGTTGTTTGAGGGCTTGTTAATAGGTTTTTAAGTACAACTACTAAAAATGGTATAGAAATGTTGGATAGAACTTTTTTTTCGCTAAACTATAAAGGGAATTAAAGCCTTGAGTGCAGAGAAAACTATTTGATGGAAATAATCAAAGGTTTTTAAGTAAAATAACTTTGGTTTCGATTTCTGAAACGCAAATAATGCATATAATTAGATTATCTTTTGTGTCTTTCATTGCAGCTTTTAATATTGTCTGTGATTTTTCATATGTTCAACTGTTTTGCATAGCGGGGCAAAATTAGTTCTTCAGCAATATTTATCTAAAATCATTATGAGCAATGACCTTAAATGAAAATTTTTTTTAAAACAAAGAGCTCGAAAAATATTTGCAATATTTTAAGGGGAATTTTTAAATTGCAACAGCTCTAGAGCAAGTTTACTTATACACTAGACGGGCCCTGAGTTAAATTTTTAACCAAAAACATTATAATATTAAAAAACCGTAACCTTTTAATTTTTCAACGTATTTTTGTCTTTTCTTATGAGTCACCCTGCATTATTTTCTTTATGAAACCGTAAGGGCAATATTGGACAGTTGTGTTATTTCAGAAATACATACAGATGGGGCGAAAGGAGGAAATGCAGACAGACAAATAGACAGAAAGACACAAAACACTTTAATTATAAAACTAGAATATCAGGTTTCATACTTAACAATAATAACAGAATTTACACTTTTTTAAAACAAATTTTGCATCAAATATCGTTTCAACAAATATGGACCAGGCCGATATTTAAAAAAAAAGCCACATGCTTTTTTTAATCCTTTTATGTTATGATAAGGATAAATATAAGTTTGTCATTTCACTCTTAATTTTAAAATACTATTTTAGACTCCACCAAATATATATAATAATATTGATCCTTACTGGTAAGGAAACCGAATTGGCCTTGTCTCTCTATCCTCCGAATAAAATTCAGTATTCGGAGAATACTTAAGGTAGGACTAGGCCTTGGTAGGATGCAATTATTATCTTAAACAAAAAAGGGAATTTACGGTTAAACGATATAATACCCTTCATTCTTTTTTATTTTATATAAAGTGTTATTAAAAGTATGTCCAAAATATATCACATCATAATAATTTAGGAAATTGATTGTGAATGAGGGAAATCCTGTTCAATTATTTTCTTTCATACAGAAATTATATGAGCAAGACTTGATTCTTATATTAACCTTCACTAAAAATATATGGGGCTATACATACGTTTTTAATAGTAAATCGATCTTTACAAAATTTAGTAGGGTTATTTCTGTTTGAAAATAGCTTTCTGCATGTGTAATTTAATCTTAGTAAATAGCATGATTTATTCGAAGTTTATATAAGTTCAAAGATAAATTAAAAACCGATTAAAGAAATATGATGAGGCCAGTTAAAGCACAAAGTGCTTATTGTGGAGGGATACCTGTTAAAGGGCTATGTTAAATAATAAGCCCCGGTAGGTCAGTGGTAAGTGCACAAGCCTGCCAGTCTGGGGGTTGTGGTTTCGATTCCCACCAGAGACCCTGGTAAGTCTGCTTCATTCTTCAATTCTTTCTTTATTTCTTCTTTCCTTCTATCTCAAGCTATTCTATCTGCCTCTCCAGGTAACACAAAGGGACCGAATTAAGCGGACCCAAGTGAGCTGTAATCTTTCCTTCAACGGCTGCCTGTTCTACCTAACCTAACCTACCATCACCAGTTTAATGGACTTGGCACCTTTACTAAAAACATTAAGCACTCAGGGAAGGAACATGGTTGAGTATGGTCACGCGAATAGGATCGCGAATAATTTCATCACTGTATGGTTACGAAGATCATAAAAATGGTAAGTTTAATCATAGCTATGATTGCATTTTTCGCCAAAAACTTATTACAACTATAAAATGGATGTGGCAGCCATAAAAATAATCGCCTTAACCATTCAATGATTAAATTCTTCGTGATCATATTGTCGTGACCATACTCAACCGTGCTTTTTCTCTGGGTGTATGTGCTAAATTTAACTAAAATATCTTTCCACTTTTATTCTAATATTTCTATTAATAATTAGTAAAAAGAAATGGGTTAAAAATGTTTTATACACAAGCGAAAATGAAGCGAAATTTGTTTTAAAAACCATGAGTTCAAAAAAGAATATTTCGCACCTTTTTTAAAATTTTCAGGTATCAAAAATTTTATTGGTGAATTTTGTTATAATTTTTTACTTAACTTTACACTTCTCTGTTTCAATTTCGACCCATATATGAAATACGCTCTTACCAAACAGAGTAAAAGGTGAATTATTTTTTATTTACTTATCCTGTCCAGACTTTGTTTTCATATCTATTAATAAAGGATATGTTTTCCTTACAAATATATAAAGTTGTCTGTATTGACACAGTTGCTGCAAAGTAGACAAAAGCAAAAAACATACGACAACAAATACACACAGGCGGCTTTTCTGAATACCCCTTGCCTTCCCTTAAAAAATTAAACTTAAATGTTTTAAAGTATTTTATAAAACAAAATAATTGTGGTCAAACACACATTCTTGTATGACTTTGTGAAATATTTTTTAATTTTGTATTTAAACTCGCATATCCTTTTTTTTTTAACTTTATGTCAACATGTTGTATATAAAATCGGTTTTTTCTTTTGGTTTTCTGTCATGCTGCTAAAATGTGTTCTTTATTTAGGGCCATTTTCGCTTGTTATTCTTCTTATGGTTTTCTTTTGGTAAAAAGTTTTAATTTTCCTAACATGTGCTGCAATGAGTAAGTGAGGTGCTTATGAGTTTACCTGCAAGTAAATTACGGCTATTGGTATGTAGTAGTAGTGGGTCATTTAAGGTGAGTTCAATATTCTGAGGAAGTAAAAGGCTTTCTGAAAAATAGCTTTTAATAGTTTATTGGTTTTTTAAACAAAAACAGTTTAATAACAAAAAAATGTAATTGTTTTGTTCTAAATTATTTTAACCAAAGGAGCTTAAGAAAGAATCAAAAAGATGGAAAGCTAATTGCCAAAAGTAAATTTTAATTGACAAATAAACCATACATTTTTGTTTCAATACACATATCATTATAGTTTTTGCTTAAAACTTTTTTATTTTGCTTGAAAACGCAAATAGTTTAAAACAAACCTCAACTAACTTTTTTTAACAATTTTCTAGTCCTTTCGTGCTACACAACCACTTTATTTCTAACAACTGCTTATTGCATTATTTACAAAATTTCTATTATATTAGGACTTTTTTGTTACAAAGTTCTTTAGAACAGAACAAACCATTCATCAAAAATTTTTATGACTTTCACATTATTTGGCATCTCGTAAAAATTTTTTTTTTGACGAACCAACATACAACATGCACACACCTCACACAATTCAACAGTTGAAGAATTTTTATGACAGCTCTTTGTTTTCTTTTCCTCTTCATTTGTTAATAATTAATTTGACCCATTGTATCTGGCATCCTGGGGAAAACCTCCAAAAAATTAAATAATTATTGTAGAAAATGAAGAAACAAAGAAGGTAAAACAAAACAAAAACCCCACAAATAAACTTTTAACCTCCAAACAAAGAGGTATTCCTGCCATATATACCATATGACTACTGTACTCGGCAACATACCTGCAGTTAACGTGACTAGCCTATACATGCGTATATGAATTAGAACATAATGGAGAAGGACTACTCCCAAAAAAATCCTAGTTTAGGTAATGTAAGGTAGAACAGAGGGCTGCGGAAATAATGAAAGCTTAAGGTTTAGCCAACTTGTGTCCGTTTCATTGGTTTTTTTATACATGGGAAGTTATTTTAGCTCAGGTTAAAATAATTTTTGATAAAAGTAGAGATTATTGTTAATGATTGGCAATGGGCCTTGTTTTTAAACCAACCGCTTTTTCTGATAAAGGATAATGGACTAGGTAGGCCAGTTCTGGATACATCAGACAGTTTATCTAGTCATTCGGTACCAAAGTGTCTGATTTGAGCACCTTCCAGTGTCAGACAATAAACCAAGTCTCCTCTGGGTCCTGACAGCTTCTTGAGAAGTCGACAAAAGGCAGCATGGGTGCCAATTCGAAGGTGATCGGTAATGGCAGTCACTGTGTCCCTTATTTTTCATTCATCCAGTTCAAGAAGAGACTTGGCACATCTTGAAACTATCTTTAACCAGGTTATCTTGGTGGTTCCATATTTAGGCTCGTTGGACCATCTAGGCCCTGCGGTTCTGTCAGCGTATTCATCCACCCGAAGCTTACAGAAAGAGGGGAAGAATTCCACAGAATTGTCCCATCATTCAATTTCGCACCATTTGCAGCAAATGTATCGGACACACAGTTGCCCGAAATGATTCCGTGTCCTCTTACCCAAGCACAAGTGATGTGGGAATGTATCGCCATCCAGTTCAAAGATGTCCAGCAACCCGGGACTAGCTGTGATATAGAGCATACCTCACTAATAGACCTGCTAGCAACATGGCTGTCGATAAATATCCTAATATTTCTGCCGAATATCCTGTAGTACCGTAGCCAGCTGGTCGCTTTACTAGTTCCCGACAGTTCAGCTTGCAGTCCACTGCATTCACCTGGTAGTTTGGCTGATATCCGGACATAAATATGCAATAAATACGCCTCCACCAACACCAGTTTTCTCTTAGAGCTGTCGGTCCCGAAAAGACCGTTTTATCCACCTCTTACTCTTAAATTTCGAAGGAGAAAGGGCTCCGGTGTGCATTAGTCAATTAAATTTGAAACAAAATCCAACAGTCCTGATCACATTTGCGTTGCCAGATGCCCTGTATCTACATTTACCCGCAGCATGTAGTCCTATTGGGAAATGTAGCACCAGCTTCTTTACTAGGAAAGAGAAGGAATATTGTATCTGCCCTTGAACTGCAATAGTCGATACTCCAAAAGTAAAATAATTGTATGTTAATAACATCGCTCATTTAATATTATGATATTTAAAGGTAGACCATAAAGCCCATCTTTGCATTACATCAGGGTAATTACAAAACTTCACTATGTTACACTTGAGAATAGTGGTTTTACAATTTAAAAAACTCAATTTTGATCATTCAAATTCGAGCACTTGATGTCTTACTACAAATTTTTGTTTAACAATGACATGGTACATAACTGCGTACCATAGGATCATATTGTAACTAGTCCATTTCAGCTAAAATATGGGCCAAATTTTTTTGCCGGGTACCTTAACACGCATATTTTCACACTAACTTGTATGGCATGCCATTACAAAGAAATAGCTGAAAACAATAACAACAACAGTGAAGAGAAACTCTGAAATAAAGAAACCAACATGACATATAAACCTTTAACCAAAACCGCAACTGTGCTTTAATTTCTTTTCTTCTCACTTATTTTTTCTTTTCAAATTTCTTACTCTTTTGCACACAAGTTGCATGCAAGACGGTGTTGCACAGTGGCTGAACTAGGCCGAGAATCGTACAATAATCTTTCTTTATATTTATGCCACAAGATGCCTATAGCATTTTGAAAAAAGTTATTAATAATATTTAGTCAATTATAAATTTATTGCAACAAATTTTATCTCAGATTTTCTTTTAATTTTTAAAAGTAATGGCAGTTGTCGTAGTTTCTACCACATCAAAACTTAAATAGATTGTGAACGCTGTACATAATTATTGGCTAAAATTTATAAGTTGTTTTTAATACTTTTTGTTTCAGCTCCCGTGTAAGAAAAACAACACAGGAAAATAGTCATTAAGAATTGTGTCATATGAAATACATTTCCAAGGACCTTTTATATTAATTTAGGACACTATTATATGGTCGTTTATTTATATCTAAAAACAGTTCTTGTAAGTCTAGATTTTTATCTCTTATTTTTATACAAACAAAAATTAGAGAAAAATAAATTTTTTATTTTAGGCATAATTTATTTTAGCATAAATTTCATTACTACTTTTAGTCATTTATCTAGACATCTGACACCTCCAAAGGTGATAAACATCAAACATCATTTTTAAAATAAGACTTCTGAACCACAGTTTTGTGATTTTAAGCAAAGTATTGTATTAAACAACGAACGTCAAGACGCAGTAAAAAACACTCGACTTTAACTACAATATAACCAACCAATACTACTTACATGCAACAAAAAACGCACACACAAGCAAACACATATACACTCTAGAATGACGGCGACAACCGTTAATACTAAAGAAATAAAAAATAAAAATGGTGACTTCCGCTGGAGAGCGAAAAGCAAAAAAGCAACAAACAGTAAAAAGCTGGCAATTTAAACGAAATAAACTAAAAGAAAAAGCAGCTCAGGTTGTGGTTAAGGTGGCGATTGCATGGCAGTAGGTTTGAAAACAATACCCATGAGTAAGAATAGTAAGAGGAGAGCAATAATAAACTATGCCTTCCTCTACCATAAGTGGGGTGTTTAGAAATTGTTAAACTCTAACGTGCAATAATAATATTTAACATGAAGGCAGTTTGAACGTTAAGAAATACTTTCATTTAAAATTATTTCTTTTTCCTTATGGTTTTGTTTTTTGCTAATATAAGGTCCAACAATTATGGGTCACTAATACTAATAACAAACTAAAAAAGAAAACAACAATTAGGTTATAATAAATACAAACACATAAACACATATGATATGCCGCATTATAAAGCAAGTAATAGAGTTTTTTTAAGAAATATAAAGGACTGAATTGGAAAAAACTTAACAAAAAAAAAAACAAAAAACAAACAAAACATAAAAACAATGAACGTGTAGCACTTGAAGTAGTACAATAATGAATTCACAAAGATTTCAACCGGCAAACATTAAAGACCAAGCGCCAGATATAACGGGGCAGAGTTACATATATTTTCCTTTAAAAACAATACAAAAAGTTTTCAAGAAAAAACGCAATTAAAAATATTTGACATAAATAATTTAAAACTACAATCAAAACATCCTAAGAATTGCTACAATACAAAATAAAAACATTAAGTTTAAAAAAAATTTTAACCAAACAAATTTAATTTTTATTAATTTTAAATTTGTTTTTATCACTAAAGCTTCTTTTGCCCTAAAAATATTTAAAGTGTCAGTTACCTTTTTTAAGGTACTTAGAACTCTTAACATAAAAAGGAAATTGAGTTTAAATATAATTTTTTCCTGTTCATTGTATAAAAGTCAAACAAAATAATTTTTTAAATTAAAGCAAGGATTTGAAGTCACTGCTTTAGTTTGTGGTCGTGTGTGTATGTGTGTATGATTTTGGCTTAAAAAAATTATGACAAATCAAAGATGTCCAAGGTTTGTCACATCTAAATACTAAGTCTATAAAAATACTTTAAGTGCTTTATTTATTAAAACGCATAAAAGTTCTAATGACTTTGTGTTACAAAATTATATTAAATAAGTCATTAAAACGATTAAAATAATTAATTAATAATATATGTATATTGCAAAAGCTTTTAAATTAAATTAAATAATTTTATAATAAAACGACACCTAAAACCAAACTGGACCAATTGTGCACCTAATTGTAAGAGAAAAAAAATTTTGAAAACGATAAAAATAACCTTAGAAAGTCAACTTCAAAACTCCTAAATTATTTTAAAAAATATAGGAAATATTGGCAAGATGACCAACAGCTAATTTACAAAACATTTTATCTACGCAGTTAAATAACTTGAACAAGTCATTTAATGTGTGCAGCATATCTACTGGAGCTTGAAACAGGTTTTGAAATATTTGTATATCTTTAAATAAAAATTAAAAAACAGGTATGAAAATTATTTTATTTATTTTTAAGTAAAAAGTCAATTAAATAGGGTCTCTTCTTTTAAATCGTAAACCGATTATTATGAAATCAAGTAAAACAGTAGATTGTATCAGGTCTTACACATATACAAAACCTATGAAAAAAAAGTGATAGTCTCTGCAGGAAGAGTCCAAAATCTTTATTGCAGGAAGACGCCGATGTTTGGAGCTATATTAGAAATCGACCAATCGTAAAACTCTATACAACACATGATGGTGTCAGGTCTTAAACATTGTGGTCATAATGCGTTTCCTGGCAGGACATTAAAATCTTTATTAAAATATTTTCCAAAAAAAAATAAACGGACATGCTTTTTAAACTCTGTTAGAAACTTTTAATTAATGATTAAAGTTGAAGGTAGATCTCAGAACAAAATTTTTTTGGTGTGAAACATATAGGCACTTATGTGTCCTTTAGTATTTTTATCTTTATTTTTATTCATTTTTTTATTTTTAAAAACTTCCCTCTCCTGTGACATTTCCGACTTTAATTCTTATTCTAACATCATAACCATATCTCCTGTACAACCAGAAAATTTAATTTTTATAAACATCCAGAAAAAAAAGGCATGAAAAGGGTAAAACCATGTATACCAAATCATGTCATTGGAGAACAATGGTTTACATTCTTTACATCTTAGAATTGCTTAGTCACTCTCATGCGTTCTTAAAATCAATTATTATTAGAGAGTGTTTTAAGAGTTTGAAAACTCCATTAAAACTTTCTGTAAACACTTAAGTACTTAACCAGAGATTAATGAATGTTACTTTGAATACATGCGAATATTATAAGCTTGTTATAATTTTTTTAATATAAAACTAAAATGCATTTTAAGAAATAAGTGCAAAGTAAATCATGAAATTTTGACTTCTTTTTGAACTTCTTCAAAAAATTGTTGCTGGGTATAATTTTTCACATAGAAAAATTATAAAAAAAACGGTAAAAATTTATTATTTATTATGGCTGCTCCCAATGCTGTTGAATTATAATCTTTAAACGATTAAGGAGTGTGTTAAGGTCTTAGGTCACTGGCACAGATTTAGGAAAAAAGCATTCAAAAAACACAGGTGCCGACTTTCTTAAAAATAAAAAAATTTGCTACTTCTTTTTTTAACTGAATATTTATTTCAAAAATAGAAATTTTAATTTTTTTCCTGTAGTAGATTAAAAGCTTAAAGCTGTTTCCGTTTTCGACATATGACTCTTAAAAATTTCCATCAAATGTATGCATTTGTTTTACCACTTCCATTGCTCTTTTCAGAATTTATTTTTCAAAATTAGATTTCCATTTGTGCCAAGTTTTGTGACAATAGTGGTCATAAAATTTATGAGATTATGTTAAAAAAAATTTCAAATTAATTGAACTGTTTATATAAACCTAAAAATTGTTTCCTATTTTTTTTTTCATTAAAATAGAAATATTTATTTTGAGCTGTTCTACTTTTAAAATCACAAAATTATATTAAACAAAGGATTTTATCACATTTTAATCACTCCAAAGTTTAAGTTCTAATTAAACAATCCAAACTCTAAATAAGTATCACAAAGAACGTTTTGTTAAATTAAATTAAAAAAAAAAAACTCCTTTAAATTCCTTGATTAGCAAGCAAGTATCACATATTCCGTAACAAGTAAAAACATTTTAAATACTAAACTAAACACAACAATAATGAAAATTTAGTTTTTTTTCTATTTGCAGTTTAAAAACTAGACAAAAGTCTGCACAAAAACTTATAGAAAAGAACTTTTTAGACTCTACACACTAAACTCTACACACTTCAAGTACTAGCAAACTTACCGATAAGAAAAACCTAAAGTTAAGGAAAAAGTTTAATATCAAAAACAACAACGAAAGCTTTTAAGTTGAGTTTAAAGTTTTGCCATACTAATATACACACGTCAACAACAAATAAAAATCAAGGAGAGGAAAAAAGTAAGCAAAAAGTAAACAAAAATAAGAAGAAGAATAAAATTAAGCAAGAAGAACAATAAACAATATTAAAAAAGGAAAACAAACTATTGTCCTTTAAAGAGAATTACGTATAAAAAAGCAAAATCAAAGCAGCAGCAGAGTTGGTAATAAAATATGTCCAACTTAGAGGAGAACGAGTTAGAGGGAGTTATGGCTAACGCCAATACGACCAACAACAATTTGGCTAACGAGCCCTCATCACAAATGGATGATGGTAGAGAAACGCCACAACTTAGTACGGCCTTACAACTCGACCAAGACGTTTCGCCAAATACGTCGCCAACGCAACCGTATGATGAGCAAAATTTAAACTCAACACCACAACAACCACATTTAATACAACAACAAAAAAATAAACACAATAATAGTCAAAATCTTAACGGTATCGGTAGCAATCAGTCTAGTCCACAAAAATCTCTACATAATACAAATTTTTCCGATAACGAAGATGACTATGAGCTGCAGCGCTCGGGCGGCTCAGGCTTAGGAGGAGCGACAAATGATTACTGGTCTCAGCGCAACGGTGGCCTTGCTAATCAATCCGGGCGCCAGAGTAGAGCCGCTGTCAGTGGTACGACCACGCCAAACCATCTGCAGCTTCAATACCCAGACAATATGAGTGAGAATTCTGAACAACCACCGGTCCAACCTCTACAACGTTCTAAGTCTAGACCTGAACTATCTTCCAATGCCCATGTAAATAGTGTTATGAGTGCGGCCAGTCGTTATTCGAATCTCTCGTATTGGAAGGCCCGTCGTGTGGTATTCTATCGTAATGGGGATCCTTTCTTTCCTGGCGTAGAATTGCGCTTTCGACCTGGTCGTGACATAACTTCTCTAGAAAATCTACTCGATAAAATTTCACCAAAAATTGATCTTCCGCGGGGAGCCCGTTATGTTTTCTCCATGGATGGCGATCGCAAATATCATTTAGATGAATTAGAAGATGGTGCTTCATATGTGGTATCGTCCTTTAAAGCCTTTAAGGTAAGTTTGTTTTTTTAATAAAAAATATTTTAATAGGATTTTCGTGTGGCATGAAAACAAAAAATCTAAAAACTATTCCTTTTTAAAGAAACCTTCACAGCTGTTTGCTTTTGTGACTACCAAATGTATGCTTGTGCGAAATCAATAAAAATTTGAATATTTGACCCAAAAAACCAGCAAATGAAACTAAAATTAAGGCCTTTTTTTTATTTCTTTTTAGTTGTATTTTTGTGTATTTTACATATTTTAGTCAAATAAAATGTGATTTATTGAAACTAAAGAGAGAGAAAAGCAGTTAAGACATTCCAAGACCAGAAAATTGTTGTTGCCGTCGCAAAAAAATTCAATTGAAGTACTGCTGACCAAAGCAATAATACACACATACCTTCACTGCCACATCACCACCATTAAAATAAACAAACATGTTTTACTCATTTTAACAATTAAAGTTCTCCTACACAATATTGCCACTAAAAGGGAAAGAAATGTTTGTTGTTTTGTCAAAATTTGTTTATACTTTTGTTAATATAGATTTTGTGGACGTATTGAAACCAACAACAAACCTTATTAATAAAATTAAATTAAGAGCAATTATTGAAAACAGAAATGGAAAAATCTTTTATTTTTAAATAAAAATAAATAAAAACATCTTTTATGTTTAAAATAAAATTATTTTTATGGTCTGTTTATATTAAACTAATATATTTTTTATTTTAATTTTCATTCTTTGTCCAAATCAGTTTTTTTTTAACTTCCCACAAAAGTAAAATAACTTTGTTCTTAAAATCTGGCAGCTCTTTTTCCCACCAACTTTGTAATATAACTGTTCTGCATATCTATAGTGCGTTGTTGCTGTTTTTTTTTAACCATAGAATTTATATTCAATGTATGTGTAAGTGTCTGCATGTGTTAGTTTACGTTCTTTTGAATGAAATTAAAACTGATTTTCTTTTCTTACCTTTTTATTTGGTGTTTTTTTCTAAGAAGCATATTGCGAAAGCTTTTAATTTCTTATAGTTTTTTTTACTTTTGAAACACGCAAAATCTAATAATTATGCAAGTGAGTAGTGGACTGAAGAAAATTAACGAAAGTAGGTCTCTGTTAAGTCGAAAAGTGAAAATGAGTTTAAGCGGTAAATTTTTTATTAGTGTGAGTAAGTTAGAGGTGGTAAAGTTTCTTGAATGGCGTAAAGAGCTGTAAATAATTTTTAACCCTAAAATTGAAATTGTTAAGGTACAAAATTCTTGCCTTTTTTAATATTCAAAAATTTTTTAACATATGAATATGAATGAATATGTTCCCAAAAAAAAAATTAATTTAAAATAGATTATAAGACGAATCTTTCGTACAAAAATCATTATTTAAACTCTATTTTAAATTTAAACTATGTTAATAAATACATATTCAAAAAAATATTTTACTTAATTTTAAAAACAAAATTAAAAAGATATTAATTTAAGTAAAAGTAAATTGCCATAGAAAGATTAGAATATTTCAAATAAAGTTTATAAACTTCACATTTGCATTCACTTTCTTTGTAAAACAGAACTTAACAACAACTACAATATAATTATAACCCTCAAAGGCAAAATAAATAAAGCAAGAACAACTTGCATACATTGTTTCAAAGTCAAAACAAGAAGCAAACCAACATACCAATAAACAAAAACTTTGAGCTACAATTAAAGTTAAATGCTCATTTTCACTTTTTAACTGCAAAATACTCCACAATTTAAAGTACTTTACTCTATAATAAAGCAAAAACAATAACAGAAAACATAAGAAAAAAATAAATAACCGCATGCTCATCTCAACAGTGGTAGCGTGCAGTGAGGTGAAAAGTTAAAAAATAACGGCATAAAATCTAAAGCAACAACTTCAAGTGTAATAGTAATTCAATAATAAAAACAACAAAAAGGAGCTAGAAAGAGCATCAAAACAGCGTAATATAATTTTATTACAAAATTACTCTTTTACTTTGATTTTTACAAGAAGAACAACAAAACTAAAGTAGAACAAAACTGAGAAACTTTGTATAAAAGAACTTTTTAAAGAAAAATTAACGAAAATCAACAACGAATGTTATGGTGATTTGTTGGGTATTAACAAATAATTGGCTTTGAGAAAATGAAAAAAAAATATTTTGAATTATTCTAACTATTCGAGGGTAATTTTTTATCCTATAGAGTCCTTAATATCCATTTCATATGATAAAAGGGAACTTGATATTGCTTTACTTTAATGACTATTGGTACGAAACTTTTGGCAAAGGGCTTTCAGGAAAAAGAAAAATTCCCCACAAACACTATTAAGGTCCTTTGTGTTACCAAATAAAAAGAAACGATAACCAATTTTGCTAATTCTATACAATAAAATCCAGGGTACCCCACATTCTTTTGGCAAATTCCAGCAGCTTTATATTACCAGCCCTGTATACTCTCCCTGGCTTTGGAGCAAATAAGTTCCTAGGCAGATTGTTTTGGAGCGCGAGAGCACTGGACAGTTACACGGAATATGCTAAACAGTATCCATATTCCCAGTTATAAAAAAAAACCTACAGTCATCGCTTGTCAGTGGCCCTGCTCATTTAGCATGACCGGCTGTCCAGCAATGACCTGACACCATCCCTAGTAGGAACTTACAATCACTTTTTCACAAAACACAGGAGAAACCTTGTTGCTCCCAGAAAATAAGATCATCAAATTGTATTGGAGACCCTAGACAATGTGGTTTTTACCCAGACGTCAATAGTTCTGACCCTCGCCGTAGAGTACGTACCCCTATTGTAGCCGCCTGACAATTAATAAATATGTTCTCATGCGAGTTCTCACTTTAAAAGGACAAAGCAAGTTCAGCTGCCAATTGTGCTGATAAACTGTCGCCCGAAATATACTGCAGTCATCCGAAAGATTACAGGAGACACTGGTAACCAGTTCTCGGAAGAAAATGACTGCTCTGAACCCCCCCCACAAGCTTATCCAAAAGAAGGTATGTGTCCTGTAGTCTGGGCTTAAGCCTGCCAGCTATCCGTATTCCTCAAAATTTAACCCGGCTTCCTTATGAAGCAGTGACTACGTTTCCCGATCTCAAAAATTTTTCGCATGATCATATGACGCCCGACTGAATTGAGCGTCCATCAATACTAGGCTGCCGTCATCCAGTCCCAAAGTTTCCCATGGACAAATTTTAGTCCACCTGGTAAAAAAAACCTGTTCTGTTTTCTAGGAGTTCACACTCAGCTGCGCTTTCCTGATCCACTGGCTCCCTTGAACAAGTTAAGCCTGAGCAATCCTGAGAGTCCTCAGTTTGAGAGGACAAATCAAAATTGGCGGCCTATTTCGCTGCTACGTGAAATACACTGCAGTTTTTAGAAAGCTTAGAATACTAACTGATTCTTCACTGCTTCACTGGGTTATTCTAGCCAACATGGCAAATCTAGTCATATCCAAAAACTCCATCCGCATACACAGTAACAACAGTGGGGTTACGAATTGGCCTTTTACAATGATCCAGATAGTTATCAAGGATATGTGGAGATCTTTACTCCCAAAACATAAAAGTTATTTTAGCTTCTAATTGGAAATGGTAAAAATCATTGTTGGATAGCGGCTTACGTCACGATGACTTACCAGTAATAATCCTTGATTGTGCAGGTAACCAAGGTATAAGACGAATGTTGAGCGCATTCCTTTTTCTGTCTAGTGTTTGAACGCTCCAAGGGTCGCTGTCTCAGATTGGTAATATAAGTATGTGAATCATCGTTGAGCTTATTAGATCAAATTAGTAATATGAAAATCCCAAGGTTATTGTTACCACTTGTTTGATAATACTAATAAGGTTTTACAGAAAATATGTGAACTTAGAAAAAGTAAGTTAAATGTTTTGAGAACAAAACGTAAACGCAATTTTATCTTTAAATTATTATTAAAAGAGCAAAACCCTCTTAACTGAATCCGTATCTGTCCTGCAGCTAAGGTAAACACCCAATAAAAAGTTTGTACTTTTAACGAAAGCTGTTGGCTTTTGTAAGCCAAAGGCAATAGAATCAGCAAGAAAAATATTTTTAACAGCAGCAGTACTTGCACTTGTATTTAACCCTCTTAGCATGAGTGGCAATGAGTCAACGTATTTACTAGATAGTTAACTTAATAGCTGAATGAATGGCTGGTTGGTTGCTTGGTTGAGCTAATGGGTAAATGAATGTTTGGTTGTCTTGCTGGCTACATGATTGTTTTACAAAATGATAGTTGGATGTAAAAACAAAAACACTTATATTAAAGTGTTAGAAAATTTTTATACAAGACTGTGGATATAATCGAGATCTATTCACATGGATTACAATATTGAAACTTAAACCAAACGTTGCTATTTCTAAGTTGATCCATATTATGCCAAAGTTAACCAAATAAGATTAACTTTCAAGTTAAGAGAATTAAAGAAAGCAAGAAAAAACACTTCACATTAGTCAGGAGCTGCTGTTGTCTGAGTGTTATATGTGAAAAAGCCAATTGCACTTTTAATGGATTTTCATTTATCTACAAAAAAAATTAAATTAATATAAAAGGAAATTTAATTTTTTTTACTGAAACAAATTTTTTTCTTTTACTTTTTAAGTTCATAAAGCAATTGATTTAGTATCTTTTAAATATTGTTTTCTATCGTAATCCTCTAACTACAAAATTTGAAAAACTTTTACCATTTTTATTGTTTTTGTTGAAACTGTTTTATTTGTTGCTTTTAATAACTTGCCACAATATTGCATGGTGTACTTAATCAAAAAGCTAATCAATTGGCGATTATGTATTCTACTTTATAAAAGTTTCAAGAGTTGTAAGCAAAAAATAAAAGCAAACACTTTGTTTCCTGCAACAAACTTTTTAAAGTGTTTGCAAAGCAAATAAAAATTATACAAAGTCACGTTTTCTGAAGATTCACTTAAAGTTAATGGGGGAAATTATGTATTTTTGAGATAAAAAAAAGGGCAAATGACTGAGTGGCTTAGATAAGCTAAAAGAAAAGGTACACAAAAAGATTAACTAAAGCAAAAACAAACTAAGAAAGGTATAATAAGGAGAGGGAAATTAAATAAAGAAGACCCTTTAGGGATTGTTTTGTTTTGCAAATAAGCAAACTAACGAACTTTTTTTTAAAAAATAATGCTATGAACGCCTCTATATTTACAAAGTTTTTGAAATAAGATTAACAAAAACCCCTTGAGAATGCACACTGGTATTTTAAGAAACCTCAGCTTAGGTTAGGTAAGGTTGAAAGGCGGAGACATCAAGTCCCATAGGACATACATCTAAGCAAGTTATCGGCTAATTGTGCACTACCAGCAAAAAAAAACGATTCTCGCAGAAATTCAGTAATTTGGATGAATTCCTTCAACACCCCCTATGTGGCCAACACCAGACAAAAAATATCAGACTTTGACCTTTACAAAAACCAGGCATGTCCTGCACTCGCAGTCAATCTGCAACTCCCATCCGATGGAGATGTGCTTGTAAATTTGAGTAACTTGTCAGCGCACTTATCATTGTTTTAGTTCAAGCTCAAAATGTTCCTAGTTCTGAACTAATTTGGTTCGTTTCAGAGGATTCTCGTCAATTTTCCAACTGTCTCGTTGTTTCATTTCACTTGACAGCAAAAGGCTTCGGGTTCACCAGGTCAACTTTCCGCTTTCCTTTAGCTCTTCTCGCTAGATCATTTGTCCGTTAATTTCCGACCACCTCCTGATGACCAGACACCCATATTATGCTACCACCATCTTTGATTCAGTGTTCGCAGATATAATCGCCCCTATAGAAGCTTGGGTATCTTAACAGATGTTTACACCTGTTGGATTTGCTTGTGCTCTGAGCCAGGACAGACAGTGGCCACCTTTAAGTATATTTAAACGAAAATATGTATATTCAAAAAGGGTCCTTTGATACAAATGCTTATTATTGACTTTTTAAAATTTTTCGTTTAACCTTTGGACGTATGCTATTCACTATTAAGCAAATATCATCATTAATATGTAAAATGATTTTATTAATTTTTTTAAATATATATTAAGTTATTTTACCATTCAATTTTTACATTTTCTAACTGAATAAATAAGTTGACCGATTTTAATTTTGGTTGAGTTGCTTTTATCTGAAAAACTTTTTGCGTTCCATTTGGATGTAAGCACTAAATATGTTTTTATTAATTATTCATTTAAAGGATGATTGAGGCTTAAAACAGACTTTTAAAAATGTTTAATCATCATAAGTTTTTAATCATCAGTAGTATCAGCAATAAAAACAATGGCAACGCAACAGCACCATAGTCAATGCAATATTTAAAAAAAAAATTTAAAAATTTTTCAAAAAATACCAGACTAAAGACCAAAAAATATATAAAAATAATGGAATAAAATAAAAAATTTTAACCAGGTATTGTAAATAATAAATATTTTAGAAATTTATACACAAAAAATTAGGCAAAAGTCAACGTAAAGTACACCGACTTGTTGGTTGGATTTAAAAATCAAGTGATTCCAAAATTTGGGATTAATTTTTCAAAAAATTTTTTTATGTCTTTATTTTTTTGTCAATAAACAATAAAAGTTATTTTTTGCAAAAATTATGCAGAAATAGTTGCCAAAATTTGAATTTTCAAAACATTCAAAAAAATAACGATTTTTCTTTTAATATTTGATTAAAAAAATTAAAAATAATAGTTTTCCTGCCTTAATTATTAAACACGAAATAAATATTTTTTTTAATAAAATCAAAAAGTCATAATTGTGTTTCAATAAAATTTATAAACATTAAAAAAAGTAATTATAATTTTAGAGTTTTTTGCACAAATATTACAGTCTCTGGTGGTAACAAAAAGTTTAAAAATTGTTTTTAAATTTTTTTTAAATAGATTTTTAACCCTTTTTACACTCTTAAACTTTCAATTGTTACATACTCTCCTATTAAAGTAACACGATATGTCATGTTAGCATCTACATGTAGGTTTAATACACACAAACATTCTCTCACTTAAAGCCATAAACATTTACACAAACATTAAGGATCGTGTAATGAATTGCTATAAAATTCGTTTACATTAACATTAATGTGACCATATTTTTCATATAAAATGACAGTTTAATTAATTGCCAAAAGTGTAATAGTTTTTGTTTTTGTTATTGTTTTTAATGTTGCTTGTGTTTTTGTAGGTGGTTTGGTTTTTATTTAATTTGTTTTTATATGACTGTTGTTTTTATAGTTTTTCTCTTGTTATTTTGCTGCTTTTATTATTATTTTTATATCAATCGTTATTGCATGAACTTAATGTTTCATATTTCGTACAATTGATGTATGAGAGTGTAGTCCATATATATATTTTAAAATCAAGGTTTAAGTTTGTTTGTTTGTCACGCAGTTACGCCTAAACGGCTAGACCGATTTTTATGATATTTAGTATTTTAAATATTTTTAAGCCTTGGGCGTGTCATAGGCTATAGTTTTTGAAAAAAAGGGTGGTACCAAGTCCACAAAACTTAAAACTAATTTACTTCTACTGAAAGAATTGAACTTTAAATGCTTGTTTTCTTGTTGCAGCGATTCTTTTAAGACTTTGTACATATGTATATATAAGGCCTCTAACGGAAAAAAAATTTTAAGACAAAAAAGTAGGCGGGGCCACACTCACTTAAAAACATTTATTACATGTACCTCTACCAGACCGATTTTAATGAAATTAGTTCGCATATTAGAGTAATATTTGAGCATGGAATAGCCCAACACGCTAAATCCGGGAGGACATTTATATGGGGTCTATGTCAAAAAGTGGACCGATATTGTTTTTATTTAGTGCAATAGTGGGTGGCATAAAGAAAACACACATGAAACATTTTATGAGACTAGAGTAATATTCGAGGCAGTTACAGCCAAAAAAAATTAATCCGTGTGGGCATTTGTATCGGGGCTAGGTCAAAAACAAACCGATCATCCCTACAAGCCACAATCTTTATTTCTATACGAAAATACTTGTCTTTTCAAAATTTTAACGAAATATCTGCAAAAATGCGATCTGTACTTTGCTCACAAGAATACATTAACGCCCAGCAAGACGGATGGACGGACATTTTTTAATCGACTCAGAAGTTGATCATATGTCGATCGGTAAAATAGAAGGTGGCTCTGAGATTTTTGCTTTCGGGAGCTACAAACATTTGCAAGAACGCATAATAAATGCAAACAAAATGGTGATAATTTAACATAGGAATAAAATTTCATTATTTAAACTCCATTTAAAGTTTGTTTAAATTGAACAAATTTTGGAGATGCATTACTCTCGGTTAGTTTTGGAACTACTTAAGTTTTCATAAAATATTCATTCTTATTTATCACAACCCTAATAATGAACTTGTAATATTACCTTTTAAGCAAATTACTTTGTTTTTCCTACAGGTGATTATCCTTTGTTAACACATGTTTGCCAATTTAAAAACTGTTTTTGGCTCAAGATAACATTTCTTATTTATAACACAATTTTTTGTAACGATAACAACAACAGCAAACATTACACAAAAAAGGCCAGCTAATTCTTTGAATTTAAAGCCAACTTGCATGGAATATTACTTAAAGAGAAGATTATATTAAAAATTCCAGAAAATGTTAGGAAAAAATGAAAAAAATATTTAAAATATATCCAGTTTTCTAAATTTGCTAATATTTTTGAGTTTCTACACACAAAAAACTACAAAAAAAAATTTTTCAAACAATTTCTTGTTCAAAATAATTTATTTTTTTAGTCAATTTATTTAATAGTCTCTAATAATATTTTTATTTGATTTTTAAATCAAACAAAATTTTCGCCTAGACAAATAAAATATTTAACCAGCTCAGCAAAATTTTTTAACAGAAGCTAAAATTCTTGCAAAATTGTTTGTCTAAATTTACAACTTTCGTTGTAGGTCCTCAGCCAGACAAAATATTTACTGATTCTCTGAAATTTGTTACTGATTCTACAACTCAGTTTTTTCTGTGTACGAGTGTCTAACAAAGATATTCATTGTGAATTCCAAATAATATTGTTTGCCCTTTTTTGTCAAACGACAACAATTTTTTTCTTAATGGCAAGTCAGATAGTTGCTTGCATAAACTCTAATGCTGATGATGGTTCGAATGACGACAATGATAGAAATGGCGATAATGTTGATGTTTAGCATATTATAGCACTCATGTTCAAGCCAAATGAGTAGACAAGTATTAAATTTACAAAACAACAAATACATATGAATTTGTAAAAAAATTGTTTAAAAGAAAATTTGGAGAAGCTACAACTGAACTTATGTAGCCACACTGCATGCTACACTATAAAACATTAAAGAAAATGAATTTATTTACTCTTATAGCATTTTTTGTCACAGTCCTAGCACTTATCTCCAAAACATTTTGTTCATTGTTTAATTTAACTTTATTTACGAAAATCTTTTTTCAAAGACCAAAATAAAATAAATTTTTTAACAAAATAGGTAAAGGTCTATTAAAGTCAAAGTATTTTTGGTTTCATTTAATGCTAAAACTTTTGATAGTGTAGGGTATACAATGCAATATTAGTCTTATCTCGTTTGTGTAAAAATATATTTGGACTGTCTAGCAGCAAGATTATCCTAAACATGGAAAATTTGTATCTTTTTTCTGTTCCTTTTAAGTTTTGCATATGAAATCTGCATTTGTGTTTTTATATGTTTAAAAATGCACAATTTTATTAGATTTTTGCTAATACTTACAGATACAAATATACAAACATATACTTCTTTATATAGATAGTAAAAGTCTACACACACGAATGTAAGTATATATACCCTGAAGGACACGTAGGAACAAGTGTCCCTATATTCCCTCTTTCGTAGACTATTTTGGTGCCTTTTTTGTGACATTGTCAACCGCTCGTCTCTATTTACATATTTGGCCTTGATAAGAAGAAAAAATCTGTCAGCTGGAAATAAACACTTCACTTCTCCGCCAAATATAATGATGTCAAAAACCGAAATTTCATATGAATTTTTGTTTAATCTAAAGTTTTGTATGAAATAAGTTTTACTATAAAAAAAAGTTCGCCAATTTCCATTGAAATTTTCTGCAGGGCACATTTTCGCCTTTAGAAGCAAACCGGATAGAAAAGTATTTGCAAAAGTATCTCCTTGTAAATATTATATAAAATTTTAAATTTTACCAAAAGACAGATCAAATGTTAACACAATCAAAGTTTCTGCATAAAAGCAACTAAAACTACTTAATATTGTTGTAAAATAAATAAACATATAAATATTTGTCTACGAAAAGAAATCTTAAACTGAATTAAAATACTGTTCATATGTTAAAGGACTTAAGAAGGAAAAAGAAAATATGTAAAAATGATAGTAATTTGCCAAATGGGAATAGCAAAAATGGAATATTAAATTATATTTAATGTTATTTATTTTCAAAGGAATTTTTCTTAAATGGCAATTTTAATTGAGTAATGACAAGATATTAAAATAAAACTTTTTATTTGAGTTTGTGTTTAAAGGATTCTTTTGTAAAGGACAAATAACAAAAGTTCTTAATGAATTTTCGGATGTTTTACAAAGTGTTTCTTTGCCTAGTGAAAATAATGGATTTTTAGTAAATCTTATTTAAGTTTTTTAAATCATTGGTTTTATATAGAGAAAAATATTTTTGCTTTTAAATGCCTGAAAAAGTTATATAAAAATTTATAAAATGTTTACGTTTTTGTTTGTTTTTTTTAAATAGAAATTTTTAAACTATTAAAAATAATATTACATCTTAAGAAATACGCGTTTATATAAGACAAATCCTATGTGTGTTTCCTTCCTTCAATTACTCTCTTTATTCCCAGCCAACACAATTAAATTACCTTAAGTTAAACTGGGCGTATAATTACTATTGTAGATGAGCTTCAGATATTTATTACGTATACGTCCCCTAGTGCCAAGAAATTGCAAACAAAAAGCAAAATTACCTACAAAATGGCCACTTAACATCTGTCTTAGTAAAATTAAATGTTAAATGGAGTATATAATATTTTATCTTACATTTTGGCAAACAGACTAAGGAAAAGGAAATGAAGATTATGACTTTTAATCTGGACACAAAAAGTAATTTAATGATTCTACCGATGACATCTTCTTGATACAAGCAAAAAACCAAATAATTATTTCCTTTAACAAATCAACAAGGAATATATTTAATTTTAACTATTTTAACAAGTTTATTTAATGAAAAAGGATTTTTTAACTTAATCAACGGTTATTGTTAAAAACAGATTACCTTTACAATACCACCAACATTGATTGCAGTATTTTAAAATAACAAGAAAAAAACTTTTAAAAAAAATTAACAAAAATAAATTTCCAATAAATCTGTTACATGATTATGGCTCAAATAAACCTTTACAAAATCCGTTTTAAAAAATTCTGTTGGTAATGGCGCAATGAAAAAACAATTTTAAAACAACAAAAAAAACCAATTCAAACAAAAAAAAAGGAAAATTAATGTAATGACCAGCAATCACTTAAGCTAATATGCAAATTAAGTTTAACACAATGGGTTTTAAACAAAAATACAACAACAACAACAACAACAACAAAAGATGCACAATATGTTGTACTGGTCGTGACATACTAAAAAACCCAACCCTTTGAAAAATAAAACCACAAAGATTTTTTTATGTTCGAGTAACTATTTAAAATTTAAAATAATGTAAAGCAAAAAGAAAAATTTTACAACTTCTTTTATTTTTACTTTAAGGGTTTGGCCTCAAAAAAAAAAACATGCAACTGATGATGATGAATTTTATATATTATAATAAACCTTAAGCAAAAATTTATATATTTTCCCAAGCTTCTTAGTATTATGACATGAACGCGTTCAACGAGGCATGAATGCACGTTTTTAAAATGGAATTTTACCTATTTTATTCATTCGTCCTTTTAGTTTTACTTTTTAATAATTTTGCATTGAATTTTTGTTAAATATTTTAAAAGCTTTTAAGCAGGGTTGCCAGAGTATTATCAAACAGAACTTGATTCTTGCAAAATACAGCTAGATTAAAGTCAAATAGCACATAGATCTCCATCGAAAACTAGATCTACTAAAAGCTTAATTACCATTAAATGTTTGACCACAAAAGAGAGCTACTTTAAAAAAATGTGTACAAAAAAATTATCTCTGGATAATACTTTACAAAACCTAAAATCTTAGCTTTAAATAAGAAAAAATAATGATTTAACTTAAACAACATTAGCTGTGACATTTGAGTGTAGTTTGCCATATTTATATTAAGATCGTAGAACAAAGTTTTCTCTACAGTCACCGATAGAACAATGAGTTTGCTAAAATTTCTTTTTAATTGAAATTTTTATTGAAATTCACATCATAAAACGTTTGTTTCGTAGCTACGTATGAAGTCTTAAAGGTTTAAGGAGGAAGGTATGGAGGGGAATTCCTTTTTTCCTTCCCCTGAATCTGCGCCTGCCTTGATATTCCTAGGAACATGTTCAATTAAATACATCTCTTTAATCAGATATTCAAAAGGACCATCTGATATCTGACACCTGATACCTTATACCTGATACTGACGCCGGCTGTGGTGCCCAGGTTTAGCACGCACAGATCCGTCAGTAAAAACTGCACACCCCTCATACACACACAGCTAGCCCTTCCTTTTAGTAATTATTTCGTGCAGCATTTATTTTATACTGACCTCTATGATCGTACTTTTCTTTAAGATACCCGGCCTTTGCTAAGATCGTCAAAACTAATTTCTTCTAAGATCCCAGATCACAACTTTGACTCTCTTTACAGCCATTCCTATCACTTAGGTGGCAAATTTAAGCATTCGATTCAAATCAAAATTCTAAAATTTTAATAAGAATTTATTAATTAAATGCATACACATTTTGATCGTTCGAGTAGAATTTTAGAATTGAATGCAGTAATTTGCCCCCAGTACTTAATAGGTTTCGTGTGGAGAATTCTGTCTAGTAACACTGAAGGCACACACTTAGTGTAAACGTAGTAGGATACCTACGCCTGGTAATCAGAAAGGATTTTTTTTGGCACCTGCAAGTTGACAGTCACAGATCAATCGAGCTTAGGGCAAGTGCAATCACTAAGGGTGACTAACAACTGTCGAAAAATTCAGCTCTAGGAAATCAATTAGTAGTAAAGGGTGTTGGAATAAAATGCTTCTTCAATCCTTTTTTGCATTGTATATGAAGCCGCATACATGTATTACAAATACTTTATGCATTTATTCAACCTAAACTTATTTTCAGATTAATAAATTCAACAATATGTAACAAAAGTATACTTTTGGAAATAAATAAATTTTACCCATAAATAAGAAAAATCTATTGCCAAACTGACAGAATTTATTTGTTTATTTAATACAATTACTACTTAACTTGCTGCCTTACCTATAACACATGAGTGGCAGCAATTAAGGTAATACTTACGTTTTTTAAAATCTCATTACCAACAAATTTTACTTGTAGTATATTTTAACTTTATAATGTTTAAAAACGTGCATAATTAAACTCAAAAACACTTTATTGTAGCAGCTTATAATGGGTACTACATTGTAACGTTTTTCTTTCTTTTTTGTTTCCTTTTTCGCTTCTTTTATTATTCATTTCCATTATACTTAATGCTTTGGTCGCCTTTTGCATATAATTGCCTTAAACAATATTCAAAACACTGTTCTTGTATCGTCCTCTTAAGCTGGGTGTCCTTAACAGTTTTCGTTTTTATTATTTTAACCCTAAACACGTGCCATTCAATGATGGCACGTAAAAAGCATCATCGTCAAAGCATGATTATTATAAAACAGAAGGAGACCAAACACAAGAAGACAGTCAAGAAGGATAGTGACAAATATTTAAAAAAAAAAAGGAAATAAAATTGCATAAATTTAAGTCTTTAATTTGAAGTGTGGTTTCGAGGAAATACCCAAAGAAAAACATTTTAACAAAATATGTATGACATACAGCTTGCTCAGCAGGTTTAATCAAAGTTGAGTAATATTGTGCATAAATTTATTTTTTCACTGGCTTTTTGTCTATTATAAGAGTGCTTAGTGCTGTTTAAGCATCATAAAATCAGTGGAACAAAAGATCCTGCCTTATAAATGAACGTTTATAAAGGGTCAATTTACCAGCATTATTATAAGCTTTTGATATTTACTTGACCATTTGCTTCACATTCACCTAAATGTGTACATAAGTAAGTGACCATATACGCTCTGGTGCACAGACAGCAGCATGCTTTACCTGTTTGTTTATTCTATCACATACATGAGTACAAATTCATGCATTTTACCCCTACATACTAAAGAAACTTTGGCGTTTTATTTCAAAACACACACACACACATACATCGTTAACCAAAGCTATACTTATTGCTCGTATACACAATTCAGTTTATTATCCCATTCACTCTTTCTCTCTTAAACTCCAGTATATTATTTTGTTTTGTTTTTGTTACTGTTGTTGTATTTTACAAGAAGGTGCAGTTTTTTTACTCTTATTCTACCTTTTTTACTTTTTGCATTTGTTTAAAGAGAATGGGAAATTTATTAATGTGTGTGTGTCGGTGTATATGTTTATATTGCATGTAATTGACCTTCATTCATAATAGAGAGTAATATAATATTGTAGGTATCGATGCTGTTTTTGTTGTTGTTGTTTTTGTTTGTTTTATTGCATTTAAGCGATAGAGCTTTTCTTTTGCATAATTTATAGATTTAAACAATATTGTGGGTGCAGTAGTTTCATTTTAAAAAGCAATTTAAGCTGGTCTTTTATAAAAAAATATAAAAAAGGCACCACACGTACCACCTACTAAAATATCTAAAAGGTATTGAACATTACCTAAGAGCTTGGATAAATTTTAATGGAAATAATTTAATTCTTAGTTAAAGTAAAATTAAATGGCTTTTCATTTAGCTTATAGAAAGACCACTTTGTTCAAAATAAAAAACAAAAGGAAATAAATTCAAAGTTTTTATAGTTATAAATTAAGTAAGCCCAAATATTTTAATTGGATTTTTTAATTGGGTTTTCCGAAAAGCCACAAATATTCAATTGGACACTATATGTTTTTTAGAAGTTTTTCCTCAAAAATATATACATTTGTTTTTCTAAACACCATAAGGCGAAAACTTTTATCTTTTGTGACAAATTTTTCTTTAAAATATGATTTTTTGTTACAGCTTTAAACTCTTATTTTTGATTATCCTTTAATTGAGTAATTATTTAAAAGGATTTACCCAGACAGCATTTTTTTTAAAGATATCAGACTATATAAGGCATTGTCGCTATTTACAAAAGAAACATAGGCGTGGGATCTAAGATAGACAATATGGTCACAAGGGTCAGTCTAGAATAACCCCTACAAAAATTATTTTTAAAAGGAATTACTGGTTTCGATCCTTTAGCTTCAAAGAGAGGTGTGCAGTTTTTACTCACAGATTTGAAATGAACGTGAGCACTACAGCTGGTGTCAGTATCGTATGACAGGAGACATAATATGAATGTTTCAATCAATCGCGATCTGATGGTAATCTCCGATTGGGGCCTTGCAAATAGGGTCAATTTCAATGCCCGAAAAACCAAATGTTGTCTTTTGACACATAAACGCACAGTGGACGATGCTGCCTCGTCTGTTTTAATGGATGCTATAAATGTTTAAAAGACAGAGACTCTTGATATTTTAGGCATGAAAATCCAGTGCGATGTCCGCTGGACGGATCACATTTTTCTTGTGTCGAAAGAAGCATCGAAATGTCTTGGTTTCCTTAAACGGTGTAGGAATTACTTTACACCATCTTATCTTCTGAATATTTATACCACCTATATCCGACCGAAAATGGAATACAACTCTCATACATGTACTTGACCGCGGACAGAAACGAGCGAAGATACTCATCGGCGACGTTGTGGTTTCTAATCATCTTAATTCACTCGGGCACCGTCGTGATGTGAGGTGTGTTTCGCTGTTCTAACGATACTATAATGGAATGTGCTCTGAGGGAATCAGGGAGCTTGTTCCCAAAACCTGGAACTTTTTGCGTGATACACGTTTTTCAAGAAGAGCAGACCAATACGTGATCGACTGGCCAGTGAATTGCACCACTCATTATAGAGGAAATTTCTTCTTCAGTCGCACAGTTCGTATGTGAAATAATAAGCTTTCTAAAGTTTAGATGGTCCAATTGAGTATCCGATTAGTGAGACGTTTTAAATTGAACATGTTCTTAGGTATGTTAAGGGCACTATTTATGTTGACAGGCAACCCCAAGGCATATTTAGCGCATTGCGTCAAGTCCTGCTTGTTAATAAATTGTGGGAAGACGCTCTCAGAAACTATGGATTTCTTAAATTTTAGACTTTGTTGGGTTCAGGGCACTACGATAGATTTAAATTAAGAATTTCTTACCAGCTTGCTTTAAATGGCTTAGCTCTTAAGCTGACTTTAAAGTAGGAAAAGGGACACATTTTTGGAGGTTTTGCATATGGATGCTTTTTTATTAACAATTATTTCAAAGAATGTTTACAAAGTCAGTGAATATTTGAAAGGTATAAGATTATATTAGCACAACTTTCATTAAAGCATGCAAGCACCGATAGCAACAACGATAACTACAAAGACAAAAAAAATATATTCCAAAAAGCAAATAACATAAAACGGATTTCAAAGCTCTAATAAGCCTAGAGAAAGTAAAAAGTAGTAAAATTTACTTTTAAGTACAAACAGAAAATACAAATTGTCAAATATAAAAGTACCAAGCCATTGTTTTAATAAAGTTTTGCACAAAAATTTTTAGGTGTTACGACAGAAAATCAATATGAAGAAACACAGAATATCAAATATTTTAACCATAAAGAGACATACAAAAAGTTTCTTTAATACAACTGTTTGGAAAAATATACTTCTGAAATTTATAAGTGGCAAAAATGGCAACAAAAACAACAATAAAAATAAGAAAATTATAACAAAATATTTCTAACAACAAAACTCTAGACACAATGAACTGCAATAATAAAAAATACAAAAAAATGCTAAAATAGAAAGAGAAAGAGACCGTTAAATGCAATAAAAACACCAATATTAGTGCAAATAACAAAAAAGTTGTTGTCACTTGTATTAAAAAGCCTGTTAGCAATGATGTCAAAAAAATAACAACAACAAAAATAAAAGCAATAAAGGCTAGGTTTTAAAGGAAATTAATTTTCTCATAACACATACAATATTAAAAATTGTATTTTATGCCAAAAACCTTCGAAAAAAAAGTGAATTTTAAAAACAACCCCAAAGTTGGCTTAAAGTTCTTTAGAAATAATTATAGACGACTTAAGTCCCGATCCGATCTGAAGTGCTTAAAAAATTTTAGAGAAGTACCATATATTTTCAGAATTAATGCCACAAAATTAAAAATATGATTCTATCTTCACAAGTCACTAAAAGTACCAAATACCCTTTTCTAAAGAACTCTATAGGGTTCAAACTCTAAAAAAAAATACAAAAAAACTTTAAATTAAAGGTAAATAGTTCTTGTATCTTTACTTGTTGGAAATTATAAAATAAAATCGGAAAGTATCAAGTTAAAATTTTGAAAATTTACTTTTAAAATCTCAAAAAAATTGCCAAAATTTTTATTCATATATTTCGAGGCCTGTCGAAGGTAATTTAAATTTAGGGGATTAACAAGGTCTTCTATTTTGTCCTTTTATCATAATATTATAAAATTTCATAAAAGCTTAAAAACCTTCACCAACTATTGGACATTTGGGGCAGGTGTGTGTGAAAGTTTTATTACAATTCGATAAACATACAATACGACGTAGTATTATTTTAGGACTATATTTGTATGAAGTACAACAACAATGTTTTTAAACCATTGTTTTATTTTATAACATTATGACAACAAGACATAATAGAACACCTTGTGAATCCCCTAGTTATGTTTATAAGTTGCACACTGAGCAATATCAAACTATAGTTTTTACCTTGGGTTACCTCTAATGGAAAAAAAATTTTAAAAAATTGTCAGTCACATTTTTAAATTAGTTACAATTATTTCTTATTGTTTTCGTATTGTTGTTTTATGTCTAATAAATTATGACAAACCGAGTATCCCGCTTTCTTAATCTTTTTCCCAAAAACTCTTTTTAGTGAACCTATACAATGAAGAAAGTACGCGCAATCCAAGTTTGAAGTCTCTAGATTAACGCATTTAGACTGTTCGATGATTAATGAATCAATTCGTCAGTAACTAAAGTCAAATCTTTATATAAATAGATAACCATTTATAAATAAGGTACTCCTTTTAGTAATGGACTGATTTGGCCAAAATATGTTTAAATTAATTTTGTTTCAAATTAGTGCACATGGGCAATCACATCTAGATCACTACTCTGCCACTTTGTTGTTTAAATAATTAAATGTAATTCCCAGCGATAGGGCTCATGTGAATGCTGGTATATAATTTTAACTGATTACAATTGCATTCAATTTTAAAATTTATTGCACAAAGTACTAAGCATGTAAACATATTGTAAAAATAAAGTATAATTTGTGGAAATTTTACCCAAATAGGTTTACTATGGTAACTAATGAGTACTGAATAGGTAGTATGAAGGGTAAGGAGAAGAAGAAAAAAAAATTCGCAGAGACACTTTGATTTTTTTTAGTTTTAGGTTATCTGTTTTCCTCTTGTTAACCTTTTTACCTTTTCCCCAATTAAGCTTTGATTAAATCTTTTTAAACGGAGGCATAATAGACCCAGGTTGTCTCAAAGTGCAGATGTATATGGAGTTGCGTTTCAGCAGATTTTTAATAAAAACTTACTTTTAAGGAACAAATCTTTAACCAAGAGAATATTAAATTGCATATTAGTACGCTTTGTTTGCAAACCAAAAGAAATTATCTGTAACAAACCGTTTTCCAAAACACGAAATCCAAAAGACGTTGAAATAGAGGAAGAAATTCACATTTTTAATCGGTTCTAAAAGTGATTCTAAGTAAGTCAGTAGAGCTGAAACCTCCTAAGACAATTACTATTTTTATGTGCTCAAAATCCTGACCTTATTTAATTACAATTATCGTTATTATTATCTAAGGAGCAATATATGTGTAAGTGGTTGTAGAATTGTCTTCTAAAAAACTTAAAAAATACGTTTTAAATTAAAACGAAAATCTTTATGTTATAAAATTTTTTATACTCCCTTTATTAAATATTCATTCCATAATAAAGAAAAAAGTTTTAAAACACTCACTTAATGAAAACTAAATAACGACACTAACAAGAAAATCGAAAATTTGTAACAAGACAGGGCAAAATACTCAAAGGAAAACTTTTACTTTAAAACATATTCTCACACGAACCGTTTTATTCTAAAAGACGTACAATAGTTTCACAAGTTTTATTAATTTATACGGCAACAAAAATGTATAAGTACAGTATAGTCATAATATTGCACAGAGCTAGACAATGTTATTTAATAAAGAATCAAAAATACACATACACTTATACATGTGCAAATATTTCATAACCCAGACTGGGAACCGTATGTTTTGCAAGCGGAAATGCAAATCAATTGAATTTACGCTGACTTATAAGTGAAAGTAAGCTAAAGTTGTAAAAAACTTAAAGAAGAAGAAAAACAACAATAACAAATAGCAAATTACTACAAATTTTAAGTTTGAAAAATTTACACTAAAATCCGATTGTGTATAGTTTATCGTTTATTACAATAAAAAAAAAAATTTTCCTTTTGTTCATGCAAACAAACTCACACATGTTCATGATACAAAAACAAGCGATCACCGACATTCCATTTAAAAATTCTTTTACATAGAAATATTTGTTAGGGGAAAATCCGTTGCTTGTTAGACAAATGCGTCGTTGTTCTCTCGCTTGTTAATTTCTTTTTTTTCTATTTTTTTCTTTTTCAGTTGTTTTAAACAAAGAATTATTCTTCATGCCAATAATCCACATTTTTTTCTAATATCCAACACTGAACACGAGTGTTAGAAATGCAGATAAAATATTAAAAGAAGCAGCAAACGGGGGCTTCCAGACCACTTTCAATGTGAAGGTGTTTTTTTAGTTTTTAAATTAAAATTGGATTTTAGGAAGAGAATTTCGAAAACAGTTTGTTACATGAAATGTAATGCCCATATTTGTTTACTGAAACATGAGCTTCTTAAATATCACACTAAGATGCATTAAAATTTCTTAAATTTCTTGAATTTTTTAAAGTTCTTTATTCTCTTTTGTCAATCAAAGTATTTTTTATTATTTATTTTGATTTTATAACAAATACAAACACATGATTAATCTCTTAGGGAATAAAGTGTCATTTCCATTGTTTAACTTTGAAACCGTCTTATTGATTTGCCATCAGTGTCAAATCACTGTTCGTCTTTATGCCAGAATGATTTCTAAAGCCGTTTGGGTCTATGTGTTTATGATTACATGTGAATATGTACCATTTTGATATTTTAAAAAAGAATTTTTTCAAAACCTTTGCTTTAACTTAAAGCGAATATGTGTCTCTCGTTTTTGCTTTCAGTAACACCAGCTCAAAATGAACAGGCGACATTGCACAAATACCATTTAAACCAGCAGCTACAACATTGATTGTTAAAACAAAAGCAATAACTATAACAGAAAATATATGGGATTCTAAATACGCAAACACATACTTACTAATAAATGCACACCTATACACGCATTTGTGTGTATATGTGTGTGTGTAATCTGTGTTTGCATTCATAAGCACAATCTAACGGAAACATCAATGACAAATTCGTTCAATCTGCATTTAAGTGCAAGTTTTCTACTCGAAGTATTTGTTCAAATGCCTAAGCCATTGAAGGCAACTGTATGTTTGTAAACATGTGTTTCTATGTGTTTGCTTATGCTTTGCTGACATCGTTTACTATTTCCGCCATATTGTCAGCCATTTTTATGTATTATTTGTCGGCTTTTATTTTAACGACAAACTCTTTGAATAAAGAATGCAGCAACAACTACAAAGAAATTGACAGTGACAGTTACAACGTTAACAAAAATACAAAGAAACTGACACATTCACTTTCACCATTTATTTTGTAAAGAAAAAAATGTTGCTACAACTACTATGAATATATAGTAATTTTCTTGAAGCCTATAAAAAAAATTTTAAAAAATCAAGCCGATAAACAAATAAACCTAAACGTGATATTTTTTTGAACCAGTTTAGTTTTGCCTTTGGGCTGGCTTGCAACAGTTTTACCTTTAACACATCAACCGTCAAATGGTAAACGATAGAAAAAACTTATTGTTTGCGTTGCCTACTGACATTTACTCATTCAATCAGCTCCTTGTTTGTTCCGCTATTTGTTTGATTAACAATTTGAATCGTTTCTCTCCAAGATTTAATTTAAAAGTGAAAGTTTGTGTTTAACAAGGTGTAAGCAAAAGAATGATTTAAAATTAAAAATTTTAAAAACAAAATAAAAAAATTCAAACAATTTTAAGGAATAAGTTTACCTTTACAAAGAATACTCAAAAAATGCATGAATCTTTTTAAAGTCTTTCTTGAAAAGCCCTAACTTTTCATTATGGATTTTACGGAGCGCTCAGCACATCATCCAACATTTCGAGATTTTTGGGCCAAAGAAGCTGCCATTAATGCTTTTCTACAAAATGCTGTAAATATTATTTTAATATTTAGTTTTTATGTACCAAATTGGATTAAGCAAACAATTTTGAAAAACCTTTTTTAAAAACAACAAACTTTAATAATTTTCTTTAATTGTTAAGAGTGCCCTTAAAAAATATTAAGAAAATCAGTAAATATTTTTGCTTTTTCTTTTAAAGTAACAAAAAAGTAAAAGTAGCATTTATACATATAAAAATATAACACAAAAATTTCTAACTACATAGGAAAATATTTTTTTAACAAAAATTTTATTAAAAAAAATATATTAAGCACAAAATCTAACAAAATTCTAAAAAAAATCTGAAAAAACAACGTGAAATCTTAACAAATTTGTATTATAATTTTACGATTTTCTATCAAATTGAAAATATTAAATAATTTTACTATTTAAGTGAATTTTTATAAATGGACTAAACTTTCTTTTTCTTGAAAAATATTGAATAACAACTTATTGTCAAATTAATACTTAAGGTTTAATTTAAAAAATTCCCTAAAATCAATAATTTCCAAATCGATTAAAACAGCAAGATATATGAAAAAATTTTTAAAAAGTTTTTAAATTCAGTTTTTTTTCTTACTCTTTGCACAAAAATTGTTTATTGGTCTTAAGCTGCGTATACTTAATATAAATTTGTAACCTCCATATTCTCTTATTACGTATACGCAATGTTACTCCACTGAATAAACTTTTTTTATTATTTAAACAGAATTAGGACCCGTAAAATAATATTTTAGTGTGTGCCAAAAAAAAATCCTAAAAAACACAAAATTAAAACTTTTTCGTCTAACATAGTGTTAATTAGACAGCCAACCCAAATTTTCTTTGTCTGATGACAACAATATTATCATAATTACATTATAATTATTTTTTTTTTATCTACAGCACATTTAGGGTAATGAAAGTAAAAAAGCGGGCTTTTTAAGAGAAAAGAAGACACAAATTTAAAGCTTTTTAATTAATGGTTAGTCATATCAGGCAAATAAAAAAGCGAATAAAAATAAAAAAATAAATAAATCATGCGAGTTGAAAGCAAAAATTTTCCTTAACAATTAACATAATTAAAGTTAGTTTTGGTACAAAATTTTTTAAAAATTAATATTATAAAAAATTCCTTTCAGTCTATGGTAAAAGATATAATTTTTAGATATTGTAAAAAGAAATGTGACAGTTTTAATCTCGATTAATACAACATTTAATTCTTTACAATTTATTAAAAATTTTAATGTGTTTTTTTATTGACATGTATAAAAATTTAATTGAAGCAAATAAATTTTGTTTTTCTTTTCTTTAAAACTACTTTTGTTTTTTTTGTTTTTTTTTTTAACTTTGTATTTTGCCAATACTTCTATGACGTACATGCTTTCGTTAAATTTTTCGCCTTTGAACTAAAATTTAAATTTTAATGCAATAACAACAAAACCACAACAACTAAAACTAGACAAATATTTATGTTTCCGGTAACAAGTTTTTCTGTTCTTCCATAAAATACCATGACACAATTTCTAAACTACTTTTTTTATGCAAGAATTTTTATTAGCATACATATAAGGGGTTTTCCGCAAAAGTAATTAATAATATTTTAAAATGCACAAAAGGCTCCAACCGTTTAGCTAAGGAAAAAAGCCCAAAGGGTTGTAGAATTTGTAATGTACAAAACAAGGGTTGTAGAATTCGTTATGCACAAAAGAAATTAAAAGTTAAATTGTTTAGATGAATTGATAGTTTTAAATAAGTTGTAAACAAGTTTGGGCTGCAATTATGGGACGATTTTAAGCAAAAATTTGGACTTAGGATTTACTCGGGTTCTATGAATTTTGAGCTTGTTTTTCAAATCTTCCAAATAAAGTTAGAAATAACATAATAATAAATTACACTACACTGTAATAAATTTGTTAGGAAAAAATTTATATGGCAAATTGTAACAATTTTGCTTAAAATGTACGGATGCTTAACTCACTTGAACAGGCCGTTTACTTTGTGACACTAGTTTTCTATGTTAAAAAAAGCGTTAAAATACCATTTGATTAGAAAATGCAAGTTATTCGATTTATTGTATTAATATAGAACTTTGTTTTAAAATACAATATTTACTAGAAAAGTTAGTAAAGGTTTGCTTAGTTATGACAGGTGCTAAAAAATCACAAAATCTTTTATATTTGCTTCCATAGACTTTCTGAGTCTGCTGTCTTTCAAACAAAACAGAAACATTGAGTTAAAGAAGAAAGAAAACTAAAAAAGAGGAAGAAGTAAGACCATGCGAGAATAATTAACTCAAATACATATGTAACATCCCTTTTTATTACCAATTGTCTAGCCACCTGAGTTTCATGATGAACTATTTAGCATTTTCCAATGAAGACCTTAAAATATCACTTAGTTACTCGCGGAATTTTTTACACAACCATTTGGCCTTAAAGGTTTAGGCAGTGATAGATAACACACAATATCTTTTCTAATTCTTTATTATCATTAATCATCCTTTAATAATTTCGAGGGTAGCCATCTTATTTGATTGTGCTAGCTGTAACCAGACAGTGACAAAACCTTAACAAATTAAAGATCCACAAACCTAGGCTCTCTAGGGTTATGGCCAACCTGCTCTCTGCTTAGCTCATAGGGTCATATAACCCGACCACTTCTACAACTTGTCTTGTAACGCCCTGAAAGTTTGTAATTCTGACCACCAATGCTTTAAACTACCATTATTAGAGTGCTTTGGGTGGTCTCAGAGTACATTTCTAAATTGCTTATTGGTTCATTGCCAACCATGCTGCAGTGAGTGGTCTTGAACACAATATTGTGCTAAGGTACCATGTAGGGAATGACGCCTACCAGGAATGTCAACAAAACCATATCTTTGGACCTCAGTCAGAATTTTTCTATAAAAGTCTTCCCTTAGGCCTTTCACCACACAATGCGTCCATGTCATGGATCTTACAATCATTGTGCAAGTCCAGTTTATTATCTTTTGTTAAATTGTCAGCTGTTTTTCTTGCCTATTTAGTATGTAAGGCAGCGACTTAGGCTTTTCGAAATTTTACATAAAATTTTTGGTTTGGAAACAAGTTCACTTATGCTTTTACATATTAATATAAAATTGGTGAAATACTTTCTACGATACTAAGATGCGCGGATAAAGTTAAGGACTTAGATAACGTCGCCGGTAGGTACTTTCACACCTGGTCAAGAAACTTCAGAATATACTTTAGAGTAGGATCGCATGGGTGAGAAATGTACTCCATTTACAGTCAGGTGGGATAAAAAAGACAGAAAATTATATACAATTAAGTAATTTTTAACCCGTTTGGGAACCTAGAAACTTGAAAGTCCAGTTCAATGGTGGTTGATCTGGCTCACAGCCTGGTATCGATTACGCTTTAAGCGAGTTTTATAGTAGCACTATTTGAGCTACGCAGTTACTTAGGCCATGCCGCCTGTTTTTGGATAGCAGAACCTTGTTAGCGGATCAAGGAGTACTCAGCTTAGTTAGTTTGGCTGTCATTCAAGTGGAATAGGTATTTTTGTCTCGCCAGGCAATATTGGCATTTATGTGTAATATAATCGAGATACTTCTATAAGATAATGGACATGAATGGCAAATGTAATTGTACTTTGAAAAGTTATTTATAGGATTTCCAGTTTGGTTGGAAATCTGAAATTTTAGGTTCTCAAAGCAGGAGAGAGCATTTACAATATTTACGCAAACAAAATATGGCCTCCAACTCGATGACAAAGGTGTGATATCTTATCAAAAAGTTTTTTTTTTTTTTGTAGCGGCTTTCAAAGCCGCCCTGCATAATTACAATTTTTTGATTTAAAATTCATAAAAAAGTACAAAAATTTTAGCTTAATAGGAAAATAAAATACAAGGTAATAATTCATCGATATGTGATATTTAAAAATTATTTGGAAATTGTGTTAACAATTAAAAAATAGTAGAAAACTTCCTTTAACCAATTAAAAGCTATATCCTTTCAAAACCAATTAAAAGAAGTATCTTTTCTAAGCGCAAAAAAATATAAAAAACAAATTCTTATCCAAAAATATATTTTAACTGTTAAATAATTAAATTGTCTTATAAAACTTTTTGACTACTGAGTGATATTAAACAGAGCAATTTTTTAGAAAAATAAAATATCATTTAAAAGTACAGAATGCTGAAGTGTAAAAAAAAACATTAAAGATTAACATCCATTCAATTAACATTTTGGATATATTTCACAAAAATGATATAAGCTTACAACTTCTAGGGGATAATAAAATAATGGGGCTTCTTTACATATCAACAATTTATTTGAACATATTCCAAAACTAGCATAAATGGTCATTCATACATTAAGTTATAAAACCCAAACAGTTGTTCAAGAAAAACGTGCATACATAAGATAATAAGTCATAATACTAACACAAGGTTACAAACATATGCAAACATCAAACATAGACAAAGGAGCCTAATAAAACTAAATAATAATGATAATAATTCTCATAATGAGTATGATGAAAATATTGTCGAATGATAAATACAATTCTACAGAGGACCCAGCAAATTTATTTTTCTTAACAGTTTGTCTTCTCTACCCTTTCTCTTTACCTCTCCAGCTTATTTAACTTTTTGTTTGTAAACACTCGTACAAACATATGTCCATATGTTTTTACACAACCCATATGTGTTTGTGCATTTTTAAAAATATAGTTTATTTGAATTTGCACTTAGTTATCATTGTGTATGTATGTATGTATATGTCTAAATGAAATAAGTTGGATAAAAACGACCTTACAGGTCCTAGTGTCAATGTGTATATTAATTATGGCTTTTTTTCAAAAATATTCTACTTCTTTTTTGTTTGCAACAGTTTTAGCTAGAGGGTAGGTGAAATTTGATGATATGTGTTTGACGAGTAAAAGATCTTCTCATTCATATGTTAATACTTATTTTCAAGTTGGTAGATTATGTTTGTTTTAAAGTTTGGCTTTAAGATACAATATTACGATTTTTGGAAACCATATTGCAAAAGAAATGGTGCTTTACTTAGCTGGAGCAAACAGCACACGTCCTTAGTATTCGGAACGAAACATTATATTTAACAAGAAATTTGTTATTGATTACATAAACAAAATTTCTTATTTATTTTGCGACATAACATTGCAAAAACTTTTATAAATTGTTACTTTCGTCTTATAAGAACCCTTTGCCGTACTCCAGAAAAGCAACACATAACGTGCTATATAAGACTTATTGTTAAAGACTCCGAAAGAAATCGATAACTTTCATAATTGCTTGTTGATCATATGAAATAATGGTTTTTTATACATAAATGGAACTGCTTCTCTCATCCAAACTGTTAAACAAGCTGGCAAAATACATAAAGAAAACCAGAAAATTCGCAGGAGGCACACAGAACTAGAAAAACTATTCTCCCTAAAATTGTAATTACAAAACAGCTTTTTCGTAATTTAAGAGGATCCTAAACACGAAATGACAAACAAAATTCAATTGTTTCGTTAACCATTCAAAAACGCACAAAAGAAGGGGTTTAAAAAATGCTACAAATTAGTTTTTTGGTACCTGGCAACTTCTGAACCAATTAAGATTTAACGATATTTAAACCGCTCTCGACTGGCTTGGAAAAAATATACTTTTTTAAATAATGAGCCGCTATGGGCTAAACAAGATAACTTTTTACTGATTCGGTACATTTTGTAACTTTGGGTTTTTAAAAAGGATAATTATTATAGGGCATATTAACAAAACAATTTTTAAATTTAAAATAGATTTAAAATACTGAGATCGTATAAAAATTTCGTTTAAAAAACCTTTTTTTAAATTTTAAAATTTTTTAGGAACAGGGACATAGTATGTGGTATTTTCAAAGTACTCTCTGCATTTTTGTGTGATTTAAGGTATTGAAATATGAAGAAATGGACTTTGGTCTACCACTAAAGATGTAAGTGGGCAAAAGGTACTTTTTAAAATTTTCAGTCTTTTCCCCCATTTTTGGGAGCTGTGAGTCTAAAAAACAAAATGTAAATGATTTTTGACCCAGACTTAGGTCGAAAATTAGCAAACTGTAACGAACTTTTTTTTTTTAATTTTGGTTATTCTTTTGCATTTTTTAAGATTATTTGATATGAAACTAGAAGCAGTTGTCCCAGACTGAGGTTAAAAGTAAGAAAAGTAAGAATTACTTCTCTTACATTATTCGAACCTGTTTGCGTTTTTTATCTATGACTTTATATATAAAAATTTAAAGGCTCTTAATGCAGATTGAAGTCAGAAGTCAGCGTAGTAGTCAAAAAGTTCTTATTTTACATATTTGATACAATTTTAAGTTTAGGACTCTAAAAATATAAAACTAAAGGCTGTTAACCCAGATCGAGGTCAAAAGTCAGCAAAATGGCCAAAAAGCCCATTTTTCACATCATTGGTACTTTTTTGTGCTTATGAACCCAGAAATTTAAAATTTAAGTTTGTGCACCCAGAATTAGGTTGGAAGACAGCAAAAAGTACTTTTTCACATCTTTGGTTTTTTTTTTTATTTTGTTCTAGGATAAGTCTATTAATATAAAAGTGATGGTTATAGTCCCAGATTGAGTTTTAAACCAATTATGTGGTCAAAAAGTACTTTTTCACTTGGAATTAAAAGGACATTAAAACTGGTAGTCAAAAGAAGAAGTTTTAGTAGATATTTCAAATTTTGTTTAAAAAAAGCGGGTCAATACCTAGTTTAATATAAAATCTTTAATTGTAACAAACATTTCTTTTGATTAAAGGTAGCATATAGAAGGCTAGAGATAAGTCGGTTAGACTTTAACTTCTTTGCACTTATTTTTGTATGTGTATTAGTTTGTATGTGTGCACACTTTAATTTTTGTGAATTTATAAGTATAAAAGGTTTAATATTCTTCAACAAGAATGACACATGTTAGTAAAGCAAAAGCCAATAGAGCAAATAGCCATACACACAAAATTACATACAAACCTATAAACTAAAACATTTACACTATTATTACACAGTCATATAACTAAACATATCTACACACATAAGTAAACTGAAATCATGGAAAACTTGGACAGCATTACAAATTACATTTTTGAAATCTGACTTACAAATGCTATAAATCTTCAAATAACAAACATTTCTTTATACAAATATAAACATACATATATGAATATACACTAGGTTTAGTACAACAGACACATAAATACCTCAACGAAAAAAGCCAACAGACAACTGTCCGAGTAGAAAAGCAATAAAAATTGCCAACAAACGTAACGAAAGAATAAGACCAAATGAAATTTTCATTTAAATGTAGAGAGACATAACATGTCATTAGGGTCAATATATGAAACCCAATGTATGTGTGTAAATGTTAATGCAGAAAAATAGTAAAAAAGAATATAAACTTATTAGCACAAGCACACACATTTGCATATATATTTATGCATGCAGTGACATGTATACCCTGCATTTATATATTTGTGTAAATATTCTATGTGTAATTTCAACCAGGAAGGAAATTTATTTTATACTCTACAAAAGGTAAATGATAATTGTATTTAGGTTTTTTTTCTTTACTATTTGACAAAGGATTTCTAGACACATTGGGTCTAGTAAAAACTAAAATTTAATTCGAAATTTCACGATGGATTTTAACTTTAGGTAAAAGGCCTAAACGATTGATAAAGTTGAGCTTTTAAAACTTAGTTTTTGTCCTACTTTTCTTTTAATACCGAGCCATTGTGCAACCAATCATTTTATTTATTACACAAATTATTTTGTTATTTGTTGTTATTTTTATGTTATTTGACATAACATAAATATTGAAACAATTTTTCCCCCCTTTTGTTCATAATAGTACCATTGTGCAAACGATCACAATGCATATTATGTCACATTATGAATGTTTTAAATCTTGTTACTATTATTTGCTGTTGTAGCTTTTGTTGATTTAGTAGTTGATGTCCTTATTGTGTGTTATGTTGTTGTTGTTGCTTTTGTTTAAAAAATTGTAAGTATGTAAATTATGACACGTTTTAGGTTAAAAAAATAAGTAAAAGTGTCAGAAAATTTTTTTTAATATAAAAATTTTTCTTTCCTTTCTTTTACATTAATATATATACATATGTATGTATGTATGTAAATGTATGTATGTGTATCACAGTATAACATTATTTAATTGTTTTGTTTCATGCATGCGTGTGTGTAAAATTTAAATTTTTAACAAGAAAATTTAAAAAGTTTAATATACAACTTGTACATTTAAGAAAAAAATTTGTGTAAAGCATAAGGTAACTCAAGTAAAAGGAGTCAAGTGTAATGTGTAATTTGTCTTGCGTGTGTAAAATTGATGTGTCAATTTGCTTCTTAATAGGAAAATATAAATGAAGACCTAAGAGTTGACTGGAAAAGACCAATTAAAGTTTTAACTTTATAATGGGTTTTATGCAAGACCAGCAATTAAAATTAGAAAAAAAATATATTTGGTTTTACTAAGGACATTCTAAACTATTTCATGAATTATAAAGGAAAAATATGTCAGCACGTTTAGTAACTTAAATTTTTTTGGTTAAGTGACAGGCCATTTTAAGGGTAATAAAATATGTGTGTTATGAAATTATTATCATTGTATTATTAAAAAAATTAATTTATGAAATATTTTATGACTTAGGCTCTAAAAAACTAGAGGGTGAAAACTTTTTAAACTAATTGGTTCAATTTGGATTCTAAGATTCGAAACAAAATATAAAATTGTTAACAAAGAGAGCAGCTTTAAAAACATCTTATTATGCATTTTGAACTTCATTTTCAATTTTTACAAAATTGTATAGGCTTTTATAGAGAAAAGAGTCTTTATAACGGGAAAGTTTTAGGTACAAGCAGCTCTTAAACGGGAAGTACACTCTTTAGAATAAGACAGTGAGCAAAGAAAGGACTAAGCGTAAACTTCTAAAAAACGTGCCTGATTGCCTTCTCCAGTATATAGAAGGTTAGTCTAGGAAACATACCAAAGCTGAAACTTAGCTGTCATCGAGGATCACTGTAGAAGACAGAGCAGGGAAGACAACATACCAAAGCTGAAACTTAGCTGTCATCGAGGATCACTGTAGAAGACAGAGCAGGGAAGACAAATTGTTCCCTCTATGCCTGCAAAAAATGCTAAGCTAAACAAGGAGTCTTCTGTCAAATTTTACACATTTATATTTCACTTTATTGGCTGAGCCTTATTTTGCTTTATGGGGCACTTATTAGATGAATGCTCTTGGGCAAAAAAATATATTATTAGGCATTTTGAAAGCACGTAGAAGTTTTGCAAAACTGTCTATGACTGGCGTACAACATTGAACATCTATTCCATCGCTATTAATCTGGTAATTCCCGCAAACGCCATACAGCCGTACCAGGAAATGTTGGGACCATCTAGTCCCAAAGCTAAGCTTCGTAGGAAAATATAGTATTAACACTTAGGAATATGGCTAGTTCACGGGCTTCTGCTCAGGTCACAAGGACTTATAACGTCTTGAAATGGAGTTGTGGAGATTTTATAGACTAGGCATCAGAAATACCTAGAAACTTCCTAATGATTGAAGTGTCTTTAAGCCTAAAATTTCGATAGCAAAGTTTGCCTCCGACATTTCCGTTATTTTGTTTTCACTAAAAACTCCCAGGTAGCAGCCAGGACAACCCCTAAAAATCTCACGTGCTGCAAAATTGCACAAGAAAAATTGTACAAAAAGTGTACAGGAATCAAGTGGCTTGGGGACATAAGTAGAGGATCTGAGCGCAGTAAAAAAGCTGATGAGTTGGCAATGAATCCTTTTACTATTGCAACAAAAAAGGATATTCCAGCTCTATTTCAGTTTCACAACAGGTATATAGACAGTATGATTAGGGTTTGTTTTACAAACTTTTGAACAGATAACATCTTATGTAGGGTTTCCAAGATCATGTGGAAACCTTACAGCTTGAAAGCAACAAAGTTTTTAATATTTTTGCGAAGGGGTGATTATTGTCTCCGTATGATGATGATAGCAGGTCATTGTGGGATCGTGGATCATGCTAAGAGAGCAAGAGTATATGCCAATAACATTTATAGGTTTTTCGGTACACCAGGATTTAAAGATTTGTGAGCATTTTATATGCTACTCTCTAGCGCCTATCGCGAGTAAGTATTGACTTACCTCTTTTATAATATAAGGGAACTTTCTGGAATACTAAAGATTATGCTGTTGGCATATGCCAAAAAAATGTAAAACCCACTTTAGCTCAATACAAAAAAGAAGCGCGAGTAAACGTTTCTTTTGTCTTGTAACACTAAGGAAACAATGAGTTTTTGTGGTGGCCCTCGGGGAACGACAATGCTTACCTTGCCTAACAGGCAATTTTATTGTGACATGTGGAAACATTTTATTAATATTTTTTTTACAGCTCAAATAATTTAAAACATTTATTAGAAAAGTCACTGGAAAAATTCATATGAATTTAAGATTCTATTTTTCAAAACATTCTTTCAACTGGCTTAATTTTTTTAAATTTTCTGTGAGGTTTAAATTGTTTTTGGCCGCATTTCATACATTTCTTCTGAGAAAAATATTTCTTCTTAAGGAAAATTTTTACAAAAATGTAACGGGTGTGACAATTTCATAAAATCGCAAAAAGGAGATAATTTTTCAGTACGCGATAATTTTAAACTCTTATAAGTAAATACAAATAATATATGAATTTTTTTTTTAATTTCTGTCATTTTATTTCTTTTTAAGACGTTAATTCATCAAACTTTTTTAAAAAGTAAGAAAAGGATTTTTAAACATTTTATGCTCATTAACATAAAACTAATCTAATCTTTATATTTTGTAATATTTTAAGTTGCTAAAATTGTTTCTAAACATTTTAACGTTACAGTTTTCCAAAGGTTTTTTTCTAAGTTTATTTCATATTTATTTATTTTAATATTTTTCCAAATAACAAACATCATAAATCAAAAACAAAAATAAATGAATTTTAGTTTCCAACTCTTATTAAAAGAATCCATTATAAAACATTAAAACAAGGAAATGGATTTTTCTGCTCCTAAACTCATAAGAAAAATCTACGACATAAAAAATATTAATTTTTTTATTGTAAAATTTTCATTTTAGCATAACTAAATAAATAGTAATAATTTATGTCAACTAAAGCAATATTTTTATATGAAACGTATAAAACAAGCAAGGTTATATGGATAATAAAAACTAAAACAAATATATATTTATGTAGATTAATGTTTACACACATCTTAACATATTTGTTAATTTACATACGCACACATGTAAGATCATATATTCATACTTAATTATTTGAATCTAAAGAGTGTACACGAAAAAATTGTTTCAAGTTTAATTTAGTTGAATTCTTTTAAATTATGGACGGCATAAAACATCATAAATCAGTCACCTACAAATTTAACAAAATTTCAGCTTATGAAGGAGTTTTTTAAAAAAAAACATGCATTGACCCTGGACCTTAAGTTAAATAGGGTTTTGAATCAGTTCCCTCTGACTTAAAAAATGGCTTGAAGGAAAAATTTAAGCGAATGACAAATATTTTGATTTTCCCAGATAGGCTGCCAAGAGGGATGTGCGAATATAAATTATTTACACATAAATACTTTAAACTGTAGTTTTAATTTACAAAAAAAATTAAAAAAAAAATCTATACTGCTTTTGTTTTTTAAAGGTTTTGTAAAGATGTGTACAAAAATGATCAGACAAATTTGCAAAAAACATTAAAGGAGACATTTTTCGTATAAATTTTTTAATTTTAATTCTTACAAAAACTTAAAACAAAATTAATTTTCAAGGGAAGAGGGTATTGTTATGTTTTGTTGTTTAAAATTGTTTTAACATATTCAAGTTTTTTGGGGACACCCTGTTAAAAAATATTTTCGAATCGTTATAGCTTTTGATTTCGTCTTACGAATTTTTTTTTAATATTGCCTTTTTTGAAAATGGATATATGTATGTTGCTTTCAAACTCTTAATTACTTTTTCTGAAGTATTTTTTGTCAAAATCTTGTTTCTAATAAACTGTGTTATTTTGTCAAAATTCTCTTGTGCACACCCTTTAATAACTTTAATGTTTTTGTGTGTTCTTATGTCAACAAAATCTAATCTATACTATAAACTTTTTATATGCACGATTAAATAAATACATTTATTTACTAACATATTTAGACGTGTTCTAAGGCGCACAAACACTTATACATACAAGCGTGTGTATGCCTAGAATAATTACAGACGTGTAAACACGTGTATGTTTTCTATGTATGCATGTATGTATGTATGTATATTATAAAAAAACATTTATGCATATTAATTAAAACACGTTTTCATATGATTTCTTCTTTTTTTTGTACATATTTGTTTTAACACTTATATTAAAAAAAAATAGCAACAACAGCAAAACATTTGCTTACATGTTTAACAACAACCACAACTATTACATAAACAATTTTTGTGTACACAACGAATACAATAAAATAAAAATTGCGAAAAAAAACAATGTAAGTACATGTTGCTAAAACATCTAAAAAAACAACCAACACAAAATTTTGCAAATGCACGTGTGACGTGTAAATATTGCAAAAATTGGACACATTTAATAAAGCAAATGCATTTGTATAGAATAACGTATATTTCGCATGCAGGCATTAGTACATACATAAACAATATACTGACAGCCGTATTTATAATAAAAACTTGTGCACGCATATCTATTGGGTTATTAATAATATTTTTTAAATCAAAGAATAGGCTCTGCATTGGCAGTGTATAACTGGTAATTTTCATATGTCTGTCAAAAATTACTTTTTTTTTGGATAAATAATAATTGTCTTAGATAGTGGATATAAGCCTTATATTTATTTTAGTTATGCAATGGATATGTTGACTACATAGGCAGTGTATAACTTTCCATTATGAATACAGCCGTTAATATTTATTCTAATATTAAATATTGGCTTTTTTAGAAAAACGTTTAATAATTTGTGGTAGTGGCTGCTTCTTAAAGTTTCTTAGAAGGTTAAAAAGCATATTACCATCATTACCTATAATATTTTTTTTTTCATATTTTTATTATTGAATCTTTGCCTTTGGCGAACTAACAATAAATATTAAAATCTTAAAACTAAGTACTTAATAATAGTCCAGCCAGTTCCAGGCTAAAATTTAAGTTTTCATATTAATTAACAAGCTTCATATAAGCGCGATAGCATCCCTCTTTTTCAGACGGGAGGTGTCCACTATGCTGTAAGATGTTTCAGGCGAGCGGATTTGGGTGAGTTTCCAGCTTATTTAAATACTTGTCCACATAGTTCAGGATTTTGCATTTAACAAGTGAAACTTATAGATTCTTATGGATGTTGCTGTTTTTGACATACCATGGAGCACCAGTTATCATTCTTAGGATTTTATATTGACGGCGTTGTATTTTTTCTATGTTGGATGCGGAAGCAGTGCCCCATAATTGGTTGAAAATATTAGCTGGAAGGTTCAGCTTTAGTTTGTCTAACAGGTCTGCTTACTTTATACATTATCGAAAGCTTGAGAGACATCTATAAAATGCGCGGAGCAGTACTTCTTTTCCTCAAAGAATTTTCTTATAACCTGCACCAGTCTGTGAGTTTGTTATGCTGACTTCTAAAGCCAAATTGGTGATGTGGAATGCAGTTGTTACCATTCATGATCGGAGTCAGCTTGTTTTTAAAGAGCCTTTCGAACAATTTTGACAAAGTTGGTAACAAACTTATGGGCCTATAAGACTCCACCTTCGAAGGATCTTTATTAGTCTTAGGAATCATCTTAACTAAGGCAATTTTCCATATTGGCGGGAAATGTTTAAGCCAAATTATGGCATTAAAAACAAAAGGAATAATTCTTAAAAGGTAGCTCTTAAAGCATTTTGTTGCTTATTTTATTACCACCAGGAGCCTTTTTATTATTTAGGTTAATGATAGCCTCTACAACATCTGAAAATCGGAAACGAATTTCCATAGGACATCTAGCAACAACAGTAATTTCCTCACGTCAGTGCACGTGTTGGGACTGAACTCGTTTCTTAAGTGACTTGCAAATAGATCGCATATTTCTTTGTCATTTATAGCCCAGGGTCCTCTCAGATTACGCAGTGGAGGTTTTGCGATAACGGGTGTTTTTAGACGTCTGGCAGCTCGCCATAGAGAATAATTGGTCTGGGTCTATAATATAAATGCAGTTTTTTTACCCTGAGCAATTAGGAAAAGATCCATATTTTTTTCTCACTTTATAATGCCTTACAAATCAGTCTCTTTTAAAACCGTGCTTCTAATGATTTTGTGGTAAATTTATGTTAATAAAGCGATATATTTTTATTCAAGCCTAATAAATTTTTAACCAAATAAAACTTAAGAAAATTACAAATTTAAAGCATGAATCTAAAGATTTTTATCCAAAATGAAAAATAAGATCCGAACTGTTAGATATGTGCTCAAAAAGCGTAACCACTTGAAATTGTAGTTTTAAACTCCTCTGCTTATAAGAAAACATAAATACTTTTAGCATTGTAAAAATATCAAATAAATTTTTTTTCGTTTTCGTTTCCTTGAAAAAAAAAATATTTAAGAGCAAAACGCATCAAACAATAATTTGACTAAAATGGTTGGTAACGATATTTTGGTAAAATTTTTAAAAAACTGGCCGGTCCCTAATATTTAAAAAAACAGAAAACTAAGTTTAAGGTATTGTACACCAGGTATTAATTTACTTTATTAAATATTTTTAAAATGCATATAATTTTTGTCGTTCCATATTTATTTATTATTTATCCTTTTAAAAGCTGTTTTTTCTGCCTTTTATTCCCTTTTTCTCTTTCGCCTTTACGCCGAGTAAATAACAAGTAGCTTAAGACATTGACATGCAGTAACTAAACTGTATAAGCTCGTTAGTATTTGTGTCTTTTAGAACTCGTGTGTTGTTGTTAGTGTAAAAAAATATTTGTTAAAAAATCTTTTTTATTTATTACTTATACTCGTTTGTGTTTTTTTTTGTTGTTGTTGTTGTATTGTTATGTAATTAAACTCTTCACATAAGTGATAAGGGTAGATTTAAGTTTGTCATTCCGTTTGTAGTTTCTCTAGTAGCAATTTGCGACCCCATATAGTATATATTTTCTTGGTCATTGCAGATAGGGAAGTCGATTTAGCGATGTCAACAACTACGTCCGTCCATCTGCCCGTGTTATGGTTGAAATCAACTTTTTGAAGCCCCTAATTTTGCATAGAGATGTAGGTCATAACAAACTATCAAAAATATCTGCGAAGAAATTTCTTTCGAAATCCAGCAAATACGCCCGATAACTAACTGAGATATAGGCAAAAAACCAGGCCTACCTCTGTTTATTTCTCTAAAAATTTGTGGATAAAAACATCTACAACTGCCCTGGAGTTGCCCAATGCAATGTGCAATATAAGAGCGTCTCCCATTATTTTTTCACCTCGAACATTTTTGTCAAGCAGACTTACACTCTATCTCCACTCTTCACTTGGTCACACAAAAAAGAATTTTTTTAAATCGCTCCCGCAGCTTCCAGGATGCTCCTAAAAATGTAAAATATTAGACCAATTCCAATTAATTTTTCCTCCCAAACATTTTTGTGAAACATACTTACTTACCCTCTATCTCTAGCCTCTAATATGGTTGCAATACAAAATTTAAAAATAAAAGGTAAAAGCCCTTACAACTTCTCCGGAGTCGCCCCTAGAGGAATAAAATGTTTATCAGACACCCATTAGATTTCCCTCCCAAACATATTACTAAAACATACTTACCCCCTACCACCATAACCTTAGAGGGTTGCCATTTAAAATTAACAAAATGATGTAAACACCCATAATTTCCTCAGAGTCGGTCTTAGACCAATAAAGTGTACGACCGACCCCCATAAGTTTCATCTCAGAAATATATTCCTAGAATATACTTACCCTTTATCTCCATCGCATAAGGGAGCTCCAATTCAAAGCTTAGTTAATTGTAATTAGTCCCCCTTTAGCTATTAGGGTGCCCGTGGAAAGGTCAAATATAGAACTAACCCTTTCTTATTCTTCCTTCAAAACATTTTCCTAGGATATACTTACCCCGTGTCACCACCCCCTTAGGGAGTTGCCATACAAAAAATAAAAAAAATTAAAATAAAAACCCCTACAACTTCCTCGTAGTCCCCCTGAGAGGGTTGAAATATGTCACTGACCTCTATTAAAAAAATAGAAATATTTTATAGATAAAAATGGATAAAAATAAAAAGCCCAATGTAAAGGGTATATAAGACTCGGCACAGCCAAATATAGCGCTCTTACTTGTGTTTGCTGTTAATTTTTTGTTATTGTAATTTTTTTAGCAACAATAGTTGTGCTCTAACTGCTGCTCCAATACTATGCAATCTTTAACTAATAAACACCTCAGCATTTAAGATTGCTATTGTGTATGTATGCGTCTAATAGTTAATAACAATTATTTAGAAATTTGTTTTACAAATACGTGTGCTAAGAAATTTTTATGTTCTTTCTGTCTGTCACATTTTTTATTTGGTTAAAAAACATATTTATTAATTCCAAAAAATTTATAAGCTTTTTGAAAATGTATATAAATTATGTAAACATTTTTTAATATGTTTTATTTAATTTCATAATTTTAACAAATTTTTAAACTCATTTCAAAACATATTATTACGAGGTATGGCAAACTTTACAATAAAAAACAATCTTTTAAAATAAAACACAATTTCATTAATCAAGAAGTTTTTCGCTTTAAGGTAATCTAACCGAAAATACGTTATTTATTTATGATAAGAAATGTTATTTTTTTTAAACAGACAAGACTTGGCTGACTTACTCACATTTAGTGACACAATAAGTCAGAATCACAATCATCAAAAATCTAAATCACATACCTTCGAACCTCCAACATTATTTTTAATAGAAATACTTCAATCACTTAGACTTGTATACAACTTTCACAGTTATTTTCAATATAAATGATGAGAGTTTTTCCAGGCCAGATAATCCCAAGAGTTGGGGGAGATATGAATTCTGACAGGTCGTAAGGGAAAAGTTCAAAATGTGTAGCTGGGATAAATAAGAGATTAGATTGAAAATGCTAAACAGCACACGCATATTTTATTGTACGAAATCAAATAAATAGAAAAATACAAGAATTATTTAAAACCTCAAACATTTATGCTGAAGACTATGTTATGCTGAAAAAACATTAAATTACAAAATCACATTCTGAGACCTTGACGCCAGAGCATGTATGAGAGTTATAAGTTTTATATATTATTTCTATGTATACAAACATGCCTACAAGCATACACCTTTATGTGTGTGTGTGTGTGTATATATATTTTTCATGTTAGTATTTGTGTTCATTTATGTTTGATTTTTAGAAATGATGAAGAATATTATAAGTTACAATCATTGCTCCTTATTGCTATTCAACTTTATCTTTGTTATTGTTTTGTAGAAGTGATCTGCATACTTATGTCTGTGTGTGTAAGCCACATACACACCTACTCTTATTAAGGCATTTATTAAGAAGGTGGGTAAAGCAAAGCATACTTTAAGGGCCTTAAAGTATTATAAAAAAAAGTTCTCACATATTTTTTAATATAGGATTTGTAATAACGTTTAATAATAAAAATTTTATAAATTTTTTTAAGGAAATTTTTTTTTTCAAATTCTTAAGGAAAAATCAATAAGACTAAGAGATTTCCTTTCTATTTAAAAACAAATTTTAAAAATATAATTAACACTTACTACTGTTGAAGTATTTACAAACAGGTGCTATAAGTATAAAAATTTATTTTTTTTTTATATAATAAGAAAAACTCAAAAGCTTTAATAATTTTTTTAACTTAATAGCCAAAAGAGTTTTTCTATTTTTTGCCAAGAAATTCATCTCCAGTATTAAATTTTGGTGATGTCGCTGCTGGAATGGTTGCAAGAAGCTTGTTTTAGCTCAGCGAGTCAGGTATATTTAGGGCAGGTACAGGTGGACAAGCCCACATTCTAGGAAGAGTCGGGGATGGTTGACTCCTGCGGCGGTCAGATTTTACGAAGGGAACCAAGAGGCTGTATGAGGGTTGCTTAGTCTTCACTGATGGACTAAAGATAGAGGCGGGCACCGGAGCTGCTGTCTATATAATGGACACGGGACTAAGGACTTTCAAACGCGTATTTCAGGTTGAGATTCTGGTGGTGACAGAAGCACAAAATTCACTGGGGAGGACGCGTATGGAAGAAGGTATATGACAATCTGCGTTGATAGCCAGGGTGCCCTTAAGACTCTTTAAGGACATTATGTCAGATCTCGATTTTAAGACGTATTTGGTTAAGCTTAGCATAACGTTTTTTAATATTAAATATGCAAATGAAAAAATTTGTTGTTTCCTTATCATATCTTTTTGTTTTAACCTGTTGGCGTTTTATTTTATCATCATATTTTTCATTTTATATTTGACTTTTGTTTTTTTCCTATAAAGCAAACAATAAAACTCAACAAATTTCATAAATATTTCAAACACATTTACCTGCTGTTTTATCTTTGGACAAATCTCTTGACAAAGTGTCTGCGGCATGATAAAAATATTCTCATGAATATACATGCGTTAGCAAGTGCCTTTTCGTTACTTTCTTTAACCGAAATATGTCATGTGTTTTGGAAAAAACCCATAAACACCTGCAGCATTCTAAACCAAAGAAACAATAATATCCTAAAGAAGTAAATAAAAAGGCAAAACAAAACAAAAAACATTACTAAGCATTTGCATAAAAATCAATTTGCCATACAAACAAAAACTTTACATAATTTTTTTATTGTAATTTATTGCTCTAAAATATATTTTTACATTTTTAAATAGACCCACACACTCGCACGCGGTTAAATGAGACATTTCTAAACACAATTTTTTCATTTGTTTGTTTTATAAATATCTACTGTTTTACCTTTTGTTTAACTTTGTGAAGATGAAGAAAAAGAATCTCTAACATTGTATGAGTTTAAATTTTCCTGCCAACGCATATAAATTAAACGCTGCCATCAAGACAGCAACAAACACAAGAGCATTAGCATTAAGACCGACAAATTGCAGACTTTTTGTCAACGCAATGAATAGCTTTTGTTCTTCAATCGTCTGTTCATTTAAATGGCAATTGAATTTAAATGAAAACTTTATATAATAAATACATAATTATTTAATATTTAGTTGAATAAATTACAAAAAAAAACTCAATTTTAAATTCATAAGTATCACTAAGCGCTTAGAAAAAATAAATTTTAACCTTAAATATTTTAAAACTTAAAAAAGGAGCCCCATGAAATAAAACAAAAAAAATTAATTCTTTTAGAAATCGACTTAATTTTAATCACAAAAGAAAAAAATATTTTTACATAAAATGTGAAATAAATATTACTCATACGCCAATGGGGCACACTTTAAGTAATAACCCAGCCTGCAAAAATGGTCTGACAATATCCGAACCAGATAATTCTGTCAAAAATATATGAATTGATTCATACGGATATTTTACAGATTTTTGTTAGACATATTAGGATTTTTTATGGTGTATGGCGCATTTACCAAATGTCTAATCGATTTTATTTTTTTCGCTTGTGTTTTGTTGTTGTTTATAAAAACTGCAATTTTCGTTTTGCTTTTTTTAAATTTGAGTATATTTCTCACTACACAAGTAAATGCACAATTATTTTATTTTTGATGATATTTTTAACACTTCTTATTTAACGAGGTATTATCTAATATATGCATTGTTCCAAATACTCTTTCAGTATAGAACACAATTTTTAATTGGACCAATGTCTTAACCTTGCCCTGGCTTTTGATTATTGGTCCAATAACTAAGCATTAAAACCATATTTATGTCCAAATTACTTTTTATAGCATTAAACTTGAAATCTCCTTTTATTAAATCAAAGATTTGCAACCACAAATCTGGGTCTTTTAATAAAACTAATTTTTGTAGTCTTTTGACATACATAAAAAATTTTATTTACTATTTTCTACATAACCCTTCACCCTTTCTCCTATTCATTGACACTTCAATCATTCCAGTTTACAAGCCATGTAGGATATAATAAAATTTTGCTGGACTATTTACAACTACATAAAATGTGGAATATTCTTTTCAAACCTCAAAATCAATAAAACAAAATTAGACACAGATGGAGATAAATGTAAAAGAATTATAGTAAGGCTAAAAAGGAAATTTAGTTTCAAATTAATAAAAATGAAGGGGTTAAAAAATCCCTTTAAGATTTCTACACAAACAAAGGCAACAAACCATTTTATGAACAAATTTTATGACCGGGCTTTAAGGCCTAAGATGCTATAAAAAATTTATATTCATAAGCAAATGGGAAAATAAAAGTGAACCCAAAAAAACTTCATGGCCATTTAAAAAAATAACAAAAAAAAATAGATTTACTCTATTCATATGGTTACTTGTATTAAAAACGCACGTAAAAAAAGATTCTTAAAATTCTTTTTCCATAAAAGCCAAAGGAAATTGTAAATAGTTATTGTAAAACAAGTCACCTTTTTATGCCGTAACATATTTCATTGCCCTAAACAAGGGTATAAGTGAAGGGTGAAATAACATTAAATGTAATGATGACTCATGATGATTATAATGACGATAATGGTTTCAAATCTCTTTTTGATTGTGGGAGGCTTATCAAAAAGGATAACAACTTTAATGATTGTGTTATTGAGTATTGAATGTCTGTAACTAATTGCAATAAAAATAATTGAAGCATATAATTGATATTAATAGTTTTATAATGCAGAAGATAATAATAAAGGATTTTGTATGTACATGCACACTTGCAGCTATAAAGTTTGAAAATAAGTTTAAACTTTAACATATTTATTTCAATTATGGTAAAATTTAAATTTGATATTAAATAACTAAATCTTATGTGAATAGCCCTACACACTTACGTTAAACAAAGAAGACTTCAATAGAAAACTATATAAAAGTTATTATTAAAAATTATTTATTTAACGACAATTATGTTTCAATGAAATCAATATGTTTTAAAATTCCATGCCAATGAATAATAAGCCTTAGTTACCAATATAAAGCATTAAAAATAAAATAATACCCTACGGGGAAGTAAACTGGTCCAAGACTAATGATGTGAAAGGTTCCTTGGAGCAGGAACTGATTCTAGTTCTTTCACTTAATATGAAGAAAACCTGTCACATTTACATTGCGTTGTCATTGGAGGAGGCAATTGGTTCGAAACTTACTCCTCAGAACGGGTTACAGGCCAATCCTATATAAGCAAATTTTGCATTATTTGTTAATGATCCTGTTCAATCTACTTTGTGTGTATTTACGCGTGTGGATGTGTATACATAAACAGATGTATGTTTATGTGTAGAGACCAGCAGTTTTATTCGTTCTGACCTCTTTAACACCTTTTAACCAGTTACTTGTTGTGTGCCTTTTTAACCGATTACGACCAATAACTTTTGTTCAATTCATATTTTTTACCTATAACAGGACGAGTACGCCTACCAATTGACATCCATTTCCCGCAGGGTAATTACAGGGATTTGTAAAACTAAACCTTGGCAAGGGACGCTCCGTATGTTTAAACACAATTTATATAAAATCCTCTTACAAACATTTGTAGAACTAATTTCCAATGTATTGATAAGCCCGCCCATAATCCATTTCAATATTAAATGTTAGAAATTAGTTCCTGTTCTTAATGTGGGTAGTATTTGGCCCTTATTTTGTAAACAATGTACTACAGTGTACTGTAATTGACACACAATGTGGCTGAGTGTCATATCAAACGGTCATTGAACTTGCCCCTTGGTACTCAACCTTAACTTAAAATATTTTCTCTTAAGAGACGAGACAGGTTATATGCAGGCAAGTTTAAAAATCGCCCCCTGTTTTTTTGGCTACTTCTACAACTGCGGCAATGGCCACCATTTAGTAAGATGAAAGGACTGACAGCAGTCAGTTCAATAATTTCTTTTCAGTTTAACCATATATTTACCATCAAAAGAGGGCCACACCTTAAGACCCTGTAGGGAAATAAAATACGTCACCTATTATCAGCCGCCTCATGTAAAGCCCGAAGATCTTGCTTTTGATAGTTCAGAGTAGAGCAGCGATAATAAAATTATTAGGATTGTGTTGAATATATCCTTTTTAGCCAGCTAATCTGCTTGTGTATTACTTAAGTAGCTTAGATGACTTACGAGAGTCATCTAAGTGACTATAGTGCCATCTGCGACTGTTAGCACAAATTCAAATATTCGACAGACAGAAGTGACTAAGGGAGTAAGTTCTGCCCCACAGTTGGAAAAAAATTAAAATATATTCACAAATATATCTCTCCCTTATAGCCTATTTTGATATGGAATAAGCTGCATTCATCGAGCAGTCACTATGAGGAAATTGTTTTAAGACCCTACGCATAGAAGTCGGATACTACGCCCAAGCTCATCTTAAAACAACTGTGTAAGTCTTGAAGTTATAGCTTTTACGTAATTACCCCCACACCCCTTATTTCTGGAAAAGGTAAGAGCATTAAACTCAAAGTCAGTATGATATCAATTGAGGGTGCTCAAAATCCTTGCATGACCATACATTGTCGACCTTCAACATCCCAATGGCCTAAGTCTGACCAATATGAACCAGGTGCATTAGAGCGTTCAGTGCCTCTGAAGGACCAAGAAGTGCACAGTATACCTCTAATTGGACTAATGCATTTGATTCTGAAATTGAATTCCAGGCAATTAAAACTTGCTTGAAGGTCGGTACCCATACTTTTCTCTTGAATCTGCCAAAGGCCTGCAGTTGAATAAATATAATCATATATAACAGGATATATGATATGATAAATTTATTTAATAAAAGCATAATATAGAGGAATTACAATAATGCCAATTTAAATCTTTTCAACTGTGTAGAACACAAATAAATTTCGAATTTAACGCAAAAATTCTCATATAAAGTATTGAAGAATTTAACTTAATTCTTTAAAATGCCTTAATCCTTTCAGACACATTTCAACAAGCACTTGTACACAAAGCAAAGCAGGTTTAAATTATCAACACATTATTAAGTAATTTAAAACCAACAAAAAAACTAAACAGAAATTCCTTTTTTTATTTAAAGTGAATGAAAAATAATCATTTCTTCTTTGTGCGTAAGTGTGTAAGATTACGCAAATCTCTTTAAGTATAAATGAGATTTAAATTTACATGTTTTGTTTATAAAAATAAAATGTAGAAATTTGTGTGTTTTTCTTCTTTTGTTTCCTGAGTTTTATTAAAGAAAATAATTTCCTATTTTTTCTTATTTAATTTTCTTTTATTATAAATATTTAAATCCAATAAAATATTTAAATCTTCTGTGGAATATATGTATAACCTTGTAAATAAAACCATAAGTAAACAGAAGAAATAGTAGAAACAATAAAAATCCCCAACACAATCAAATGTAATAAAAGATTCATGAACTACTACAATATTACAACAAAAAAGAAGATGATTTCTTTGTAATGCTTAAGCTATAGTAAATAGTTTCGTAGTAGAAGAGCATACATATGGCAACATTAGAGCGGTTAAAAGCTGAAGCAATACAAGTTACAGTCAGAATCAATAAAGTGGCAGCAACATTATTTGAATCCCATGAGAGGAATATTAAAAATTCTTACACTAAGAAAAAAAATTAGAAGAAAATAAAATATTTATGAAACTGAATGGTGATGTATGAAGGCTTTAAATGGATCCTTCATAGCATAAGAACTAGACTGCTGCATGAACTGCGAAAAACTGTGTTTAAAAACATTCACTTTATTTTTTACATTTAACTCGTTTGTGCTTTTTCCCGGCAAGTCCTGATGAGTCGACAAGTATGAATAATAGTCACAAGAAAATAAATATGATCATAAATATAAACACGAGCGATTATGTGTGTATAAAATCATGGATAAATATTTCAAACAAAAGTAAAAGATCGGTGTTGTCAAACAAAATTCGAAAACATTGCAAAAATTTTAATGAAACACAAAATACAGTTGTAGTAGAAGATCTTTTAAATGATATTGTATTCACTCATTTTAAGGTATTTTTCATAAAATTATTAATTAAAACTGTTGATGCATGTAAATTCCATTAAACTTGACATTATATTTTGAAAAAACGCTTTGCGTTAATGAAAACTTTAGCACCAAATAAAGGGAAAACCAACAAAAGCCATTACATATTGTGTAAAACGCAATACGATTCGTTTGAGTATTCGAACTGGGTTTCTGTTCGAACAATGCCTTTTGTTCATTAAAAATCGAACAAATTCACTGAACCCCAAACACAGTTCATTGTGATTGCAAAATAAGTTTTATGTAAAAAGGATTTTCTTTTGTACTCTAAATCATGCCCGCACCTGAAAAATTTTTCCTTTAAAGCGAAGGCCTTGTTGTTCAACTACTTTTTGTAGAACATTTACTTTCGACATCAGTTATAGTTTCCGAGATATAGCGTATCAAAAATTTCATACAAATCGTTAATTTGTATGGGAGCTACCCCTTTTTCTCCCCTAACTCAAACATTTTTTTCTTTAAAGCGTAGACCTTGTTGTTCAATTCCTTTTCTTAGAATATTTGAAGTCGATAGCTGTTACAGTTTCCGAGATGTAGCGCATAAAATATTTCATCAAATTTGTGCAATTGTAGGAAAAATTACACTTCCCCTGATCCTATCTAAAAAAAAAACTTTTTCATTATTAAGATCTCTACTTTTAGAGAGTCTGTGCCAAGTTTTGTGGCAAGAGTGACTATATTTACTGAGATATATAGGGATATAAGCACGGATTTTGTCCTTAAAAATTGGTTTGTTTTGGGTTTTCGCTTATATCTCGGTCAATAGTGAACCGATTTTGCTGATTTTAAATAGCGATTGTCTCTAGGATATTTCTAAAAGTTTGACATCAATAACTGGTCCGTCTCTTTTTATTTGACTCCGGAAACTTGATTTCAACACACGGACAGACGGACAGACTGACAGACGGGCATGGCTACATCAACTTCCCCATCTAAAGGATCCAGAATATATACATTATGGGGTCGCAAATGAATAGTAAAGAAATTACAAACGGAATGACAAACTGATATATACCCTTATCACTATGTAAAGTGTATAAAAACATTCTGCTTAGTTTTGATTTTTATTTATTAATTTCTCTACAAATATTTTTCTCTGTGTAAATGTGTGCATGAGAGTTTCTTTTCAAATAATATTTTTGTTGTTCAGCATATTTGACCGAAGGCTAAAAACTATAGAAAGAAGAATAAATACCCAAAAGCAAAGCCGAAAAATGTTAATAAAAATCATAAAAAGCCAACAATTTTCCCTTTGTCATGGTCTTTTTACAAAACAACAAAAGTTGCTTCAGTTTTAGAGGGTGTATGTGTGCATGTGTTCCTTGCAAAAAAAAACATTGGACCTCAAAGTCAATTTCAGTTAAAGTGGATTTGTTACAACATGGTCCTACGTAGTTCTGCGATGGGCAGTGTCATTGTCAAACAAGAACAAGAACAAGAACAAGAAGTTAAGCGACAGATATTCGTGTCTTAAGGATCGCATATTGAAATGTCGTAGTTGTAAAACAAGTCTTTTACGATTTTCCATGGAGTAGTTTTGAAACAACTCCAATGTAGTGCAAATAATGGTCAGCTGGTCTAGCCCTAGGACATAGGACATCATAGTGTTAAGTGGACCATATTTTTTTACATACAACAGGGTTGCTTTTGGATCAGTCCTACTCTTCAGTGGACTTGTTCATACACGCATGTACGAAATAGTCGCACTTACTGCAGGGGTGAAGAAAACCATTTGATATAAACATGCTGTGACCAGTTGTTTGTGTATTAAAGCCATACTTTTTGAGAAAGACCAGTTAGATTTCAAATGACATAAATCGTAATAAATGAAACAAGAAACAATTCCAAACGGCATCATGTAATCGAGTAGGATGTGTGAGTATTAAGGAGTCAGTATTGAGGTCAAAAGTAAAGACAGTCTGTTGAGGTTTTTTATTTCACACATTTTCTAATATGTTGCGTTCTGGTATTTACACAGATTTTTCAGATTTCTATGATTGAGGAAAAAGTGGTGTCTATTTTTCTTTTTTTTTGTTTATTCTGTTTAATGTTTTTGTTATTGTTATTTGCTTACGGTTGGTAGTAAGCAAATAAAATTTTTTTACATATAAGTAAAACGGAAACGGATATTACATCAAAAATAGTTTTTCTACTTTAGCAGCAAGTAATAAAAACAAACAAAACAATTTTTGATTTTTGTGCACAAAAAAAATTACTTACACATATGAATGAATTAACAAGAAAAAGTACTAAAAAGGATATAAACGAAATCCAATAAAAATATTTCGAAACAATAAAATTGTGGGACATTGTACAACAAAAAAAAATTAAGAAATAAAAACAAAGCCATGATTAAGATGTTAATAAGAAAAGAAAAAGAATTCGGTCGAGGTTATTTAATTTTAATTACTCTTACACATGATATTTGTTGATTTCCGTTTTAAGACCACAAACTTTTATTTTAATTTTTTTATGTGCAAAAATAAAATGAAAAATGATTTCACTTTCATCAAATCAGAACACAAAACCACATATGTTGGTATCAAATATGAGTTGAACTAAATTTATTTTTTTTTATTGTTGTTGAGTTAGAAGAGCAGTGATTTTTTTAAAACTACTCTTTGTTGAAACGTATACTGTCGACAGTTTTTGTTTAAAACAGTTGACAGGAATTTTTTTGTTTTGTGAGTTCTTATGTTTTGTTATGTGTTTAGTATGTAGAAATGCTTTGTTTTATTACTCTCTTGTTATTTTTTTATTAAAATTCTAATGTTTTACCTTGAGAATTTAGAATTTTATGTCATTATGAAATTACATATGTTTGACAATCATAAATCATTTAGTTATTTGATTTTTTGTATATTTTTTTATTTTGCCTTTTTGTGTTCTTATGGGGTATTTAAAATTTTATATTGAAGTATTTATATTTTAAAGAAAATAAATTTCAATTGCAAAATAAAATAATTAAAAAAACTACAGATCGTCAAAGCCGGCCGCATTGTTCTCTACGCTGCATTTATTTGCTTACATTGTATTAAAATAATAATAAGAGCTTAGTAAATGTAGTTTTAAAAAATAATATACTGATTACCATGGTTTTACAGCTTAAGCCTTTTATTGGAAAAAAAAGGTCATAAGTATAATGATCTTCTTATAGTTAATAACGTTTCCACCATTTTGTTTCAACTATTTATAGGAGTTTTAAAAGGGAAGTATATGTCTGGCTGTAATAGGAAGATAGCGATCAAATGTACAAAAACCTTTTTCTACTAAACACCAGAAGACTGCTGAAGCAGGATGAGGACAAGTCTTTTAGAAATGTGAATTAAAATCATTTTGGGTTTAAGTTACGCAGTTGATTGAGAGCGCTGATCGGGGCAAAATCATTTTCACCAAACAAACCAACACTAGATTTTAATCAGATAACTATGCACATAGAAAGCCTATCTGTGGCAAAACCGGATAAATAATTATCAAATTTTTTAAAACATGAATATATAATTATTAGACAATATTCTGTATCAAGCTAAATATACAAAAACAGGAAGAGCAATCAGAAGGTTATCGCCTGATCATAATTCACTAAACAAGCCTGAATATCGATAAAAGAAACTACACAAATCTTAAAACCAAGAAACAAAGTAAGACAAAAGCTTACTAACACAAAAAGGACAACAAGCTTAAGCTATTTGCGCATTTTTTTCCTTAAGCTGCTTATCCCGGCTTAAAGTATTGTCACGCAGTAGACGTTATAAGAAGGATATTTGACAGGCTCTAAGAAACTCTAGCTAAATGGCTGTCGAATTTTTTCAAAATGCCACCCAATAAATTAAGCATAAATAACCAGGACAATGTTTACTCTCTCCTCTTAAGTCTAACATAAAAACTCCCCAAAGACCACGACTTAAACCAAGACTAATCTTTGGAGTTAGCCCAGAACTTATAAATTGAAACCGTTTGGTGTCGCATTAAATAACTTAGACCCCTGACTAAAAAAAATTATTCTTTAGCTTTCAAAGAAAATAGTGTAAAGAGTGTGTTTCGGGATAAATCCAAAATAGGAGACATGACCAAATAGGGATCCATGACAAAAATAATCCTCTATGCCAGTTGGTAGCATTAAACCTTTTGAGGATAGAATTTTATGTCAGGCTGTAAAAGTTGATTAAGTTTATCCGAAGGAGACATTTGTATGGAGGCTATTGTATATAATAAAAAATCTGATTTATTTTTACACCAGAAGCTTAACGACCAAAATTGAAACAATGCGACCTGTACTTTGATGGCACGAACACATCGACACTTAACCAGGTTGATCAAAGGATGGTCATCGTTCAATAAAATAATATATCTTAGGCCAATATCAATCATGAAGGGAAGTTAATATTAAAGTTTATATTAAAGTTTATATTAATATTAAAATATATATTTAAAATCATAAGGAAAACTCCCATTCTTATTTCGAAAAAATAGGTTATAAATAGGTAAACATTGAATGTACATTTAAGCGTTGCTAAGCAGGAAAGGATCTTTCATGAGGATGTATGGGATTTTTCACTTTGTTTATTATTAAAAAATACAACAATTATCCCCCTGTATTTTTTTCCTAACTTTTATTTAATTTTGTTCTCTTTGTCATAGTTTTTTGTGTGTATATGTTTTTATAACCCTTGACATTCCTATAAGGAACATAGGGCCTCACGTACATCTAAAATTCGAATAATCTTCGCGCCCCGGAGACAGTGTTGGCTTACATTGATGTATATGCAACTGAAAATCCTTAAATGCGTATAAGTTATATTTAATTATATATTATCTAAAGAAATATTATACGCTTTAGTGTACAATAATTCAAATCTGATTTTATAAATATTATTTTAGTTAAAAATTTAATAAAAATATATATTATTATAGTTTTAGTAATATTTATTCAATACTAAAACTAATTTTAAAGCGCATTTGATTTTATATTAAATTAAAATAACATACATTTTTAAAATATTCTATAAAACATAAATACTTTGCATAAGTTTTTTTCTTAAGAGAAATTTACATCTAAAGGCAATAAATTTTAAAATATTGGACCTAAAATATTCCAATTAGTTTTATCAATTGTTTATGGCCAGTTTTTAATTGAAATTGTCAAAAAAAAATTTTTATGGCAAGGAAAATTTACACATTCAAAAAGGAAATTAAAATTGTATCTATAAATTGGTATTAAAAAAAAATTTAAATTATTTATTACCTTAAATTTATATTTAATTATTTTTCAAAGAAGGAGAAAAAAATTGCATAAAAATTAAATTTAAAGTGAATTTTTGAGAAACAAGGACTTACACATAAGCTACAATTTTTAGTATAAACAATAAAATTACTTTGAATTGTTTCTTATTTACATACAGTAACCTTCAAAATTTTAGCGTTTATACCATGTTTAAAACTGAATTGCTGTGGACAATTTGACTAATAGAGTAAATTTCTGGAATACATTGTTTCTTTTAATCATTTGCCAAACGAAACAAGTTTCTCAGATTTTCAGATAATTTTTCTTAACTTCAATAGTTTTAAATTAGCTTTTCCTCTAAAAAAACTTATCCTAAATGTAAGGTATTTGTTAGTTAACAAAATTGTCCAAAACTCTATGTATATTAAAACCACAAACCCATTAAGGACAAAGAGTTATTGTTCATCCCCAAGCTTAAAACTTTAAATTAAATACACTTTAAATAACACTTAAACAACTGTAATCTTTCAATATTTTTTTCTGTTAAAAACTTATTTAAAATATAATCCCTAAATCAAAAACTTTAAAAATTTTATGAAAATGAAACGAAATGATATGGATGTTTTAATGCATAAATTTAAATTTATCCTAAAGAGGATAAAAAACAAAAAATAAAATTTGTAAAGTTTTATAAAACATTAAATAAGTCAAGATGTATAACATAAAACCATAAAAGTTATAATTGTAAATTGAAAAAAAATTAAATGTGCCTGAGTGTTTTAGTAGATGTAAAGCAAGAGTCTAACATACAAAGAAACATGTAGATGAAGGCGAAAAATAATTAAAAGTTAAAATTCTTATGTGAGCACATAAGTGCTTTAAGTCACTTTACCCATATTTATTTGTATGTTTATTGTGATGCCAACTTACTTCTGAAATTTGCCTACGAAAGTTGTAGACAGCTTTGTATTTAATAACTTTATCCTTATTATTTTGTCTGTCTGTATTAGCCTGCCTATTTCTAACTTTAGATAAAAATATTAAACACAAAGTGGAAGCACATTTTCAAAGACAATCTCAATAACTTGTATGCAAAAATTTATAAAAAACAATTGTTCTTTTCTGAGAGAAGTAGAGAATGTAGGAAAACAATTTAATATTATTCTTAAGAAAATTTTTATGTTTCCAGAGAAAATGAAACTGTTATTTAAAAATTATGTATTTCTTAATGCCTATTTAAAAATCATTTAAAATTTACCTAAATTCAATAGAGTTTATAAATGAAATAATATTAAAACTACTTGAAAATTATGCTTAAAGTTCATTTTATACAACTATTATGAAAACATTTATTTAATTAGTTCTTCAAATAAATACGCCTGTTTTGGTACCAAATTTGTCGCCAATTGAAAAAATTTTCATTATTAAAAAGTACATGCATAAGCAGAGAAATATAAGTTATAAAATAAAACGGCTTTCATTTTCTTAATCTAAGTATAACGTGCCTTTTTAAACACGAATATATTCTCTCGAACTCTAATTGTTCTTAACTGTGGGAGACGTATGAGTTACATTTTATATTTTGACAACTTAATATTAATCATACGCCATGTTGCAGTCTAAAGATGGGTTTTAGTTAACTTTCGCATGAACTTATTTTTTTATTAGAAAAAAAATTTATTAAATTTTTAAACAAGTATAAAGCAAACGAAAGCTTAATTTTTTTGATCCCAAAATTAATTTTTAGTTTTTTTGTAATTTTCTATGATGTTTCCAATTTTTTTTAATTTTTTAGTGTTTTTGATTGATTATGTTCTTAACTTTAAAGTCATTCATTTTAAAATGATATGAAATAAATAACCAAAAAAATATATATGTATTACAAATGTATAAAACAAGGGCAATTAAACTCAAATAAGCAAACGGTTATCAGTAACAGAATACAAACAAACCATCTTTAACAGCAAAAAAAAAATAATTTTTAATTCAAGAGATAAATGAAAACTGCAACGCTTACTCCAGCTTAAAAGAAAATAATCCATTTATTGAAAAAAATCTCCAACAGTTAAACGTACAGCAACAGAATAAGAAAAACTAGCATAGAAATGTAGCAATAAAAAAATGTAAGAAAAAAAACAAGTCACATAAAAGAAAATAGTAATAAATACTTACTCTTAAGCCACTTTTGTATGACTAAATACAAACAGAAAAAGAAGTAAAAAACCCAACAAACTATTAAGGATTCAGAAAATTTGGAACAACTAAAGAACAAGTCTAAATTTGTTTAAAAATCAGAATTAAAATTATGTTATTTCTATTTCAAATTAAGAAGCCAATATTTTTTTTTTTGTTTTTTACTTTATAAGCGTTAGTTTAAGAAGGAAACATTTTTATTGAAAAACAAGTTTTTACCGATACTGGCCGAGTAGAATTCGTTGTCACAGTTTTTGCCAAAAAATTACTTCTGGAATTTTGTTTTAACATATCAAGTATTTAAAGAAAATACGTCCTTTTTTTAATACTCTGAGTGAAATTATTCAGTTGTTAAGTAAAAAGTTAAAAGTTGGGCTTTTTCACTCCTAAATTCTGTTTTATTGATCTAGATCACCTTATACTCACATAAAAGTAGCAAAGCTTTTTTAACTTGTTTAACATAAGAACCGTTAAAAACATTTTTAAATTTAGTTAATAAAACACGGTGTGACGACAAGTTTAAATATTGTTAAACTTTATCACACCCTGCAAAGTAAGTACTGGATACCTATTTTCTGCACCCACTGTAAGTGAACAATTATGTCACTTACTGTACATAACGGGGTACCATCAGTATTAACATTCGAACAATAACAACAATACATAGTTAAAGAATTTCACACTAACTACAACAAAGTAGTAACAAACCTACCAACAACATATTAAACAGACAAACATAGCGGATATGTTGTTGGTATGTCCATATGTTGAAATTTAGTATAAAAAGACTTGCATTAATCATAATAGATTCATTCTTGGATTTCTGGGCAACGAGCAAAGAGGTCAACGCAAATATCAGGTAACAAATATTAACATCCATTAGTGGTTCTCTATCACGAAGTGGACAGTAACAAATAGATTACTAACCATAAGGCTCCATCAGTGGTTCTCGAACACGAAGTGGACCTTAGTAGTAGTTCCATAGGATAAGACTCCATCAGTGGTTCTCTAACACGAAGTGGATCTTATCAGTAGTTTCATAAGGCTCCATCAGTGGTTCTCTAACACGAAGTGGACCTTATCAGTAGTTCCATAGGATAAGACTCCATCAGTGGTTCTCTAACACGAAGTGGATCTTATCAGTAGTTTCATAAGGCTCCATCAGTGGTTCTCTAACACGAAGTAGACCTTATCAGTAGTTCGGTAGGATAAGACTCCATCAGTGGTTCTCTAACACGAAGTGGATCTTATCAGTAGTTTCATAAGGCTCCATCAGTGGTTCTCTAACACGAAGTGGACCTTATCAGTAGTTCCATAGGATAAGACTCCATCAGTGGTTCTCTAACACGAAGTGGATCTTATCAGTAGTTTCCATAAGGCTCCATCAGTGGTTCTCTAACACGAAGTGGACCTTATCAGTAGTTCCATAGGATACGACTCCATCAGTGGTTCTCTAGCACGAAGTGGATCCTATCAGTAGTTTTACACGAAGTAAGGCTCCATCAGTGGTTCTCTAACACGAAGTGGACCTTAGCAGTAGTTCGTAGGATACGACTCCATCAGTGGTTTTCTAACACGAAGTGGATCATATCAGTAGTTTTACACAAAGTAAGGCTCCATCAGTGGTTCTCTAACACGAAGTGGACCTTATCATTAGTTCCGTAGGATAGGACTCCATCAGTGGTTCTCTAACACGAAGTGGATCTTATCAGTAGTCTTCATGTAATAAGGTTCCACCAGTGGTTCTCTAGCACGAAGTGGACCTTATCGGTAGTTTCAAAGTCAAATCGCAACAGTAGGGCCGTGGCCTAAAACTTACTTAGTAATCCTATGTCACAGAGTATCCTGTGTTAGTTATTCCTAGTATTCTAGAACACCATAACCAGCATTAACACGCTCCTAGAAAATCCCACATCCCGTAGCATCTTCCCAACCGTAGACGAACCCCAGAAAAGGGCAACCCCTACCTCGTGTACAACCACCAAAAGGAGAAGGGCCTAGAGGAACTCGATCAGCGGAAATAGCCGGTTTAGATCACGGAGGAAGGAGTTTCACCCGAGGAGACGCTAAGCAGCTACTGACATAACTTTAACATTAAGATATATTGTAATCCCCAGAACTATTTACACAGAGAAATAAAGGATATTTTCAAGATTGAACTGGTGTGTAAACAATTGTTTTCTTGTATCGGACTCAGGACAAGGCTGAGTATACCCCGGCATAAAATAGAGTCGTTACAAGTGGCGCCCGAGCAGGGACTTTAACAGGAAAATATCAACACACTCGACAGGGACAGAACTTTCGCCAGAATGGTAAAAATTAACTGGGTTTATGGTCTTAGGAAGGAGGAGCTGGTATCCTGCATGCAAGATTTTGAGCTGGAGACAAGCGGCACCGTAGAAGACTTGCGGAGGCGGCTCGTGGAGTTTATACGAAGCGGGGCTCATCAGAAAGAGGTACTGGTACACCTTGAAATGTTAGAACAAAAACATGGCAGAGGCTTATCGCCGGTAGGACAGGAACAGGCCCCAGGAGGCAACGAGACCGGACAAACCACTCCAGGGCCTCAGATTTACGTAACAAATGCCGAGATTTCAGGTATACCTAGTCCGGAACACAACAGTAAGGAGCGGAATCCAACGTCTGTATCCGCGGCACCTTTAGATGAGCGGACAGAGTATCTCGCTGCAGTTGAACAGGTAAGAAAATGGTCCTGTAAGTTTGATGGTGGTAGAGACCCGGTAGCATGGTTAGAACGAATCGAGGAATTAGCGGAAGTGTACCAAATACGTCTGGACCTACTCCCACGAACGATGCCTGAATTATTAAAAGACTTTGCTCTTTCCTGGTACCGAAACAACAACCAGAAGTGGCCGACGTGGAGGGGCTACAAGCAGGACTTTTTGGGATTCTTCTTACCATCAAGGTTCCTTAACAAACTGGAGGATTCAATCCGAGCCAGAAAGCAGAGTCCAGGGGAGACGTTTAAAACTTTTATGGTAGAACTGCAAGATCTAATGAGGCAAGCTGGGTATACCACGGAGCAACGGTTGGAGAGAATATACTGCAACACAAACCCTAGTTACCGGATGTACATCAAGCGAAGGGATTTCAAGAATCTACCTGAGCTGATGAAATTAGCAGAAGATTTTGAGGATGTACAAACGGAACAGGAAAGAGAATACTCCACATCACACACGGCAGAGGCAAAGAAGAAGGACCAGCGGAATATGCAAGAAAGACCTCCCCCGAACACAGCGGCTAACCTAACCCCGATTAACCCTAGATTAGCATGTCGCCGGTGCGGCCAGGAAGGCCATGGTTACAGAGGCTGCAAAAACGTGCAACAGTTATTTTGCTGGGACTGTGGTCGGGCAGGAGTGAGAACTGTGGACTGCTGCCGCAAGCCGGCGGAAAACTTCCAGGGGCCTCGTCAGTAAAATCCGGCGAGGCCAACGCAGTAGCACCATCCCCTACACCACTTAACCTGAGGTCGATGTATGTCCACGAAGGTCATGTCTTTGTGACCATCAAGATAAGTAACCTTACAACGAAGGCACTGGTAGATACCGGGGCCTCAAAAAGTTTTATTAGTTCTCACCAGGCAGAAAGGTTAGGCCAAGCGGGCCGCCGGTTTCAAAGTAACACAATTATCGCCCTTGCCGATGGGTCTATAGCTGGTATACACGAAGGGGTCGAAGTGGAAATCACCTGTGGGGCTAAGAAGATTCAGATGTGTTTTTTAATTCTGGAAAACGTCGTGGATGATGTCATTCTCGGAATTGACTTCCTTTCTAAAATAAACGCCAGGTTAACCTGCGGGGAGGAAGAATTCACCTTTGGTAGCAACGAGCTGTCGGCATCAACGGGAAGTCGGCTTACAGGAATTATCGACTGCCAGCGCATTACAGGACAATGTGTTCAGGCATTTTTAGACAAAGAGGTGAGTGTCTTCGACAAAATGGAGGGGCCTTCCCACATCACTAAGCACCGAATCGTCATGAGAGATAAAACCCCGTTTAAGCAAAGATACATGCCGACTAACCCCGCTAAACAAGCAATTATTAGCGAACTAGTGGATGAACTGATAAACGCAGGATGCATCGAACCCTCGCACAGCCCGTATAGTTCCCCAATCGTGCTAGCACCAAAGAAAAATGGCAAGTGGAGACTATGCTGTGACTTTCGCCAGTTGAACAACCGATCAGTAGCGGATGCTTACCCACTGCCAAGAATAAACTCGATTCTGGAAAGATTGAGGGAAGCCAAATACTTTAGCACCATCGACCTAAAGAACGGGTATTGGCAAATTCCGATGGAAAACGAAAGTAAAGCCTACACCGCGTTTACCGTACCAGGCCGGGGTCTTTTTCAATGGAAAGTGATGCCATTTGGCCTTCACTCGGCACCAGCCACGTTCCAGCGGGCACTCGACCAGGTGATTGGCCCAGAAATGGAACCCTTTGCTTTCGCATATCTGGACGACATTATCGTCACCGGCAGGAACCTGGAGGAGCATTTGAACAACCTGAAGAAAGTTTTCCAAAGACTACAGGCAGCAAATCTAAAAAATAAACAAAGAAAAGTGTGAATTCTTTAAGCAAAGCATTAAGTACCTGGGCCATGTTGTTGGGGAAGAAGGGATACACACAGATCCAGATAAGATTGCTGCAATCAAGGAAATGACCCCCCCGAAAGATATAAAAGGGGTTAGAAGAATGCTGGGAGTCGCATCTTGGTATCGCAGGTTCGTTCCCAACTTTGCAGAAATTGTGCAGCCAATCACTACTTTATTAAGGAAAAGTATGCGCTGGAAATGGGGACCGGAACAGCAAATGGCATTCGAGACTCTAAAGCAACGATTAACAACGGCACCCGTTCTAGCCTGCCCAGATTTCCAGAAAACTTTCGTGCTACAGACAGATGCAAGCAATGTTGGCCTAGGCGCAGTTTTGACCCAGAACATTAATGACCAAGAGAGAGTGATTGCATACGCTAGCAGAAAGCTAAATAAGGCCGAAAGCAACTATTCAGCAACAGAGAAAGAATGTCTGGCGATTGTGTGGGGTATTCGGAAAATGAGACAGTACCTAGAAGGGTATAAATTTAAGGTAATTACGGACCACCTTTCGTTAAAATGGCTTAATAGCATTGAAAACCCAACAGGCAGGATTGCTAGGTGGTCTCTTGAACTACAGCAGTATACGTTCGACGTGGAATACAGACGGGGAAAGAACAATGTGGTAGCCGACGCGTTATCTCGAAATCCCCTGAACACTCTATGTACAATAATAGAGTCCTCGAAAGAACACGAATGTGCATGGCTGGACCGGAAAATGAAAGAAGTACGTGAAGACCCAGGCAAATACCCCGATTACACGATAGAAAATGGAAACCTCTACAGACATATCCCTAGCCGGGAAGAAATCGAAGGAAATATAACATGGAAACTATGCGTCCCAAAGCCCAAACGAGCGCGAGTGTTGCAAGAAAACCACGACGAAGCAAGCGCAGGTCATCTGGGAATCCGGAAAACCATCGCCAGGGTTTGCCAGCGCTATTACTGGCCAGGGTTATTCAGGGATGTAGCAAAATACGTCAGGAATTGCGAGTCATGCCAACGCTACAAGGCGAGCCAGCAAAAACCGGCCGGAATGATGCTGACCCAGATTCCGGAAGAACCATGGGCAATAGTGTGTGCGGATTTCGTGGGACCTCTGCCACGGTCAAAACACGGCAACACCATGTTACTTGTTTTCTTTGACAAATTCTCGAAATGGGTGGAGTTGGTTCCGGCGAGAAAGGCTACCAGCGACACCGTGCAAAAGGGTCTCCGAGAGCGACTTATTTGCCGGTTTGGAACCCCAAAATGTTTGGTCACCGACAATGGAACCCAGTTTACCAGTCGAGCATTTAAAAAGTTCTTGTCGGATCTTGGCATTCGGCACCAACTAACGGCACCATATACCCCTCAGGAAAACCCAACGGGGCGCGCAAATCGGACCATCAAAACTATGATCAGCCAATACGCAGGAAACAACCAACGGACATGGGACGATTGTCTGCCTGAAATCATGCTAGCCATAAATACAAGCACCTCGGAGGTAACAGGCTACAGCCCCAGTTTTATAATTCAAGGTCGTGAGCCAAGACTACCAAATATGCTTTACGATGAAGTCACGCCAGGCAGTGGCGACACCGAACTAGAGCCGAATGATCGAGCGAACATGTTACAAGAAGTTTTCCACCTAGTGCGACGCAACCTAGAAATATCGGCACAGGACCAAAAGAGGTACTACAACTTACGAAGACGCGACTGGAAACCAAAGAAAGGAGATCAAGTTCTAGTAAAACAGCATCATTTGTCTAAAGCAGGCGAAGGTTTCGCGGCAAAACTTGCACCACGCTACGATGGACCATACCGCGTCCAACAATTTATTTCACCCGCTATTGTACAGATTGCCGACGATCGTAACAAGAAAAGAACCGCCCACTTAGGGGAACTTAAACCTTTCTATGTTGAGTGATGTCCGTAGTAAATTTTGTGTTGCCACGTTTCATTTCCGAAGAGAGGGGGAAGTGTGACGACAAGTTTAAATATTGTTAAACTTTATCACACCCTGCAAAGTAAGTACTGGATACCTATTTTCTGCACCCACTGTAAGTGAACAATTATGTCACTTACTGTACATAACGGGGTACCATCAGTATTAACATTCGAACAATAACAACAATACATAGTTAAAGAATTTCACACTAACTACAACAAAGTAGTAACAAACCTACCAACAACATATTAAACAGACAAACATAGCGGATATGTTGTTGGTATGTCCATATGTTGAAATTTAGTATAAAAAGACTTGCATTAATCATAATAGATTCATTCTTGGATTTCTGGGCAACGAGCAAAGAGGTCAACGCAAATATCAGGTAACAAATATTAACATCCATCAGTGGTTCTCGAACACGAAGTGGACCTTAGTAGTAGTTCCATAGGATAAGACTCCATCAGTGGTTCTCTAACACGAAGTGGATCTTATCAGTAGTTTCATAAGGCTCCATCAGTGGTTCTCTAACACGAAGTGGACCTTATCAGTAGTTCCATAGGATAAGACTCCATCAGTGGTTCTCTAACACGAAGTGGATCTTATCAGTAGTTTCATAAGGCTCCATCAGTGGTTCTCTAACACGAAGTAGACCTTATCAGTAGTTCGGTAGGATAAGACTCCATCAGTGGTTCTCTAACACGAAGTGGATCTTATCAGTAGTTTCATAAGGCTCCATCAGTGGTTCTCTAACACGAAGTGGACCTTATCAGTAGTTCCATAGGATAAGACTCCATCAGTGGTTCTCTAACACGAAGTGGATCTTATCAGTAGTTTCCATAAGGCTCCATCAGTGGTTCTCTAACACGAAGTGGACCTTATCAGTAGTTCCATAGGATACGACTCCATCAGTGGTTCTCTAGCACGAAGTGGATCCTATCAGTAGTTTTACACGAAGTAAGGCTCCATCAGTGGTTCTCTAACACGAAGTGGACCTTATCATTAGTTCCGTAGGATAGGACTCCATCAGTGGTTCTCTAACACGAAGTGGATCTTATCAGTAGTCTTCATGTAATAAGGTTCCACCAGTGGTTCTCTAGCACGAAGTGGACCTTATCGGTAGTTTCAAAGTCAAATCGCAACAGTAGGGCCGTGACCTAAAACTTACTTAGTAATCCTATGTCACAGAGTATCCTGTGTTAGTTATTCCTAGTATTCTAGAACACCATAACCAGCATTAACACGCTCCTAGAAAATCCCACATCCCGTAGCATCTTCCCAACCGTAGACGAACCCCAGAAAAGGGCAACCCCTACCTCGTGTACAACCACCAAAAGGAGAAGGGCCTAGAGGAACTCGATCAGCGGAAATAGCCGGTTTAGATCACGGAGGAAGGAGTTTCACCCGAGGAGACGCTAAGCAGCTACTGACATAACTTTAACATTAAGATATATTGTAATCCCCAGAACTATTTACACAGAGAAATAAAGGATATTTTCAAGATTGAACTGGTGTGTAAACAATTGTTTTCTTGTATCGGACTCAGGACAAGGCTGAGTATACCCCGGCATAAAATAGAGTCGTTACAACGGGTTAACTCGTTTTATTTATTTAATTAAAAAAACAAAGTTTTTCTAGATAAAGAATTATTAAACTAATATTTTATTTGCAATTTATCGCTAGTACAACATTTTAAACTGCCACTATTTAATAACTTGGCTTAAATCTACAGCCAAAGCCAAAGTTTATAAGAAAAAAATTATACAAGAAGTCCATACAAGAGTTGTACATATGAAAAAAACCAGTTATGGCTTTACTGGCTTAACAAATAAACACAACGAAATTGTATCAGAAAAAGGAGACCACAAAACGGTTATGGCAATAAGCTTCTGAAGGGAACCATATTTATCTAATAAATACACAAAGGTAAACAAAAATACATAAAAGGCAAACATATAACATATATAAGCTAGTCTTAAAATTTATTAAACTTTTATTACAAAATACCCTACATTTGGACATAAACCATAATAACTAAAATATATTTTTCTTGTAAAAAATTAAATAAAAAATGTTTTAAAAAAGGAATCCTTGATTTAAGAAAATATTTGAAAGAAAGCAAAGAATTTTAACCGGTGATAAGCTTTAAAGATTCTAAGTCCATTGTGAATATTTGCTGTAAAATAACGAAGATTTAAGAAAAAATGGAAGTAGCCAAGGTAAAACAAACTATTGTAAGGCCATTCACTCAGGTAAAAAACATGTTTGACTACGGTCACGGGAATATGGTTACAAACATTTTGATCATTTAATGGTTACGAAGATCATTGCTATGACTGCTGCAACCATACTGTAGTCCTAGTAAGCTTTTGGCGAAAATTCAGTCATACTTCTTAATAAAACTCCCATTATTTTTTTAGATTGTTAAGCAAGGTTCAAAGTTGTGTGTACAAAAATGTATGAAAAACTAATTTTATACATTTGTTTGCCTATCTTTGAGATACAACTATAAAATACTGTTGCTGATATACCAAATTCGTTCTGTTGTCCTTAACCAAAGATTAGAGATTGTAAAGTGTCACCAATGATTTAGAATCATTATTAAATAAAAATAAGGAAAATATGTCACATACAAAATTGTAGTATTGAGCAAGCAAGTTATTCATAAAAATGTTCCCAAAGCAAAACTGTAATACTTATGCGTATGAGTAATATTTAATTTGTAAAAGTTAAGCAACAATCATATGCTTAAAAGGGTTAATAAAAACACATGAAATATTGAAATACTTTACTAAAACCCTTGAAAAAACTTAAAACATTTGTATTGCTCTTGTGTGTGAAAACGCTTTAATCCAGTTTTTATGGATTTCTAGAGAAAAAACTTTGATTTATTTTTTATGACATTATTATTTATTTCATAAAAGTTTTTACATATTTAGAGCAAATAATCGCATATTTTTTGCCCCTTTTTCGTAGTATCTTAGTCATTCGTTTTTAAAACCAAATAACTTGAGATTATATATTTATTAAATAATAAGTCATAATTCATCTAAAAAAACTTTTAAGACAGTTGTAATATTTCCCTGCTGCTAAATTGATAATACTTACTTTTTTTTAAGAGGATTTTTAAACATGACTGAAAAAAGAAATTTTTCTAGAATAAAATTTATATCACACAGCAACAAACTTTTTACAAGAACAAAAATCAACAAATATGAATGAAAAAGCAATAAATAAAAACTAACCCATATTAAATGAAATGAAAAAAATAATATTTTTTAAATAAAACTCAAAAGGTGTTTTACGAGTGTAAAATAAATTACTATCTTTAATAAGACACTAAAACATTTAATCCATAAAGCTACAAAAAAGCTGAATAAAACCAAAAAATATTTTGGAAGCTAAAAGGGAAGTAAACAGGTTCAAAAATTTTAATTTACTTTAATATTATAATTCTTTTGTTGGGAAAAGATATAATAAATGAAATATGAAATTCCTTTCCTCAAAACTCTGGACAACATAATTTTTTTTAAGAAACATAAAAATTTCATAGAATTAAATATTTTTTAAAATCTTTTTTAATATTCAACTTAATAGCTTTAAAAGCAAAATAGTTAAAAAATTATAATTCCTATAAAAAATATAACGAATTGAGAATTGTTTTCAAACTTACAAATTCATGCAAAAGCTTTCACAAGCAAATCCCATCAAAAGTGCTTAAGTGGTAAATAGTTGAAAAAAGCCAAATAATTTACACATTAATACAAAACAACTATAACAATCGCAAAAATTACGAAACCATAAAAACAATTTGGTATTTCTTAAGCAAAACAAAAACCATTCCACTTTCACTAACCAAGCAAAAAGGAAAAGAAACACTCATATACTTAAGCCTGACCAATACTAACTTCGTCTTTCCTTTTAGGTAACAGTGCTTTATCCTGTGTTAGTATGAGGGAAAAAACTTACATGTTTTGCAGCAATTTGTTCCATTTTACTCACATTTCATTTTTTGCTTTCCTTAACATACAAAGGTAACCTAAATTTCCGTGTTTATAAAAAAACTTTAAGAGGTTTAGAATTTTTTGGTCAAAATAAAAAACTAAATAGCAAATCATGCAAATAAAATGAAATTTTATGGAAAGAAACCAACCAAGAAATACAGTCACCACAAACACGTTAACAATATATTTGCCATTTATTTTAATTTACTTATGGCTAAATTACACACTTACTGCTACTTATTATTCCACAATGAAACATCAACTCACATATAAATTTCGTTTATTATAAGCCAAATTATTGTTGATTTAAATATTTTTTGCATTTGCCACATTTAGTCGTTGTAAAGCTTTCATTCAGTTGAAACGTTGTGTTTTATATTTACTTTGATAAGAAACCAACTAAAAGGGAATTAAATTAAAAAATTCAATTATAATATGTTACGAAAATTTTCACAGGTTTTTGCAGCATAAAGCACGTTTATAATTATTTACTTTCCCGGGTGTTTTTTACCAAAAAAAGAAAAAAAATGCTTTAGTTGTGCGCTTGATGTTAAACGGAAATTTTAATTAAAACAGCAAATCAAACAAACTTAATAACAAGTTAAAATCTAGTTAAATCTTACTGAAAATATTTAAAAAAAAGAAAAGCAGCAAAAATGTAAGAAAATTAAAGATTTAAAAAATAAGAGATTTCAATTCCTTTTTTGATCAAAAAGAATTTATTTTTTATAAAAGCCATACAAAATTGAAAAATACATTAACTCACTGAAAAAATTAATTAAACAAATTTTTTTTATGGAGAGACTAATCGTTTATGCCTGGGGCGTATGAGTGTTATGCATTTCATTACACATTAAATATTAATCATACGCTCTCTGTAGTAAACGATTGCAACAATTTATTTAAATTAATTCTGCCGATTTTATACTTCTTTTTGATTTAACTTTTAAAAACTATATCAAATTTTTTTAATTTAATATGGATCAAAAAAATAAGTATTTTTTTAATAAATTTAAAAATAAATTTATGTAGGCGGGTTGTTTAATTATTATTGTAAGCAATTTCAATATTGTGAAAACTTTAAATTTTTTTTTTTTTACAAAAACAAGTTTTGCTTTTTCCTAACAGCATTGCTTTTGTTATCCACAAAATTTATGTTAAAAAATGACTTGGATAAAACGATATTGCCGCTTAAGTTTTAAAATTCTGCAACTAATATATATTTTTGTCAACTAAGACTAATTAAAATCCCAAATAAAAAATTCGCAATCTGACGCAAAGTGACGCCTAAGTTTAAAAGACTGATACAAATTTATGCAAAAGAAAATTAAAGAGCAAATCAGATAAAAACACTCGATAAATTGCTTCAATTTTTAAAACAAAAACAATACAAAAACTTGAGAAAAATTGAAATCAATTAAGCCGTTGGAAAAAATCACAGTAAAAAATTTTAGACCAAGGAAATCTACTTACGTAAAATGGGACGAAAATTTTAGCATCAAACAGTCAAATGTACATATAAATAAAAGATATTTATTTATTTATTTCTTACTTTTTGCTATTTAATAGCACTTTGCTCTTAAGCAAAACACTGCTGCACGGCATTCTTATTCGCAATGGTTTAAAGTACTATTACTTTAACTAATAATCACACACAAGTGTCGTTTAAGTACAGTCAACCATATTTTTGTAACAACTCTTAGTTTAACACAAAACAACAAGTTACTCTTTAACAAAAGGGTAAGAAAAACAGGAAGCAACAAAAGTCCAAGTAACTGCAAGTTAAATATAAACGTGCTGCACTTACTTATTGTCATTCTAAAACAAAAATCATACTGAAGCAATTTCTTTAAAGCACTTAAGACATAAAAATTAAATGCAAACATAAGTTTCATTATTATTTTTACTTTATCCTCTTAATTTTGTTTCTAAAACATTTCTTCTTTATTTGTAGTAAATGTCAAACTAAAAATTAAAAAAAAATTAAAAAAAAAGTTTTAAGAGAATTGGGAAACTAAGAGAAAAAGTAATTCAAATCACAAGAACTTTAATAAAAAGCAATAATTTTTTTAACTTTGATTTTGTTGGTCCAGTAATTTTATCGGCTAAAGTACTGCTGCCGCCGCCACTGTCACTTTACAGGTTAAATGTTTGACGACAGTGATGAAGGTTCACCGTTTGTTATGCTCTCATCGCCAACAAAATCCTGGGTCAGTAAGTGTGTTCGCCTTCTTCTTAAAAAAAATAAAATGGAAATAAATTAAAAGGCATTAAAAAACTACAAACAAATTTTTGAAAAATATTTATAGCTTCATAGGAAAATCTAAAACTATATTAAATTTATTTACAAAGTTTTTGAGACAAAATTTATATTTTAAAATATTTAAGTTTATTTTAGAAGATCCTTAAAGGAATTCTTAATATATGAAAACGTTTTACTAAAAAAATTTTGCTTGTTCAACTATTTTATTAAGCAAATTGTACGAACAGTTTTTAATGGAGACTTATAAGTTTTTTATTAAAAAAATATGTGTAAAAAGAAGCATAAGGTATTTTATCTTTAAATTTACTTTAAAAATAATTTATTATTTAAATATTTTAAGTTGTTTATGGTTTCAATTTAGTTTCACTTAGTTCTCGCCTTAAAGTATGCTTTAGCTTTTAAGACCATTTTTATAAAATATATCATTTTAATGTTTTGCTTATTATAGTCGCTTAAATGCTATTCAAGCGCCTCTGTTACAAAACTTTTGCCATTTAAAAGCAATTTGCTTACTTTTTTAACAAACTTTTTTTTATTCCCCCTCTACCTATTGCCTGTTGGCTAAAAAATTTGACAGTAAAAACTTTATTGACCAATTAACCAAACACGTTGTTGCATAACACTAGGCTTTTGCCTTTAGAGGGATGTGGAATGTAGTTAAAAAACAGTAGGATGTCGCAAAAGAGCTTTTAAAACCAGAAGCTGGGATAATTTGTAGTACTCAAGACATAAAAGCATTTAACATAATTGGAAGTAAAATTTTTATAATACAAATAAAACATTTTGTACTGAGCCTTATCAATATGCCACTGTTTTACTTTTAATACATTAGCACTTGTTTGTTTTACTTTTTAAAATCTACTATAGCCTTTTCAATACAATTAATTAGAAAAAAAAACAGTTTATTCGTTACGCTCTCTGCCCAGTGTTTTGCCTAATTAAACACTTCTTCTTTCCCTGAGTTTGAGTAAGCTGCAGTTGTAGATGCGCGTTTGTATGTATGTGTTTTAAAGAGCTTGCTGGTTTGTTTATTTTTTTCTTTATTTCTCTTAATAAAGGAGATATTTTTAAAATACCTGCTTAATGAACCAGAATTCCAGAATGAAAAAAGTGTTTAAAAAAGAAAGAGGAAGTAAAAAAAGACTCCAAGAACAAGTACTATTTAGGTAGAAAAGTCAGTTTGAATTGGTTTATTTTAACACCTAACATTTTGCTAAAAACAAAGCTCAACAAGACTGCTTATACCAGTATCTTTTTAATTGTGTTTAGTAGTATGGGTTTAGTTTTCATTACAAATGATTCTATAAAACATTTTTAAAACAATTAATTTAATTTATTTTCTTCTACTTGAATGCTTAAGCTATTCTAGTTATTTAAAAGTTTTTTACCTTATTGTTGCATATAAAAATTTTATTAACCCATAAATTAACAGTGAATTTTTTCATCTCTGCTAGATATTGAGGTGGTAATATAAATTCGATTGGAGATAATAAGTGTTAAGAGATAAATGTATACAAAAATATTTAGGCTCAAGCTCAAGTTGTATTAAGCTTTAATTTTTTTCAAATGAAGGCAATAATCTGGCCAATTTATATAAAAAATCTAGGGGATTATTTTCCCTATTTTCTGTTTTCCTAATGGGGAAACAAATTTTTTATTGAAAAAGCATCGTTACTAGATAAGTAGAAGACATTCAGTTGTTAGTTTTTGGCTGTAAACATCAATTGTTAAATTGTATATTCCTTAGAAAACAAAGGGTAATAATAGAAATATCTACTTAATAACTTTATGTAAGCTAAATAAAAGTACCTGAAATAATACTGAAATCCATTTAAAGTATTACAGTTTGGATAAAAAAAATTGTTAAAAATGTTGCCTAATTTTAGGGGTTAACCGTGACTTCCTCTTAAAAGCACTCAAAAAACTTTACCTTAACACAGCATTCATACTAAACCCATTAATTTGATATTTATATTTTAATCTAAATCCATATGTTAAAATTTTATTTTAAATCATTTTTGTTAAAAAAAAGTTATTTTTTCCTTAAACTGTTTATAACATTTGCAAATATGTTTTTAGCTTTAAAAATGAGCATCATTCGCTTTATATACTTTAAAGCACAGCAGGTGTTAAAATACTGTAAATAAACAATTTTGTAAAATATTCATGCAACTCATACATACACGCTCGTAAGCACATGTATCATTTAACGGATATTTTTGTATAAATATTTAAACGAGAATTAATTAATGGAAAATGAGCATATTTTAATATAAATAAAACATTAATCATTAAAACAAATAATATACTTTTAATGATTAAATTAAAACCAAAATTTATAAAAGAATTTAATTTATTTTTAGTTATTTGTTTTAAATTGAATTTAAAAGATAATGGAGCATAAAGTGGAGTTTAATAATAATACATTCATTATATTTAAATGATATACGTTATTGAATGTCATTTTAAGTAAGAAAATTTCAAAAAAAAATTTTAGGTCAAATATGACTTATTTTTTTATTTGATTTTATTTATAAAATTATTTTTTTATAATAAAAAAAACAACAAAAAAAGAAAAAAACAGAATCAGTCATGTTGATATTATTTAACCACACCCAAAACGAAAATTTTATTAGTACATATTAGTATTCATACATATAACAGGGTTGCCATACAAAGCTTAATTTAAACATTTTTAAAATCGCTCCTACGGCTTCCAGGGTTCTCTTACAAAGGTAAAATGTAAGACCGACCCGAACTATTTTATCCAGCCAAACATTTTTGTGGAACCTACTTACCCTCTATCTCGAGCCCGTAAAAAATAAGGTAAAAGCTGCTGCAACTTCCCCGGTGTCGCCCCTAGAGGAAAAAAATGTATCACAGACCCCCATTAGTTTTTCCTCCCAAGCGTATTCCTAGAGTATACTTACTCCCTATTTCCACGCCCTAAGTGGGTTGCCATACAAAATTTACAAAAATGATGTAAAAATGCCCACAACTTCTTTAAAGTTGGCCTTTGAGCAATGAAGTGTACGACCGACTCCCATTAGTTTGCCGTCCTAAATATATTCCTTGAATATACTTACACTGTATCTCCACCCTCTAAGTTGCCATACAAAATTTGTAAAAATTAGGATAAAAACCCATACGACTTCCCCGTCCCCCGTGGAGCGTTAAAAAATGACACCGACCCCTGTTTAAAAATTAGAAATATTTGATAAGTAAAAAAATGGATAAAAATAAAAAAAAGTTTGGGATTTCGAAAGGTCAATGCGAAGGGTATATAAGATTCGGCACAGCTGAATATAGCGCTCTTAGTTGTGTTCTTTAATATTTTTTAACAAAAAAAAATATTAAACTAAATTTATCAATTTTTACATTAAAATGTTAAAAGGAAAGTATTTAAATTAAATAAATATCGAATTTCTCCCAAAAGAAAATTATACAATTTCAATTTTGCTTTTTTTAAAAAAAAATCTCTTTTTGTATCTCTATAAAAAACAATAAATTTTTAATATTATTGATGTTACTGTTACTGCAGTAAACAACACATAAACAATTGCCTTGAACTTTTACTCTAATAAGCTTTTAAAAAACAAATCTTTTCGTTATTATTGTCAACATTATTTATTGGCTGCGGACAAAAAAAAAATCAAGCAAAAATATTTTGAAAAAAAAACAGAAACAAATATAACTTTGTGACACACAACGATCTAATAAAAAATCAATAGAAAAAATTAATAAAAAAATAATTCATAAAAAGGTTTTCAAATATTTTTAAATAGTTTTTATTATAACAAACAATATCATTAAATTCAATTGGTCGAATTTGCAATAAATTTATGACCATAAAATTTGCAAACAATAAATAAATGTTAACCAATTAATTTATCATATAACAGCGAACAGAAAAATAAATCAAATACCAAAAAAATAAATAAATAAAGAGAGAAGAAAAATTTCCTTTTATAAAAAATTTATTAATATTTAATATCCTTGAGCTATTTGTTGTACTATTTTGTAACTAAATCTATGCCAATTTTCCTTTCATATATATTTTGCTCTACTTCTTCATCCCTAAATTATGTTGTTACATTAACAATTTTAATCTCTAATATATGATGAAATCACTTAAAGCTTAAGAAAGAAATAAAGTAATAATAAAACCATTTTTCTTTACTTTGAAATTTTAGTATTACAAATTTCCAATACATATTTTCGAAGATATTCAGACATAATATGAAAGCTTATGAGAGAAGAAAATAGTTGTGTAAAGTCAAATATTATTGCATATTTTAAGGCTTATAGAAGATAATAGCTTTTATATCATTATAAAAGAATATCTAAAAAAACAAACGAAATTTAAATTCATAACTTTAAGGAAAACATGGAAATTCGATTTTAAATTCATATATTTATTTTAACACTTAAATTTTGTTTATATGTAAATAAGAAGTTTAGTATTAACTTAAACCAAAAAGAAATTAAGTTTAAGGATGTCTTGGAAAATTTAAGAAAAAAATTCAATTGGAAAACATTAGTTTTAAGTTCATTTTAAAACATATTTTTGTTATAAATTTTTAGTTTTTACGCTTGTTAAAATAATACAAAAAATTATTAATAACAATTAAACATTATTATTGGTTTAATATTCAAAATTTTTTTTTGTATTAAAAATACAAAACATTAATTAACTTTATATTTCATTTTAACAAATGAATTTCCATTTCAATTTAAATATTATTTTTTGTTTTTAATTTTTTTATTCCTTGCTTTTTGCAAATTAACAGGAAAAAATTTTATTTACAACAAACCATTTATAAAATGATTAAAATAATTTGTAAAATAACTCAACATCCTATTTGTTACTATCTTGTCTGTAAGGTTGTATTTGTGTGTGTGTGTGCGTTTTTATTTGTATGGCCAGTTTTTTAATACAATTTATTACAAATAATTGAAAACAATATTTTTTTTTAAATAAGGAATATAATTTATATTTGTGCTTGATATTTTTTGCGGTAAAGTTTGTACGTATTGAATTATATAAACGTATGAATGTGTGCATATGGAATGTAATTTGTAATGTAATTTCTATAAAATAATAATACAAAATATTTATGTTTTTGCAGAGTATTTCATTTTTATTCATACACAAGAAGTTCACATTGATGTTGGTACTTCTTTGTGAACCATATTAAAGTTTTAAATTATTTCAGTAATACGAAGGTCGCCTACCGTAACGAATAACAGTATCGGTATTGAGATATTAATTATTTCGTCTTAATTTTCTTTTTTTATAGACAAACCTAACCAAGAGGACCCCCAAAAAAATTTTATTTTAATATTATCTTTTATTTAATTTCTGAAAAATTATTTAAATTTTGTAATTAATTAAGTTTTACTAAATGATAACATATTTTTCCCCCAAAAGGAGTAAATACTTTTAATTTGGTTTGCCTTTTCTCTTTTTATACTTAAAAAAAGTTTAATTTTACTTATTTAATATTTATAACTTAGATCTGCAAAATTGTCCAATTTTTAAAAAACCAATTTTTTTAATCCTCCTTAAAAATAAAGTGAAAAAAATAAATTGCGAATACATTTCCATTTTTTACAGCATTTGTATTTCACTTATTAAATTTACAATTATTTTTATTGCAGCTGATATCATACACAAACATACAATGCACACGTTATCCTTTTTTCCTTCACATACATTAATACATACACACATACAGCAAAAAGACAAAACGTATTTTGTTTTTAATAATCGAACAACCAAATATGTATGTCTGACACGTATGTTACAAATTTGATTATTTAAAGTCGTGATTGTATTGTCTGTTGATACTCACACCATTATATCAACAAAACAAAAAGTGTGAATCGTTTTCATATGATTTTATATGAATTTTTTTTAAATTTTAGTAATTTATTTTTGTTTTCGGATGCAACGCAAACTTTTTTTAATTGTATATTCTCAAATTGGGTTACAGTTGTTTTTGAATGCAAAGGTTTATATAATATTCTTTTTTTTTTTGCTTATATAAATAAATATTATAATTATTATGATGAAATAGCGAATGTATGATTAAATTTTATTACTTCGTACTAGTAATATGACAAATAGAAGTTTGCGGGAAGTGCGGAAAAAAAGATTAAAATATTTAAAATTTTACAAGAATTATAAAATCATAAAAATATAATAAAATAAAAGCAAAAGTGAAATCGGAGGCAAATTACGGCATTCAATTCGACATTCTAATAAGAATTTTTAAATTTCGATTCGAATCGAATGCTGAAATTCGCCCCTAGGCAGGGTACACTAACACAGCCTTGAAATTTTGTGAAAATAATTGTCAGATTTATTAAATTGGTTTAAAATTTAAAATTTGTTTGAAATTCACTTTATCAAACACAAAAAGGAAATGCAGAGGCGAATTTTTTGAATTCACCTTAATAATACCTGTATTAGTGTACCCTGCCCCGAGGTAAACTAATGATTAATTGATTAAAAAATTTTTTTAATATTTTACTGCGTCAAATTTTTTAAAAGTAAAAAAATCTTAAAGTTTTTAATTGTGAACCTTCTAGTGTGTTTCTTTTAATCAAATATAGTTTTACATTCTCAAAGCCAATGAAATAAATACATTTTTTTAATTGAAATTTCATTTTATTCTATTTTAATAAAAAAAAATATGTTTTTTATTAAAATCACAGTGATTAATTTGCAAATAATTAAATATGCTAAATTAAAATAAATAATTAAATGAGTGAATGAATGAATGAATAGATTTTCAATTATATTGTGATTTAAAAAACAATCACCACAATGCCTCTTCTTACAAATACTACATGAAAGTAAAAAAAAAACCCCAAAAAAAATATAATACTTACAATAAAAAAAAACAATTTAACAACAAATACTAGATATTTCATATAAAATAGACTTTTTTAAAATAATTTAAATAGAATCAATAAACAAGATTCTGATATAAATTTTTTGATATTAAATCAAATAAACAACTACCATTAACGATGACAGATGCACACAAGCATTCAGAAAAAATAATGTTATTTATAAAAACAAACGGTTTTTTCCATATTTGTTTGTGTACATGTATACACTGGCACACTAACACTTTTTCTAGCAGAGAGCATGAAAGAGATAAATGATTGAGAGTTAAAATTGTAACAAAGAATTTAATTAAAATCAGATTTATACAAACAAAATCATATGGATTTTTTGGATTTTACAAACATACACTCACACGCACATTATCACAAGGACAGTGAAAGATATTTGGTGGCAAAATCAGATAAACTTATTATTTAGTTCAGGGATGGATAATTGCGTATTACAACGAGTTTTTTTTATTATTTGGTTTTTATTATTAATTGTTTTTTTTTCAGGCTAAAAATAAGTTAAAAATTCTAAAAATATAATAAAAAATGTGGTTAAAGGGATAATATTCAAACACACTAATATTTTTAGTAACAAAAATAATTTGAATTAATTTATTTTTTGCGGGCTTAAGAAGAAGGGTAGCAAGTATGATTTTTTTATAAAAATTAAAAATAATTTTTTGTATCCTTTACAAAATAAAGAGAGTGTATATCGATTACTTTGTATAAAAAGGTCGTTACTCACCTTTCTTTAAGCAGTCCTTTTTTCCTTTTTTGACAAATAAATGACAAGTTTATTATATTATATTATTTGTTTTGTTTTTTTTTTAATTAAAAATTTAATTTTGTGCTTTTTTATTAAAAAATTACATTAAAAGTTTTTTATCCTAAATTTTACAAGTTTTACCTGTTAAATAACAACAAAAATTGAGTCAATTTTATTTTAGATAATATATTTACTATTCTGAATATATGTACCTAGAAGGGAAAGTCCGCCTGTCTGTCTGTCTGTCTACCTACCTATCACAATCAAGTTTCATCATATATAAATAAATATAGATAAAGTTTCTATGTTAAACTAGAAGAAACATCCCTGAAACAATCGCTGTTATAAATCAAAAAAACAATTTACTACTGACCGAGCTATAAACAAATTTATATTATCCAGTTTTCTTAAAACAATATACTTGTTATTACTTATACAGCTAGATATGGGGGTAAGCAATACAAGTGGTAGTCCTTGTACGAAAGCATCAATTGTACTATTGATTTTAAGCTCAGGACAAGGTTATATTATTCATACTAAGAAATCAAATTAATTGGAAGACAAACGCTAACATTAAGAATTGTTTGCAATTTTAAGCTTTGGGTACTATAAAAGCTGGTGAAAAATAATTCTGTAAAAAGTATCATTTAGGAATATTAATAACCAACTAATGGGGGTAAGGATCCACACAGCCGATTATAGGGCTCCTTTACGACGACTAAGGCTTTTCTCAAGAAATTTTATTGGATTTTGTTTGCTTGTTTTTCATAGATTTTTAGTATTTAACTTAATACAACAACAAGAAGATGTGCATGCTTTTTAAGCTCCTGCATTAAGCGAGTTTCGTTCTTCACTGTTAAAACTGTTAAGCGCCCGTGCTTGTGTTAAAGTATTTATTCCTTTTTGACTAGATAATATTTTGCTTAATATTTTATAAAAATTGTTAATAAAACAGTTACACCACAATTATTTTTAAAAATTGTTTTTTACCTTTAACCTTTACTAGATATAAATATGTATATACAAATAAGCACATACAAAATTGAGTTTGTTAGGTTTTCATTTAATATATGTATGAATTTATGTCAATTTCCTTTTTACTGATTAAGTAACAATTTATAAAACATTAGCAAATAACCACTTTTCTTATGGATTTCTCTTTTCATGGCTTTTTATTGTGCCCTCAACCAACGGTCTTAACTATACGCCATCTATCCTTTCATGCACATCAATTTGGTGTCATCAATTGAAATCCTTTTGAAATAAATTTTTTTTTTACTGTTGCCATTTGTTGGTGCACAGCCTGCAAGTTACGGTAAAAAGAACGGCATGTGGTATGCATCGCCGGGCAATCAAGGCTGGGGATCAAAACCTGCCAGTCGCAAGCCATCAATAATGGAAGCGGATTTGGGTACATTATCAACCACATCGGGTTCGATAAAACGTAGTGCCGGACGTGTGATACGTATTATCAATAATTTGGATCATTCTGTGCAGGTAAGTGTGCAATTAGGAATAAAGCAGTAAGCAAACTGCAATGTGTAAAATAAAAATGTTTAAAAAAATTTAAAAAGAAAAAAGAAAAAAAAATATGCCTTAAAACTGCAATAAAATCTGCCATAATAAATGCAACAGCTACTAAAAAGCGACAGAGCGAAAACATTTTCATGGAAAATGATTGCACATAAATTTATGCAAAATCTATACAATATTTTTTATTATACAGTCAAATCCCGATAATTCGTAATCGCAAGGGACCGGCCATTTCTTACGAATTATAGGGGTTTTCGATTTAGCGGGATTTCGATTTAACGGGATTAAAATAAAATAAATACGAATTAACGGGGTTTTTTAATTTATTTAATAAAACGATGAAAAAACATAAAAAACACTGATGTAACAAACTAATCTTAAGAAAATAAACACACACACAAGCAAAAGTAAAAACCTACGCAAAAAAATAGCGGTAAAAAAAATCATTCTTTTCATGTTTCTGTTGTTTTTATTACGAATTATAAGTGGTAGTTAGCAAACAAATACGATTTATAAGAGGTAAAGAAGATTTTATTTTCAAAAAAAATTACGAATTAGCGAGGGGACCAAAATGTATGGAAATTTTGCGAATTAACGAGATTTTTTCAAGGGACCGACAGTTTATTACGTATTATCGGGAATTACGATTTATCGGGATACGAATTAACGGGATTTGACTGTATTAACATTCATATGTACCTCTGTATGTGCATCTTTCTTCTCTCCTTAACTCTAGCAGTTAATAAACGTGTGTGTTGGCATATTGTCAAGAGAATTGCAAAGAAAATTTTTGCAAAACTCATGCATACAAAAATTAAAAGTTCTTAAATGCAAAATGTTTTCGTAAATTTAATTAATTGCAGATTTTTTCATTCAAATTTCTGTATTTAATTAGGAAATTAAGTAAAAAACACAAACACAAATACAAAAATACACATTTGTTTATTCGAATGGCAAATATAAATTTATTATTTGCAAAAACTTAATAATATAAACTTAAAAGCGGTTGGTTGTTCAATTACTGGAAAAAATGGAAACAACGTTATTTAGTGAAGACCCACATAGTTTTTCATATTTTTTTGAAACTTCAGGGTATCCGTTCTTTAGGATTACAAAAAAATAAAATATTATTTTTAAGATCAAATTCAGTATTTAAAAATTTTTTATATGGAAAAAAATACAAAAGTTTGCTTACGGTTACATCTCAGACAATTCAATAGTAGGAGCTAAAACATTATCAGATTTTGAATAGAATTTTTTTACACAAATAATAATGTGTGTGCAAAAGTTCTTTACCACTTACATACATTTTTCCCTAAGTCCTCTTTAGGCGACAGTTTTAAAACTTACCTTAAACTGCATATATTTTTTACTGTAAAGTATTCAATAGTCGAAATTTACCGGCTTACTTGTGTAGCTCTACTTTATTTCCTTGTACAAAATATTTCTTGACAACAGCTATAAAATAATTCTTTTTATTTCCATTTGTTTTTTTAAATAATAATTACCTAGAATTTATTTTTCGCTTTGAAAAAATTTTGCAAAAAGAAACCTTTTACTTTAATTAATGATAAAAGCTTTTTTTATTTTTGCCCTTTCTTATAACGCCTCAATAAATAAAAAATTATATATTTACTGTAGCAATTATGGCATCTGCATTACTTTAAAAATTTGCCTCACCTTAAAGTATGCTTTAAAATTTTGTAAATATAACCCCTGTATGTAATGCTAAGCAATTCCGAATTGACAACCACATAAATATTAAAACATTTCGTTCATATGCTTGTGTTTAATTTTTTCCTCTTACTTTCTTTCGCGTTTGTAGCCTACAGTTAGATATTTAACGCCTACACTTTTGATTGATGTGTAATTACCCCTAAAGCTATACCCTAATATTTAGTAAATTTCCATAAATTTTTTTTGTTGCGTTTCTTTTTTTTTTGTTTTTGTTTTTTTACTATTTCTTGATGATAAAATTTGTAAAAAAAAACACGCTAAATATTGAACACCATCATCGCAGCCATCAACAGTTTGAGAACACGTTTTTGTGAAACCAAAAGAGGGCTTTGAAAGCAATTGAAATGTTTATGGTGATTTGCATGTAGTAATGGTAAAGGCCAATGCTATGGGCAAGCAAAACACGTGTTTCATATATTGTGGCATGCCTAAGCACCCATTTACAAACACATGCCCCTTCATATGTATGTAAATATATTTGTGTATGAGTATTAGCCATTTGGTATTGTTGTTGTAATTATTCCATAAATTTTGGCTAAAGTGTCTTAAAAGAACAATAAATAGTATCTACTTTAAAGAATATAAAAGAATTTAAAATATTTTAAAATTGAAGGCTATTCCTATAAATTGGCCATGACTGCAGTTTTCACACCTTTTCGTTTTTTTTTTATTTATTTGCTTTAAATGGATTTTTTTTGTATTTGCATTTTGGTTTATTAAAGTTTTTAAATAAAATCGCGTGATTTTTCAATTTTTTTTTAAATATGTTTGTAACGCCTGAAAGTAGGCAAAGGTTAATATCTAGCATTGGCCTTACATTGTTTGCTTTCATTTTTTTGGCAAATTTTAAGGCACATTACCAAAACTATATTGACGTTTAAGAAAGGTGTGAAAGTTGCAAATTGTTTTAATTTTATGTTTGCTTTGACTTTCATGTTATTTATTATCTCTTGGGGTGATTTGCGAAAATTAAAATAAATATATTTTAAATGGTTTTCAGTTCTGTTGAACTTTTTATTTTAAATTTATATTAAATTTTTTTTCATTTTTTATAAGGGTTTTTTTATGTGTACAATATGTGAAAAGCTTAACACGTAATCGTTTGGGATTTAATAAATATTTGTTTATCTTTTTTAAGATAAGAACAACGTAATAAATATTTAAAGGGTGAAATTTAAAATTAAGTGAAAAGTAAAAACTGACTATATTTTACCCTACACCAAATAATTTGTTTTTTACTCTAATCAGCATAATGCCCTTTATGGAAAAAGGAACTATCCTTTTAACTTTAAAGGGAGGTTTTAATAAAATTTTTAATTAAAGATGTAGTTTTGATAGGGAAATAGTTACACAAAGTAAATGAAATATTAAAAAATTTGTTAAAATATATTGTCTTTAATTCTATATTATCTAACAAAACTAGGTAGACACCTTAAATTGATTTTGGATAATAATTTAAATAAAACCCCAAAAAATGTTTAAAATGCTTTTTAAAATAATAAAATTAAAACGAAGTATTTAAACATGATTGTTATGCACATGCTGTTCATTAAAACCTAATCAGTTTGACCAATTAGTTTTCTTCCTAAAAACAAACTCAATTATTTCGTTAACTTAATAGAAAGCTTAATTTAAGACTCTTCAATTTGAAACAATTTACTATTTAAACCCCATTAATGGGTTCATAAACCTTAATAAGTGTGTGGATGTGTGTAAATATTTTTATTGGGCCCTCAATTGCACTACTTAATGTAACGAATGTGTCGTTGCTAGTGGAATTTGGTAAAGAATTTTGCTAAATTGGTTAAATGCCATTGAATATGATAAATAAGGAAAATAGTTTAACAAGCATATAAGTACGTATAAACACACATACAAACATATATACATACATTCATACAAGCAGCCTCCTGTGTACACAAAGAAGGTACATGTGTTGTATTTGCATCTTTGTGTTTGTGTTTGTTAAATCCACCAGCTGATAAAGTAAACAACATATTAATAAGGCAGCTATTGAAACGGTTATTTTCTAGAACATGTGAAAAAGGGCATAAATCGTAAAACTCTTTTAATTATAAAAAATATAAACGTTTAAAGGTTTTAAAGTATTTTTAAAAAATTTTCCTTTTATGCTTTCTTTTATTTAGTTTAAAAATTGTTTTTGCATATAAAAATTTAAGTTTGTATTTAAAACAAAAAGCTCTTAAAAAATTTTTTTTCTTGGTATAAAGCATGCTAAGCCCTAGCTAGATTAAAGGCTATACTAAAAGCTTGACTGAAGTTTTTTTATTCTGCCTTTTTTATTTACAAAATGTCCATTTAAGGAAAATAAGTAAAAGAGAAATATTAATACAGAAAGAACAAGTTTCCTAACCAAAAAACCAGACTATGTATATTTTAAACTTAGACCTTCGGCTTATGTTTCCTAAAAAACTTGTTACTTAGGACATTATTCGCTATAACAACTGGCATATTTGAATGGGTTAATGTCTAAAGTGCTATTAAATGCCTTAAGTTATGCAAAACATAAGGTAAATTATGCATAAATCGTATAATTAACGTATAAAGCCATATAAATGGTCAGAACAAACATACATAAGTATAAAACAAATATCTAAAAGTAAGGACAATTGCTATTGTATTCAGACATACAGTTGTAAATTCATAAACAGAAATTCCTTAGCTCAAGCATGCATTTAACATTTTAATCATATTGGATAAATAACTACAGCTTACACTACCATATACACGGAGAGAAAAAACACAATTAGGTATGTTCATGGGAATATAATCACCGACAATTTTATCAGTGTATGGCTACGAAGATCATTATTATGACTGCCACAACCATACAATAGTTGTAGTAAGTTTTTGGCGGAGAATGCAATCTCAGCTATGATTGAAATTACCCTTTTATGTTTGTAGTAAATATTACTTTGATTATAGGTGACCATATTCCTGATTATGGGTAATCATACATATGTTGCTCTTAGATAATGATAACCATATTCTAAGAGCATCATATATTTGATAACCCATAATCAAGGTAATGAATACCGAAGACAAAAATGATGATTACCACAAACATAAAATTGTAGGTTTAATCATAAGTATGATTGCATTTTTTGCTAAAAGCTTAGTACAACTATAGTATGGTTGTGACAGTCATAAAAATTGCCTTCGTAACCATACAATGATAAAATTGCCCGCGATCTTATTCTCGTGACCATACTCACCCATGTTTTTTTTTCTCTGGGTGTATACACACTAACATACATATAAACAAAATGCACTCCAATTTAACGGCATTTAATTAGTGGCAAGAGCAGTAATATAAATATTACTATTTACACTAACAAAAGCAATGCAGCAAAATAAAAACCGAAAGATGGAAGTTAGAGGTGCTCGAAATTTAAATGGGTTTTACAGCCATAGCTTAACTGCCAGTGAAGTAAATGCAATTAAAGTCAAGCTATTGCATGGCATTCTACTTTTTCTGTTTGTTTATTATATTGATTTTGTTTCTACTAATTCTAAACTGTTTTATTGTAAACTTCAAGCACGTGCCGCTAGCAAGAAATGCTTTTAACCATACATCTACCATAATACTAGAGCAAAAATAAAAAATAGCGAGAATAACAACAAGAACAATGTTTTATAGTAATTATTTTATTACTTAACAGTTTTCTAAAAAATAATTTGAATATAACTTTTCAGTTAGGGACTGTTAGTTGTAACGCTACAAAGTAAATGCGATGACGTAAAAGTAAAATATGTAGCATACTATTAGGATGGCTAAAGAAGTTTATACAAATTTTAATTTGTGTGTATATGTATGTTCGAAAATTGAATTGAATTTTAAAGTGAATTTTAAATGCGCGCTTTCTGTTTTTGAAGCGTTTTGCAAACAATCAACTAAATTGCTGATGTTTTTGATTTCTTTGTTTTACAAGCGTTTATAGCATGAGAAGCTCTTATCCTATTTTCATGCACCCAAACACACATAACTACTCATGTATGTATGTATGTATATATGTATTTGTGAATTTCCACATACACTTTACAATACACATGTTACGTATCTAAGTCAGCATATTAAAGTACACCACTATTATCATCATTGGCAAGTTCCATGACTTCTGCCACAAAATAAACTACTACGACAATCAAGGTGTTAAGCTTTTCCATGATATTCATGACTTGTGTGTCTTTTGCTCTTTTTTCTTGCGCTTTCTCATTTTTCAACAGGGCTTTCTTGTAGAATAAAGAAAAACGTATAAGAATTCTTAAACGTTTTAAAAGTATCTAAAGAAAGCTTCACTATAAACTAAAACGAAACAAAGATGTTTTTTTGAATAAATATAGAATAAAGACTGTAAAAAAAAGGGATATGCATTGCATACACAACAAGTATAACCACATTGCATGTTTTTTAGTTAATTTCAAACATACCTATTTTTGAGATTTGCAAAGCCCGCTTTTTATTAGTACCTTGACAATAAGGAGTATTTGTGTATAGACGCCCAAGTAGTCTGAAAAATATAGGCAGTTGACCTAAGGAGCCCAAGGCCTTTTATTGAGATAAGTGGCAAAGATCGCCAACAGGGCACTTTAGAACCATGAAGCAGCAAAAATACGAGGATCTCTTGAAGTTACCCAAATGACGATAGAACCAGGAAAATCCAGGGAGTATGACATTTTTCCATTAAATAACGGGCTTAAAGAACATCGAATGCAGAAACGCAGGGATATCTTTACCTATTACACTTCAGCCCTTGAGAGGTATAAAATAAGAAACCATGAGAAACTTCGTTTGCATTATCAAAATTTTGTGAAAATTTTCCTACTAATTCCTCTTTCTCCATTTCAAAGAGTACTTAAGGAGCCGATCACTGAGGGTATATATCCTTAGAGACTTAAGGCCTTTCTTTCAGGCTGGCTTCTTACAACCTGTATACCAATCTAATGTAATTTAATGCATAATTTAAAAATATATATAAAACAAAATTCATTATTTTGTAAAGATGGACTTGTTAATAGATCATACCATATGATTTTCAAAGAGGTTAGACGAAACCACTTTTAAAGAGTAAATTAAACCTAAGGTGTCAGTAATATATTGTGGTTTCAAAACAAATATCAATATAAATATAATAATCAAGTCTTAATATTGTTTTACTTGAACTCATTTTTTTATTTTTTTTTTCAATTTATTGAGAATCTCTGCCATAATATCGGTAGCAAATTTATACCTTTATACACATACATACACATGAATGTGTAAGCGTATCTCTTACACCCTTTGTATTTCGTATTTGTTCATGCAATTTTTATGACAAATAACATCACGTATGTATTTTGTGGTGTCATATATTAAAAAAGAAAAAAAAACATTTAAATTATACAATACAAAGCAAAACTAAAAGGAAGCACAATAAAAGCCACGAAAATCTGTATAATTTCCGAAAAAAATGAATGAAATAAATATACGCAAACAGTTTTCTTTATAAATTTAAATAAATGCTTACGTATGTGCTTAAGAAAATAATATTAAAGCATTTAGTGATAAATAAATTTAATATAAGTAGTTTGTTTTAGTTTAAATTATGCTTTAACATAAGAGTAAAAAGGTTTAGGGAAATTCACTTTTTATTTCACATTTAGTACTTCATTTTAAGGCTAAAGTTATACATTAAATTGCCTAGAAAATATTTAAAATTTAATTAATTGCATTTAAATTTCATAGTTTCATAACATCTACTTATCTATTATGTAATAGCTTTATAATTTTGCTTATCATTTCGAATAAATCAAAACACAATTAATATTTTCAATAAATTTAATTGCCTGTAATCGCATTAAAGGTTAAACATAAATTTTGCAAAAGATTTTATTTTGGCAAACACCTAATAAGTGATTTCTATGTGTGTGTGTGTTTGTGCAGTATGTGTTCGTTTAAACATGCAAATTGATAAAATTATTTAAATACATTTACTTTTATGTATATGACCTAATCTTTAGCCATGAGATTAATCTTGTTGATTTTATTAAATTAACAGATAAATAGCCTCAAGAACTTATTTAGCATTTGAGTATAATCTCTTACTCCTTTAGTCATTACAAGTACAGTAATTTGTTTGATTTATGTGGGTATAAACAGTTAACGTACATACATGTGTGTTACTGTTGGCCCAAATGCATGATTAAAGATTTCTTAAGAGTTAGTGTATGTGTGTCCTAAGGATTATATCATAAAACAACAAAAATGATGTAAGAACATTTGAAGTATCAAAGCCTTATTTTATTAGTAAATAAGTTGTAATTATAACTTAAAGGAGAAATAACAAAATATAATTTAAAACAATTTAGCACTTCATAGTTGGGATATCCAGACACAATGATAGTTTTTTTGACAGTTATTTTTTTTATCAAAAATATTTAAGCCACATTTTGTTTTACCATAAGGCCATTTAATTTCTTTATTGGGAGGCAGGGTATTTAATATATCGGTCTTTATAACCCGAAGCCACTACCAGCATACATACTAGTTTAAAATGTCCAGGCTTGGGACTTAATGGAAGCTTTGGCATTATCTTCGGCCTTAACCTCGAGAACGGTCATAGAACGGATTCTCTATAGATATTTCCGTAAATTGTCTACATATGTAGAGGACTTTGTCAGATGGTTCTTGACAAGGAAGCACCTTTAACTTACCACAAACTTGGCGAAGATGCATACAAAATTTCTACCTACATAGATGCGGAACCACTTGGAAAACTTGGTCAAGACTAGACTGTAAGGGTTTCAAATCTTTCCCAACTAAAACAAACAAAGACTAGGAGACATTGTCGCCGTCTGTTTTACCTAACCTAGCCGTTAGATTAAATGTCAATAGGGCATTCGAATGGATGCTAGTTATATAAAAGACGGTTCTACAATCTCTTAATAGGTTTCGCTTCTATGCTGAAAAAATCTTTTGTGCTGAATGTTTTCTTTTAATGATAAATAATAGACAGATTGGCGATTACTAAATAAAAACGCCAACGAATTATTTCAAAATACTATGGAAATCAGTCATCAAATCCAGCAACCTTTAGAAGGTGTACTTGTTCAGTGATGAGGTTAATTTAAGGGTTATCAATCCAAAATAAACTCTTCAGATTTGGATATGGTTTACACGTTGGTGACATCATTAGCATATTTTGTTGGAAATAAAGTTGGAGCCCATTTAATGATCAATCAAGATCTTAACTGCATCATTTCTAATTTTTTGTTTGAAAATGTCATTGCCCAAGTCAAAAGTAGTTTTAAAAGGATAATTCCACAGGGAGGCTGCAATAATCCATTTATAATTTTCAAAACTTGGCACAAGTTTCATTTCGTGAAGTGCAACTGGTCACAGGCTTATGCTAAAAAAAAATTTTAAGCCCAAAACAGGATAATTCATTTTCAAATGTTAATGCCATGTATTGATCCTTAAAAAAGATTTCAGATTTTTGCAACTTTAAGTTCTATCGTGCTTAAAAACCATATATGAAAAATTTCACAAAGTCTTTAACTTCTCGTAAAATAAAGCCGTCTTATTTCCAAATAATTTAAAAAAATATATTTCGCTTCATTTAACAGAAGAATTTTCTAATTTATACCAAAATTGCTTTCTGTCTGCTTTTTTTTATTATATTTAAGCATTATGTTGTATCAACACTTTATTAAACTCAACACAACATTTATCCTAATAAGAAGAGTCTTAAGTTAAACGGAAAAAGGATAAACATCTATTTTCTATCCCAAAAGAAACACATTAATGCGATATTATGTATTTAATAACAAAAAAGATAGAAAATCAAAGAATGTATAAAGCCTACGTACAGGGCATACATACACATATACCTACAAATCTAACAAAAGCTTACATATATACTCCAACTTATATTAGTTTTGTTGTTACTTTTTATTCTGTTATTTTTTGTTTTTGTCTGATTATTGTTGTGGTTTTTTAACATGATTCAATATATTTTGTCTATCAATGGGCCACTTTAACAATGTGCAATAAATTTAAATTAAATAACCAGTATAAAAACAAACTAAAAGACTTAAAATGTAACAAAACAGGACTTAAGAAACATTTAAACAGTATAGAGACATTGGTATGTTTGATGAGCTCTTTTAACAAAAAAATGTAATTTGTGCTACAATCAATTTTATTAATTTTTTAAATTATTAAAAATATGTGTTCACTTTACTTCATAATTAGAAATTGCTTTTTATTTGCAAAAACGACAGATGTTTTATTCTTAACAATTTTTACAGGCAGTAGAAAAGAAAAAAAACTAAGTTCTTGCGTGTCTTTATTGGTGCTGATTGATTTGGACACGTACATATGAAATATATCACTTGATGTAGGCAAGATAAAAAAAAATAGTAACAAAAGCTGCAAAAAACAATTGATCAAATATGTATTTAATTAAATTCGTTTTTCCGGCTTTTTCTAGAAGCACCAACACAAATAAAACAGGTACCAATTTACGGTATAAACACACACACACACACACACATATGGATTGTATAAAAGCAACACATACTTGTTTAAACTTTTAAAGACAAACAAAAGTAAATTAATACGCAAGTTAAAACTTTTTAATCGATCAATATGAAGCTATAACACCCTATACGACCAAATCATTAAAAATTACGAATTAGGGAGTATTCAAGAACTTACAGTGGAAATCAAAACTAGTTTCTAATAAAATCAGTGATTCGTTTAATAAACAAAAATAAAAAATATTTGCTATTTAGATAACTTAATCGTTCGGCTTGAGGTCAATAATTCAATATTTGTTTAACAATAAAATTGAAAAAAACAAATTATTATTTTTATTCTGCAATTATTTTATTTCCCGATATTTCGATCAACTTCGTTGATCATCCTCAGGGGGTAATTATTTTAATGTTTATACAAAGTTCTTATGAGAACTTGGCGGTAAATAGTTTATGCATAAACTATTTACCGCCAAGTTCTCATACGAACTTTGTATAAACATTAAAAACATTATGCATAAACTATTTACCGCCAAGTTCTCATACGAACTTTGTATAAACATTAAAATAATTACCCCCTGAGGATGATCAACGAAGTTGATCGAAATATCGGGAAATAAAATAATTGCAGAGTAAAAATAATAATTTGTTTTTTTCAATTTTATTGTTAAACAAATATTGAATTATTAACCTCAAGCCGAACGATTAAGTTATCTAAATATCAATCTAAAAATAAAGGTCAACTAATACACTATAATATGGAAATATTTGCTATTTATTTAAAGCTGTGATTATATACCGAAATGAGCCCCTAATTTTATTTTTTAATATTAAAATTCATTTGAATGTTTCAAAGTTTTCCTGTTAGGCTAGTAAGTTTACTATTCTGATAGTTTTTGTATGTCATTAACGAGCTGTCAAAAAAAAAAAAAAACATTCTAATTTGTTTTTTAAAACACTAAAAATACTACAGTTGTTGTTGTTGTTGCATTTTTTTTAATAAGTTTCCTTGTAAATTATTTGTTAACAAAGATCCAAGTCTCCAAAATTTATTTGTAGACAATAAAAATATATTTAAGAACAATATTTTTTTAAACCAAAAAACCCCAACTAGTTAAATAACAGCTCATATTATATATTTTTTTGTAACTTCTAATGCATTTAATATGTTAAATGAGTTAAGTTAAAGTTATTACAAAATTGTAAGTTGTAGTGAAAAAATGTGTAAGCGAACCTAACAAAACGGTAAATCACAACACTCTGAGAACAAAAGCAAAAAAAAATTAATTGAATAAAACAAAAGACAAATATTAGTACTTCGTAATTAAACTGCAGGAATTTGGATTGGATATGTATACAAAATCAACAACAACAACTACAATAACAAGGAAATACAAATAACAAAATTGAAAGTAAAATTCAAAGCAAACTAAGGAAATACACACAAAACAAACTTGTTGTTATTTTGTTTATATTTGAGAGAGTGTGTGATCCTATTTAAAAACTAGTAAGTTTTTTTTTTCTTGTAAATGACCAAGGCCAAGGGCATTTACCTGTACTCTTTAACAAATAAAAACAATTTGTGGATAAGTGAGTATGTACGAGTATTAAGAACTCCATTTACTTTAACGTACATATAGGTTTTTTACAACTATTAAGGCAATTTGTAATAACAGCAATTTAAAAAGAAATTATAGGGCTGCCAATACAAAAAAAGTTATGATTTATTTATTAAATTAAAAAACGGGTTTTGCCAGAAATTTCCAAGAACCTATTTCTCTGTATTAATTTGTATATATATGTAAGTATTATTTAACTTTTTAAACTCACAATTTCTGATTTACCACATTTTACCTACATACATAAATGTTTGTTTGCACAACAACTTTTAATGGCATTTTTATCCTTACACAAAACCATTAATTAGCATACAAATTACAATACTGGTGGAAGGAAGAAAAACAACAAATATTTGAGGGTTTTTACTGTTACTTTACAGACAAATTACAAATAATGGCCCAACTTGTAAACTGTTGAAAATTAAAACCATAAGACCAAATTTGGCCGCAAAACACTAATGCCTACTCTTAGATAAATGGTTAAAAGATGAACAAGTAAAAGCCCTTAAAACAGAGTTTCTTAAATACCTATCTGTTTAATTTTAGTTTTAACTATTCATTTGTGGGCAGGCAGCTAGCCTGTTCTTGAGGGAATCAAAAATAATCCATGCGATAATTTAAATACAGTTTAGTTAAAAGAATGAAAATTTTTTTTAAAAAATTGAGCAAACAAAAAATTATAACAAAATTTTACAAAATTTAGCACTGTTTTGTTAAATATGTATTTGTTGCATATTTTTATAGAGAACTTCAAAAAAGGATTTTTATAATAATTTTCTTTAAAAAAAATTTATATTAATTTCCGTTTAACTTGAATAATTTTTTCCAGTTATAAATTTCTTAAATCATATATATATATATTTTTAAAAAACGTCAATAACTATTTTAAAGCCAATTGAAAAATTCGACTTAATTTCCAAAATTAAAAAAAAAATATGTTTAATTAACAAAAAGTCTCATATCTTCAACACTTTATAATCGTATATTACTAAAATGCTTGAGCTTTTTTGGGAGTGTCCGCTTGAAACTAATTCTTTTGCAAAACCACAAACTCAAACCCAATTTTAGCACAAAAAGTCAATATTTGGCTTAAACCAAATCTTTCTGGTTCTAAAATTTGGGTCTAACCCCAAATTAAAATTGTTGTTCACATTAAATTAAGAATCACACTTTGAAATAGTTAGGACAACGCTGCTTTCTGCCAACATCTGGTTTTTTCAGTCATTATTAAAATCTATTTAATTCAATATAAAAATTAAAGTGATATAAAACAATAACTTGCTAAAGTAAAACAGCCATCATCCTTTCTTTTAAATTTATGCTAACATTAGTGTAGATTAAAAAATTATTTTTAAACTAAGAAATTTTAGAGATTTGAGACTATTATAAGCCTAAAATATTAAAATCAAATTAAGGGTTCAAATGTAACCCAGCCTTTGCTTTCAAATTATGCCTTAAAGAAAAGAAAGAAGAATTATTAAATTAAAATAAATTTTTTCCATCCACTTATAACTTGCTTAACAACGCTGAGAAATGAAATCAAGAAATTAATAGAAAATCAACTTTTTGTCCTTTTTAGCTAATTGCGTATATTTTAAACTAAAAAATCAAAAAAAGAATAATAAAAATTACTTCAATAAAAAAACACTTTACTTGTGTTTCCGTCCATTAAACGACCAGTAATTAATATTTGAAGGTGTTATCAAGCATCTCAACAACTTGCTAATAAACTGCTTAAAATACAAAGAAACATAAGTACTTACAATAGCGTGTGTGTGGAGCATGCCTAAAAAGCATCATTAAAACTGAAAATTTATACAGTTTTTGTTTTTATTGCTCAACATTCGCCTTAATGGATGATTTACATTTAACAAACAACAGCAATAAAGAAAACAAAAGCATTTCAAGGACAATAAAAATATTAACAAACAAAAAATTCTGTTCAAGTTAAGAGTATGACAAAAGAAAACCAGTTTACAGGAAAACCATATACACACATATAAAAGAAATTACCCAAAAACCCTTAAACACACATGCAGTAAGGACACATAACTAATCAAACTCATTATGTTTGTGGGTAAAATACCCTGTCGGACATTCAGTTAACTTAAAATTAACTTGAAGCTAACTATTTCTCAAGTAGTGGTGGTTGACACTTGCATTACTTTTATATGGAATTAACTAACTATTTTAACATTGCGATGTCCTAGGAAGTAGTCAATTGTCCGATTCTGCATTACTTTTAATTAACTTAAAGTTAGTTAAATTTAAGCCAACGAAAAGTTACACACAAAAAATTATCTAAGTGGGGGAGCTTTATTCAAGAAGAAGAACTTTATTTTATTAATAATTAATATTTAAAATTTAAAAATTTCATTTTTTGTATTTACCGACGCTGAGATTCGAACCAGGGATTTCTGCACTGCAGCACAAGCGCGTTACCTCTAGGCCACCGAGACACTTTGTTTTTAAATGTAAAATAATATATTGAAAGAACAAGTTTTCTTCTGCTTGATTTGTTAAAGCAATCTAATCTTATTTAAAAAAAATACTGCGCAGTGTTTGTATACATTTTGGTTAATGCAAATTTTGCATTGCGTAGTAGTTGGCTTTAAGTTAGTCTATAGAAGCTAACTTAAAGTTAGTTTTTTTTGTAGTTAGCTACTCATTTGACGGCAGGGTAGTGTTTAACATATACTTACATACAGACATATATAGGTTTGTGTGGCTGCTGCCACAAGAGCTATAAAGCAAAGAAAAAACCTTTTAAACAACAAATAACTATAAATTTTATACAAACACACTTACACTAATACTTTCGCATTAAACACACATTTGGGTCAGAGACATCATAATTATAATAATCATAAATACTCTAATAAAACCCATCTTAAGAAAAAACAAAAACAAATAGCTTTCCTAAAAGTATGAGTAAATAACTAACGATACAAAAGACAGCAAAGTGTTCTTTTACATGGGTGTATTAGTAGTTGTATTATCATTATTATTGTTTGTATATGTTAAGTAAGAGAGATGAGTAATAACTTAAATATTTGTTCAATTTAAAAAGTAATAACCAGAAAAAGCCCTCATTACAAAATGATTTTAGAAAATCATATTTAACTAACTTTTGTGTGCTCTATTTTTTTATTGTTGTCGTTTTGTTGTTGTTGTTATTTTTGTTGTATGTACATTTAAGTGATGTAAAAACTTAAAGTATTATTTATTAGTGGCTGGTGAAATGTTTAAAATTTAAACTTTAAATGTACAAAACTACGTTATAACACTTCGGTTTAAAAGCGAGGTCAGGTAAGGAGGCTACCCCTTGATATTTTTATATAATTATTGAACTTTTTCAATTGGTCTAAAAATTGATAATCTTCTTTTGTTCAAAAAAACTTTTCAAAAACAATTTTAAAAATTTTAATTAAAAAAAAAACTTTGTTTACAGAAAACGTAGTTAAACTATTTTTTGTCTTTCTAGTCTGCCTTAAGCAAAAAATCACTTATTAAGCCGATTAAAGCATGTTCGTCCGTCCATCTGGCTGTTGTGCATGAACTTTTTTGGTCAAAGTACAGATGGCATTTAAAGTAATATTTTGTTTAAATTTGGCGCAGATAAGTTTTTTGGTATGGGGGCCCAGCCTTTTGAAACTAGTGATAACCTACAAATTATTTAATTTATATACCCCATCAAAATTTCCTTCCGAAAAAGGCATTTTAGAATATAACTGTCGCGAATATTACTTTATCGGCACAAAATTTTGCGAATGCATAGGACCTGACTGTTATACAGAGTTTTTGAAATGCACAAAATGCCAGTAAAAATGCATTCTTGGAATAAACGCTTTAGGGTATAAATACCACGAAAGCTAAATTATCTTTACATATTTGTGATTTATCTTAAGGACCTTATTTTTTAATTATCCTATTTATTTAACTATTTTTGTTTATTTATTTACTTTTTGTTTGTTATTTCTATTAACCTATTTATTTATTTTTTATTTAATTGGGTATTTATTTTTTATCAACCTCAAAAAAATATGACTTTATGACTACCTTGTGAATACCCTAAATATATTTTTTTTTTTTTTTTTTTTTTGTTTCATATATTTATTATTGAATCTTCGCCTGTGGCGAACTAACAATAAGTGTTCAAATCTTAAAACTAGGTAGTTAATATAAGTCCAGCCAGTGCCAGACTAAAATTTAAGTTCTCATATTAATTATCAAGCTTCATATAAGCGCAATAGTATCCCTCCTTTTCAGGCGGGTGTGCCCACTATGTTGCAGGATGTTTCGGGCGAGCGGATTTGGGTGAGCTTCCAGCTTATTTAAATACTTGTCCACATAGTTCAGGATTTCGCATTTAACTAGTGGAACTAGTAGATCCTTGTGGATGTTGCTGTTTTTAACATACCAAGGAGCACCAGTTATCATTCTTAGGATTTTGTTTTGCCTGCGTTGAATTTTTTCTATGTTGGATGCGGAAGCAGTGCCCCATAATTGTATACCGTAGCACCAAATTAATTTCAAAATCGATTTGTAGAGTAGAAGTTTACAATCAAGACGAAGCACAGAGTTTCTGCCGATTAGCCAATGAATTTGTGTAGCTTTAAGTTTCATTTGCGTCAACTTCGCATCTATATGAGGCTTCCATGTGAGGCGGCGGTCTAGGTGAATACCAAGATATTTTGTCTCGGTTCGTTGAGGCACCATATGGTTGTTAATAAGAATTGGAGAGCACGTTTCTTTGCGTAAAGTAAAAGTTACGTGGGTACATTTTTGTTCATTTATTTTTATTCCCCATAACTTTGCCCATTTTTCAACTTGGGTTACGTGTTGCTGCAATTGGTTTGAAGCCTCTTTAGGGTCTTTATGAATACTAAGAAAAGCAGTATCATCAGCAAATGTCGACGTGTGTGTAAAACTATTGGTTGGCATATCTGCTGTGTAAAGCAAGTACAGAACTGGACCTAGTATACTCCCTTGAGGTACACCAGCCCCTATTGTTTGAGAAGAACTTATTTGGTTTCCCTCTTTGATTTTAAACTGTCGACCGGTTATGTACTTTTCTAGTAGGTTGAAAATATTAGCTGGAAGGTTTAGCTTTAGTTTGTTTAACAGGCCTTCGTGCCATACTTTATCGAAAGCTTGAGAGACATCTATAAAAAGCGCGGAGCAGTACTTTTTTTCCTAGAAAGTTTTTCTTATAACCTGCACCAGTCTGTGAGTTTGTTCTATTGTGCTATGTTGACTTCTAAAGCCAAATTGGTGATCTGGAATGCAGTTGTTTTCATTCAGGATCGGAGTAAGCTTGTTTTTAAGCAGCTTTTCAAACAGTTTTGACAAAGTTGGTAACAAACTTATAGGCCTATAAGACTCCACCTTAGAAGGATCTTTACCAGGCTTAGGAATCATCTTAACTAAGGCAACTTTCCATATTGGTGGAAAATGTTCAAGCCGTATTATGGCATTAAAAATAAAAAGAATTATTCTTTTTGCTGTAAAAGGTAGCTCAATGAGCATTTTGTTGCTTATTTTATCAACGCCAGGAGCTTTTTTATCATTAAGGTTAGAAATAGCTTCTACCACATCTGAATATCGGAAACGTATTTCTATAGGACGTCTAGAAACAACAGGCGGTAATTCCCTCACGTCAGTGCATGTATTAGGAGTGAACACGTTTCTTAAATGGCTTGCGAGCAGATCGCATTTTTCTTCATCATTTCTAGCCCAGGATCCTCTTAGATTGCGCAGTGGTGGTTTTGCGATTACGGGTCTTTTGAGACGACTGGCTGATCGCCATAGAGAATAATTTGTTTGAGGGGTTGCGTCTAGACCTTCCAAATACTTCTTAATTGATGCAATTCTGTGTACCTCCAGCAAGTTTTTTAAGCGATTTGTACACTCTTTTAGCTTCGTTTTAAGTTGGGGCGATCTATGCTGTTGCCATTCTCTTCGCGCTCTCCTTTTTTCAGATAAAAGCTCCTCAACATCGACAGAAAAAATTTTGTTGTATTTGACCTGACGGTATGTTGAAGAAGCATGTTCAACGGCTTCTTTAATGTTTTCATTTAGGATATTTAGGCAATCATCGATTTCTTGGGGAGTTTTTAGTGGTATGTGTTCCGAGCAGTGAGAGCTGATATATTTTTTATATTTTAACCAATTTACTCTTTTTGATAAGAAAAAATCACTAGTTGCTATTTGGTGAGGACTGCAAATAGTGATAATTGTGGGTGAGTGGTCAGAAGATAAATCGAAGGAGGCTTCAGCCTCAATAAGGTCCGGTGATATACCTTTTGCCACGCCAAAATCTATTACGTCTGGAATTTTATTATTGTCCGTTGGCCAATAGGTTGGTTGTCCAGTTGAAATAACGAAAAGTCCTATTTCCGACACTGAGTCATACAAGACACGACCTCTGGGACTAATTAGGCGGGAGCCCCAGTATGTGTGCTTAGCGTTATAGTCTCCAGCAGCTATGAAGCGGGGACCTAATGATTTGTAGAAACTGTTGTACTGATCCTTCGTTATGGAGAATCTGGGTGGACAGTAAACTGATGAAATAACAAGGTTATGGAAAAATTCATCAATGCAGACGTTCGTAGCTTGGATATAACATTCCGAGAGGCCACCCAACCATTGGTGTTTAATTCTTGATTTGATTAGAATAGCCGAGCCACCACATGATCTATCCCTAGGATCCTTTGAATCGTAAAAAGAATAACCACTAATTTTAAAAGTGCTTCTAGATGTCATAAATATATATATATCAATTAAAAGGTTTGAGGTCTCAAGAAGAGTTAATATTTTTTACTGATATTTTTACATATATATATAAAAGTGTCTGTATTTTATTGTTTTTAACATTATCGTAAAATTGGCAATCCCATTTAAGGCTTAATTTACCAAAAATTTACTGAGTTTTTATAAACTTCAGCATAGCACTCTAAATTTGTAGGAATTTTTATTTCTGAACTTAAAAAGTTAAAGCATTTTATGCTACAGGTTTTCTAATTAAGTTTTCTTTAAACTTAAACACATTATTTAATACGCTTTTAAGTGTTCAGTATCTTAATTTTAATTGAAAACTCTTTAAGTCTCTTTAAGCCTCCTTTATTATATTTCTCTTAATAAAACATACAAAGATCTTAAATCACTTTGTATCATCAACTTGTTATCAAGCATTTCAATTTCCGTTTCAATTTTGTTTTAGATTGAATTTGTTTAGGGAAAATTCTTATAATATCCTGGTTAAGTTTTTCATCCACTTCTTTACTTAGTCATAATACTTGAGATTACATTTTTCTTTAGCTCATAAATAAATTACAATTACGCAAATGAGTCGCAAATAAACTGTTAAAGTATGTTAAACTCTATTTCCCCACACTTACTGCTACTAAAAAAAAGGCAAATGATAACTTAGACTGTGGCTAAAGCGCAAAACGCTCTAAGAGTTTCTGTTTTAGTGGCATTAAAGTTTTGTATAATAAACAACAAATATTTCATTTGTTATAGCACGTGATTTCCATGACTGTCTGCCATAATAATAAAAATAAAAAACAAATAAATTGTGTTGTTTTGTTTTGTTTTATTTTCTTTACACGATTGTGCTTCTGGTGATAAAATGTGGCGATGAAACGTGCCCTTGTGTAATTGTGGCAACTCTAGTGTCGTGTTTTACTCAATCTGCGCACTTCACAGCCGTTTGAAGAAGTATTGGAAGATTTGGGTCAAGTACTGAAAATAAATGGCGCTAAGAAAATGTATACAGGCACAGGACAAGAGGTAAATAACTGAATATTTATGTATAATTTTATAAATAATTTTCTCTTTTCCTCCTTAACCAACTTAACTGCTTAAGTAAAACGTGCCCAAAATTAATCATTTCAAATTAGCATTATTTTAATTAAATTTTATTACCGCTATTAAAATTCTTATTGTTTTTTTTTGCTTTACCCAACAAAAACAGGTACGCAGTTTTTCCCAACTGCGCAATGAATTCGCCGATGTTGACACTTTTTATTTGGCCACTGGCACTGCTCTAATAGCTGGTTCTCCCATTAGACGTTCACGTTCTAGGCCTTCCGTTATGGCGGCCGCACCAATTCTACCAACAGAAGATCTTCCAAAGGTTCCTTTGCGTGGCGCCCGGCCACGTAGTAAAAGTCGTCCACGTATCTTATATGCTCCCGAAAGTGAAATATTACGCACAAATGGTGAATATACCATGTTGGATATGATGAAAGAAGATCCCACAAAAGTGACAATAAGGGGTCTACGTCGGACTTTTTATCCGCCGTTACATCATGCCCCAGCCGATAATACGCCACCGGACAAAAAACTGCAACTGCAGTGGGTGTAAGTATTTTAAACTTTAACTATCCTTAATTGATTATTTGGCTAAAACTAAAAGCCCAAAACCGATTTATTGTTTGCTCCATTAAAATCTAATCCCGCTTAAATAAATACTCTAATAGTAGTATTTTTAAGTTTTTCTACACCCCCTTCGTTCCCTTTTACTCACTTCACCATGCGAGTGTTTTTTGTAAAAAGAAATTACAAAAAAATCTCTATTCAGTTTCTCTATTTACCTTTCAGCCATGGCTATCGTGGTATAGATGCCCGACGCAATTTATGGGTTTTACCTTCAGGAGAGCTTTTGTATTATGTGGCTGCTGTGGCGGTATTACTGGATCGTGATGAAGATGCCCAACGTCATTATACGGGACATACAGAGGATATTATGTGGTAAATGTGAAAATCGGAAATTAAATATTTATACGCCTTTAAATTGTTTTCTCATTACAGCATGGATGTTCATCCATCACGAGAGCTAGTAGCGTCTGGGCAAAAAGCCGGCAGAGATCGAAAATCACAAGCTCATGTACGCATATGGAGTACAGAATCTTTGCAAACACTATATGTTTTTGGTATGGGTGAATTGGATACGGGTGTAACAGCAGTAGCCTTTTCACAATTGGTAAGATTCAACAAACTGTTTAAAAATTAAAACTTACAAAATATCTTTACTTTAATAGAATGGCGGTAGTTATATACTGGCTGTTGATAGTGGGCGTGAAAGTATATTATCGGTTTGGCAGTGGCAATGGGGTCACTTATTAGGCAAAGTAGCGGTATGTTGAGGAATAATATTAACTAAAATGTAATTGTTTATATTTAACTATAACTTCTTTTTTCCAGACTCTACAAGAGGGTTTGTCTGGTGCTGCTTTTCATCCTCTGGATGATAATCTTATAATTACCCATGGACGTGGTCATTTGGCTTTTTGGCATCGACGCAAAGATGGTTTCTTTGAACGCACTGATATTGTAAAACAACCTTCGCGATCTCATGTTACCAGTGTACAATTTGAGCCAGATGGTGATGTTATAACAGCAGATTCTGATGGTTTCATTACCATCTACTCAGTGGATTCAGATGGTGCCTATTTTGTGCGTACTGAATTCGAGGCTCATACAAAAGGTATCGGGTGCCTGATAATGCTGGGCGAAGGGACTTTACTATCGGGTGGTGAAAAGGATCGTAAAATAGCAGCCTGGGATTCTTTGCAGAATTATAAGAAAATAGCAGATACAAAGGTAAGAAATATTTTAAAAGTTTTCAATAGAAAAATGTTAATTGAAGTTATACCGCAGTTACCCGAATCCGCTGGCGGAGTACGCACCATTTATCCACAACGCCCGGGCCGTAATGATGGCAATATTTATGTGGGCACTACACGGAATAATATTTTAGAGGGTTCTTTGCAGAGACGATTTACACAAGTTGTTTTTGGTCATGGCCGCCAATTATGGGGCTTGGCCGCTCATCCTGATGATGATTTGTATGCCACAGCTGGCCATGATAAACATATTGCTCTGTGGCGCAAATGTAAACTTATTTGGACTATACAAACGGGTTATGAATGTGTTTCCTTGGCATTTCATCCGTTTGGCTCTGCCCTGGCTGCTGGCAGCACTGAGGGTCATTTATTGGTTATAAATTGTGAAAATGGCGCTGTTATGCTGACGCTAAGAGTATGTGGTTCACCAATTAACTGTGTATCTTTTAATCAGGGTAAAATAAAACAAATATTTTATTAAATCTTTTAACTATTAAATTTGTTAAAACAAATTAATTTTTCATTTAATAGTGGGCGATATGATTGCCATGGGTTCTCAGAATGGCAGCATTTATTTATTCCGTGTTTCGCATGATGGTTTCTCCTACAAAAAGGTCAACAAAATACGAGGCTCTCAGCCTCTAACACACTTAGATTGGAGTATGGATGGTAATTTTGTGCAAACTGTGACCATAGATTTTGATTTATTGTTTTGGGATGCGAAATCCTTAAGCCCCGAACGTAGTCCCATTGCCATGAAAGATGTCAAATGGTTAACAAGTAATTGCACGGTGGGCTTCCTAGTGGCAGGACAATGGAGCAATCGTTATTATAGCAATAGTAATACCATAATAGCCACCTGCAGTCGTTCGGCAGCCCAAGATATGCTGGTTTCGGGAGATGCTGACGGCTATATAAGATTATTTAGGTAAAGTTTTAAAGAAATAGTTGACCACGAAAACCTTTAAAAATATTTTTTTTAGATTTCCATGCATAAGCCCTCGTGCTGAGTTCCACGAGGCCAAAGTTTACTCTGGTATGGTTGCTTGTGCCCGGTTTTTATTTGGCGATCAAACTATTGTTACTGTGGGAGGGACTGATGCCTCCTTAATGGTTTGGGATTTGGTTGAAGAATAACTGAAATGGCCACCATGGCGTACAACTGTACAGTATGAGTCTCGCTATTCGGACTACTGGCGTCGTCGCACTTCCAAACAATCCTCTACCATTTTAGATAGTGATTCTTTGGAATACCAGTAGATTGTATAGCCCTGCCCCTCCCAAACTTGAAGACATAGACGTATTGCATTTTTTTTGATTCGAATTAAAAAACAACAAAATAAAAGCTTTTTTAAAAGTAACTACAAAAAAAATTACTTAATAAAAATTTGGAACAAAACAAATGTTATAAAGAAATTAAAACAAACTTCCACTGTATGAAACATATATTTTGGATAGAAATTTTACATAAAAAATTTGAAGTAACCAAAAAAAATTTTATAATTTGTAGTCTTTGTTATTGGCCTTGGAATTATCTTTTAATTAAAAATTTGCCTTTGAAGTTTTTGCTTTTCTTATTTTGCTTTAAAAAAATTACGTCTTCTCTCCTACTCTTTAAACTCCTCCTACTTTACAGACTATAAGCCACTGGTGGTCTTATATCCTAATTTTAAAAACTCTAACATAATTTCAACTAAATACTCCTATTACTATTTTTATACAACTCATAATTTTCATACTAAAATTATTTTATAAGAACTTTAGGTATTTTTATTAATTTCTTAAAAAGTAATAAAACAAAATTTTTAATTTTGTCATAAAGTTCTATATATATGAACAAAAACCTCCCATTTAATTGTATTTGAAAATAGTTCAAAAACAGAAACAAAGTGCACTTAAATCATATAAAACTTTAAATACATAATAAAACCAAAAAAAAAAAAATACTAAAACTAAATTTTACTATTAAGATATAAACAAATGAACAAAATAAAATAAAATGTTGGCATTGAGAAATTTTATTGTATTTTAAGGTCTAAAAAATATTAGAGATCAATCAAAGTAGTAGATAATAAAATCGAATAAAGAATTGTTGGAAAAGTTAGAGATTATTTTGTTTTTCTCTTATTGCATTATAAACAAAATTAAACACATTTTACTACGCAAAAATGTATTAAAGTAAAAACTGTATTTAAAAAAAAATGGTAAAATTGATTTTTTTTCTCCCCGTTAAGTAAAACCGAAACTTAGGCTGCGGTCATATATGTATGTCATATATATGCCCCAAAAAAAACGTTAACACAATTAAAAGCAAAAATTTGTTTTATTCTTTTTGCCCTTAAATAAGTTTTTTCCCCAAAAAAATAAACAAGTTTAGTGGTCACGCTTTTTGGGGCAAATTGTTTGGCTACTGTGACCATAGCTTTACTATTACTATGTACTTTTGTATGTCTTATAATAACAACTAACTAACTTCGTTGTATAAAATTTTAAGCGTCGAAATGTTTTAAAAGTGCTGTAAAATTTGAGTTGCATGCCACCCATTTAACCGGAAATAGGTTTTATGCTTTTTTAAGCTTTTTCATATATGATTTACATATGTTTCCAAGTGATGCACCACACCTTTTGTGTTCTTGTAGTAAAGTCGATATTTCTGTTTGATGTATGATAAGGCAGTGTTTGTTACGAGACTGGGATAGTACTGTGTACTATGTTTGTATTAGAGACCTGCACCAAGTCCTTTTCAAGATAATTCAAGAACCGCATAATTTTCTAATTCTTGTGTTATTGTGTGGTTAAACGGTTTAAGTGCTGAAATGTAGAGTAGCTAAAACAGTTTTTGTGCTGCAGTGTAGAGTAGCTAAGAATAAAGAGTGGTGTCGAGACTGTGGTCGATAAAAAAAATTACTGTGCCTATGGTGTGGCAACAACAACAAAGACTTAAGAGCTATGTTGTTGTTATGTTAACAAATAATAATACACAAAATGTTGAGTGGGTACATACACAAGCAAACATATACACAAGCAGGCAAATCAATATAAAACTCATGCGTAATTACATTACATTACATACATATGAACATTCAAAATCAACCCCCGTTTTTTATAACTATCACACCAGGAACATCCCGCCAACAGTAAAGTTTCGAGACGAATTGAAATAGAAGTGTGCGATCATGATTACTCGATGTTCCGTGGTTGTTTGCTTAATTGTGCTTAACTGTGAATATATTTTTCATTTAAGTTAAGTTAAGTAAACAAAAGAGATGGCGAACAATACAACGCAGTACTTAATTTTGTGTGTGCACACGTAAGGTATATGAAGTGAATTGAAAATTCGAGATGATGCCTTATTTAGTGTCGTCTTGGGCTGGCCTCTAGTTTGTATACTTATTAATTAATATGATAAAGTGCATTTACTTTGCCCTGAAATTTAGTATATTTGATTTGAATTCCTTTTTTCAAATCTATATCGCTTACACTGCATGTTTTTGGCATAAGCCAAAAATCTAGTTGAAATCAACTAGATTTGGCTTGAAATCTCTTAAGTACTAGATTTCAGGGCAATGTAAATGCACTATTATAGTCCTGGCTTTGTTTAATCAACTTTATATATCAAAAGATGCTTTTATAGAAATTAAAATCTAGCTTATGCCAAAAACATGCAGTGTAAACCATAGATTATTCAACTTTTTACTTTGTGGTGTAAACGATATAAATTTAAGTAGGATTTCAAATCAAATCTATATTGCCCCGAATAGAGTTTTAGAGCTTAAACAATTTGCGGATAATTATTACATGCTTTGGGTAAGAACATAAATTTTGATAATTTTTTTTAAATTTATAAAAGTTGTATAAAACATTATATGTAAAAATATCCTTTTTATAAATTTAATGATCTGTTATTTGTAGAAGACAATAAAATGCTTGAAAAATGCTTCAACTTTTGTGTATTTCAATATCAATGTGAATTTTTTATGTCCAGATACTTATTTAATAGCAAAAAGGTACTTTTTTAATACCCGAAAATACACCACTGCCACAACCTGCAACTCTGAACTTTACTCACTTCTTGAATCTTTCTCACACGTTTTTCTCTTCGTTCGCTTCTTGAAAAAAAAAACGTTTTTTGGGAAAAAAATATATAGAAAAACGAAAGATAAATTGTTTAAAAGTAAAAGAAAAACAACATACACACGTTAATTTTCTCTGTTCTGTGCTTCATTCCTGTTTCAGTTTTTATCCGTGGAGGATGCCTTCTGCTTCAAATAATAACCAATCAAATACTAAGCTAGTTAAACAAACCTCTGTGAATTCAGAAAATTCTGGAGGCGCAAGTGGTACTAGTAGCGGTAGTAAAGATAGCAAGAAAATAACGGAAAATACAATAAAAGCCAACAGCACAGACTCCACCACCAACAACAGTGAGACATCAACCACAAAAACGGCTAAAGATAATACCAACAATGTGGTTGCTGCTACCCAGCAGCAGCAAAATAGTAAAAATTGGGAAACTTCTTCGGCGACTGGAAATACCAATGCAGCACTGAATACCAGTAAGGATGCTGGCAATGATGCCCTTAACCCCATGAAAATGTCTTTAACCACAATTGAACATAAAATACGCAACTTGGAAAAACGAAAGGTAAGTGGAAAGTCAGTTTATTAACGTATTAAAAAAAGTGATATACATAATTAAAATGTGAAGATAGGGCTTAAAATCAAGGTGAACTACATTTGTAAAAAGTTAAATCAATCAAGAATTGAATATTTTTTTAGAAAATTGTGATTTTATAAATTATTAACCCTTTTCCCCTTTAACGTGAGAATTTCTAAGTTAGATTCTAAATTGCCTTGTGTTCAACCGGCAGCCACCTCATGCATTTATGTAATTAAATAACTCTTATAAATAAATTTTTTCATAACTAACTCCTTATGTTTTTTCAAGGTTTTTTTTACATTGTAATATTTTACAAGAATTTAGGACAAAGGATTTGGTTTTTTCTTTGTGCCATTTATCCACCATTTTTTTCATTTATCTATTACGTTTTGTTGTAATTTGTTTCGCAGAGTTTTCTTCCTTTTTTTGTGACGCCATGTTTAGTATTAAGTATTAAGTTAGTATTAAGGGCTGCCAGATTCCAATAAGAATAAGTAAAATAACAAAATCGAAAAAAGTGGCAAAATGTTTTTGTTTATTAAATTAATTGACAAGTTTATTGTTGTTGTTTTCTCTTAATTTTTTTTAATAAAACTATCTCTTGTGACTAAAAATTTATTGAGCATAAGAAGTTTCAGCGAAGTTGTAAATCAATGTCAATATATTATTGTTGGTAAGGAGCCAATGTAAACCTTTGATGCTATTTTTATATATCTCTAGACAAAATTGGAGAGCTATCGCGCTTCACAAGCTCTAGGCCTGATATTAAGCGCTGATAAACAAGCAGCGGTAGACAAATACGAAGCTGTTATCGCTACCTTGGAATTTGCCCGTGATCTGGTAAAACAAATGCAACAGTTCACCAAGGATGCAGAAAAAGAGCAAAAGAAACAAGCTCGCAAGGTAGTATTAAAATAATTTTTAAAGGTATAAAAAAAGAAAACTTTATTTCGAACATTATTATGTTTCTTACTTTAAGGAATTGATCGCCAAAGCGCAGGCTGAAACTTCTAAAATACGCGAAGTTTTGATAATACAAAATATTATGTCCTGTTTCACCGATGACGCGGTACGCAATGATTTTTTGTCGGGTGAAAATGGTGCTGCAAAATTGGAGAGTGGTGAAGTTGACATATTGGAAAAATTGTAAGTTGTGATTTTCTACATACACATATGTGCACATATAAGTACAATTTTACAAATGTTGTAATATTGATACATAAATGAATTATAGTAAGTAAATTCAGGTTAATTCAATTCAATAATGACTTTTTTCAAAAGTGTGGAATTTAAATCTTTTTTTTGTAATTGCTAATCTTTAATAAACACAGTATCCTTCTTAATTGAACTAGGATTAGGGACTTAAAAAATTGTACAAATTTAGAGAATGTTTATAAAACCAAAACGAATAAAAACTTACGCTACTTTTTTCCGGAAATTTAATATATATATACATATTGTTTTTTTAAGCTGTCTCGATGTTCAAACTAGACGGCCAGAAACCTCTGAGGATTCCCCATTTGCTACCTCTGCTCAAAGGGCCGCCGAAATATTTTCGATGACAATTGATGCTCGTCCTAAACAGTATGGTGATACCACTTATGAAAATGTTAAACGCATTTTCCATCGCATACAAGAATCTGACTACTTGGATAAAATTTATTTAATCGATGCACCAGAACCAGAAGTCAAAGTAGCCGATGAAGAGTTAGAACATGAAAACCTGGTTAATAACGAGGATGCTGTTGAAGAAAAAAATAATGAACCAGAGTTAAATGCTTTAGAAGAAGGCGTCGACAAACTAAGAATTGAAACGGTTAACAATGTAACAAAACCTGTTCAAGAGACTCAGGGTGTAGAAAATGTTGCTTTACTAAGCCAACAACCAAAGCAGCAGCTTTCAGCCGTAGAAGATCATTTGGATTTACAAAAACAAGTAAATTTAGCTAGTTTGCCGCTGCAGCCTGGGCAAGCGCCACTAATGCAAGCGCCCTTGGCCCCGCCAGCTACTGCAGTGCCGCCATTTCAGGCAGCACATTCTAGCGCCACAACCCCAGTTCACGTGGCCATGTATCATCCTTCTATGCAGCAGCCTACGCCACATCAACTGCAACAGATTCCAAATGCTGCTGCTATTATCACGGCTGTTCCCCCAAATGCTAATGCGCAAATGATAACGGGTCTAGCCGCCCAGGCGCCACACAGTGGCATTCAAAATGTAACAGCCCCTGGCACTGCGCAGCCTACGGCCCAACAACTGCAACAACAACAACGTCAAATGCTTACCAGTCCGGCAATACAATCAGGTGTAGTTGCCGCCACTATGGCTATACATAATACCAACCCCCAACAACAAGCTCCACCTCCGGGACACTTTCATCCTACTCCTGTACACGCAGTTGAGCAAAATTTTTTTAAACATCCACCTCCTCACCCTCAACAACAGCCCCCTCATCAACAACAGCAGTATTTGCAACAAATAAGGCCTTTGGCTGAGGTAATTGGTGGTGGCAACTTTTATTTCCTGCAGGACAGTGAACTAGACTCGCCTGACCTTAACAACCAAGTATCACAAGGGGTTTCCCAAACTACAATAGTATTTGAGCAGCAACAACAGCAAACTTCCCAGCAAAATTTGCAACAAAATAAAAACACAGAAAATTTAATGCAGGAAAATCAACAGCATTTACAGCAGCAACTAAATCATCAAATTACTCCTACCCAGCAAAAACCACAAACTGCTACACAGACACCCATACAAACACAAACATTCACAAATCAATCATTCCCACAAATGCCACCGCCAACACAACAGCAACATCATCAGCAGGCCTTAATGCAGAGCCAAACGCCAAGTCCCCTATTCCAGCCGCAACATCCACCCCTACAACAGCAACAACCACATACGCAGCAGCAGCAACCACAAAATCCCAATGTGAACAGTCAACAATTGTTTCCTTCAATGCAAACACAAAATATGAACACATCTCAGCAGCAGCAGCAATCTCAATTATTAAATGAGGCCCTGCAGCAACAGCAGCAGCCGCATAACACCCTAATGATAATGAATCGCTTAGCTGCTGCTGCCAACGGACCCTCAACTCCTTTAATTCAACAACAGCAGCAGCCTGGAATCTTACAACAGCAACAACAATTGACTCCCCAAAACCAAAATTTGGTTGGAGCTTTGCAGCAGCAGCAACAGCAACAACAAATACCACACAAGGCTACTGCTACAGATTTGAATCAGACTCCTAAAAATGCAGTGTTCTCCTTTGAGAACACGGTAGCCACTGGTCTTGGCTACGATCAGCAAATTCAAAATAAACTCAATGCCGAAAAAGTATTGAATGCATTGCAGGAAGCAAATGCTAATGCCAACAACACACATCATTTACATAAAAACGACTTAATGAATGAGTGGGATGAGGCGATCTTAAAGAGCGCCAACTCTTCGAACGTCAATAGTCAGCAGGATTACAAATCTTCTGTAGTTGAGTCGTCCGCCAGCACTGCCCCCAGCAAATGGAGTGCCGAAGTTAATGCGAATTCGCCGATTACGGTGCAGCAGACGCCTTCCCGTAAAAATGAATGGACTGCATCTGCTACAAATAACAGCGCAACTAACAACAGTTCATCATCAACTGCAGAAAGTGGAAATGGGGGCTATATCAATGATAGTCGCCCAGAAACGAACCACTGGCATTCCCAGGATTCAGCTGGTTACGGCAGGGGCTCTTCTGGTCCTGGTAATCGTGGCCAAGGAGGAGGTTCTAACACAAGCGGGTATCAAAGACAACGCAACGATGATCGCCGTGATGATAGACGTCCGGGCGGTGGCTTTAGGGGTCGCTCTAATTACGGATCTGGCAATCCCCAACAAAATGGGCAACCCCGTGGAGGTGGTGGAAATTCTAATGGGATTTACTTCCGAAACAATGAAAATACCAGTAACTCTTACTATCAAAATAACGGTGGTGGGGGTGGTGGTGGCACAAATGTCTACTCCAACAAAGACGTTCGCTACGATTCACGTGGCAATGGCAACTATCGTGGACCTCGCGGCTCAGATAACAACCCACGCAGCAATGGTCCTCCGCCACGTCACATGGGAAACCGCAGTAGCGGTGGAAACTCCAATGCTAACAATACAAGCTCGAATTCTTATATGAACTCGCGGCAGTCATCAAATCACCGCATGCCCATGGGAATAGAAAACAAAAACTAAAACTTCACTAATGCGAACACCTTTTAAAAACACTGAAAACAACAAAATAATTTTCGAAAAAACACCCTTCCCAATTAAAAACACACGTTACAAAGTATACATTATAATTATCTAGAGCTAAAGCTTAGGAAATTCAAGTAGTAAAACAAAAAAGAAAAACTAAAGTAGCTCCCAAACCAAGTATCCCCAGTTCTATAAGCAAAGCAGAAAAATCTTTAAAAGAAAAAGATTTAAAAAAAAAAATCCCACAAATATTTAAGAGTTATCTTCCCTTTTAAAATTAATAAAACTCTGAAGCAGAAGGCATAAAACCCTCTTTTTTTAATTTTTGTTCAACAACTATGTATTTAATCTTAAAAAAAAAACATGAATAATTATTTAACGAAAAACAAACATACAAACAATTATTATTATTTAACGTACAACAAATACTAAATGATATACATACTTACATTTAAACAAAAATTCAAAATAATATAAAATTAAATAAATTACATATATCTTTAAACAACAAAATAATCATTAAAAAAACTCAACAGATGAATGAAGAAAACTGTGAAAGTAATGGAAATAATTTTATTATTAATTTCATTACCAAAGCAACAAAAATGATATGAAAATTAAATAAAAAGCAAGGAAATATACTTATTTATGTTCATTTTATTATTATTAATATAATTTTTAATAAATTCAAAAAATCTACATAAAAAATGGAAAAATTCAAAAATGTTTTTGTTTTAATTTGCTGGATAAAAAATACGCTTTCATTGGCTTCTTTCTTTAAAAAAAAATTATTAGAAAAATTTGAGAAAAACCTCAAAACTAATAAGTGGTACACACACTTCAATAATGATGTCTATTATTTACGATGCACTTTTTTTAATTAAAGATTCTTCGCTAAAAAAAAATTCATTTTTATTTTGTGGAATCTGCAGAGAATATAAAAAGTGCAAAAAATTATTTTTAAAATTTTAAAAACGATTAAATTGCGATTTCGGATTTTTTGTTAGGTACGTACTGTAGTGTGTTTGACTATTCGTGGTTAACATGCCTTCAGCATGTAACCAAACGCTCACGCTTAGTGCAGCCATGTCCACATAAGCTCTGTCTGCTTGTTTCATGTAAAATGCTGAGCAGACAGATTCCCACGCTAATTAAGGTAGACGATAAGCTAGCCAGTAAGTTTATTATAAACTAGTGTAAGTGTATGTGTGTGTCTTGCCTACTTGTTGGTGAGACACAACGAGTAGAAGAAATTAATTAATAAATAACCTTTAACGGAACAAGTTGTTTTATTCCTTTAACGTAAGAAGTTGTTTTATTATCATTACATGGCGATCCTGCCAGGAGACTATTACACAAAAAAAAAAAAAAAGTAATGTGGGAAAAAACTACTTATCGAATAAACCAAAAAATTTGCTTTACATAATCACATACGTGAAATTAAATTTGTTTAAAATATATGTAAATTATTAAAAGCAAAGTGCCGTCAAGAAAGATAATGGGAGTTATAAATAAAAAGTGAACAAAACTTAAATTTATAAAGATAACACAAGAAGGAAAAACTATAAAAAGAACAAATGTGATGTTTTAGAAAATCCAAAATTGTATTTGAATAAACTATATAAAATAAACATGCATTTAGAAAAACACTAAAAAGACTCAATTAACAAACATAAGTGTTAAAAAAAAAAAAGAAAAGGAACCAAAGAACAAAAGAGCGAAAAAAAAAGTGAAAAAAATTTACAAGGATCGTTAATACTACCGACCAGGACCTGATAATTGAGAATTGCAATGTGACCTCAGAGAGTCTGAACGACTATATAATAGCCCATACGGTTAGCAACCCCACTAAGGACAGGGAGAAGTTGAGTAGATTGTCTAGGAACTTTCCTCACTATGCTCATGAGGACCTCAGGAAGTTGTGCTCCGAATACATAGATGTATTTGCTCTAGAAAGCGACAAGATATCCTGCAATAACTTCTATAGACAGAAAGTTAGACTTCACGATAAACAGCCGGTATATATTAGGAATTATAGGATTCCTCACGCGCACAAGGATGAGGTCGATATACAGGTGAATAGGCTGATAAAGGATGGTATAGTGGAACCATCACATTCGGAGTATAATAGCCCTATTTTACTAGTGCCTAAAAAGGCATTACCTGGTTCCACCCAGAAAAGATGGAGATTAGTGGTAGACTACAGGGGGATTAATAAAAAACTAATTGCGGATAAATTTCCTTTACCTAGGATAGACGACATACTGGATCAGCTAGGTAGGGCAAAATTCTTTTCATGTGTTGACTTGGTTACTGGATTTCACCAGATTGAGTTAGAAGAGGAGTCAAGGGACATTACGTCTTTTTCTACGGAAAAGGGTTCATTTCGCTTTAAGAGGCTCCCCTACGGTATCAAGATAGCACCGAACTCTTTTCAGAGAATGATGTCGCTAGCATTCTCCGGATTGTCCCCATCCCAGGCATTCGTTTATATGGATGACTTGGTGGTCATAGGTTGTTCTTCGCAACATATGTTGCAAAACCTAAGAGATGTTTTCGGCATTTGCAGAAAATACAATCTCAAGTTACATCCGGACAAATGCTCATTTTTCGCCAGGGAAGTGACCTTTTTGGGGCATAAGTGCACGGATAGGGGCATCTTACCCGACGACAGCAAGTTCGCCACAATAGTTAACTACCCCATACCCAAAAATGGTGACGAAGCTAAACGCTTCGTAGCATTTTGTAATTATTACAGAAGATTCATCCCTAACTTTGCAGCCGCGTCGCGGCATCTAACTAGACTATCCAGGAAGAAAGTACCGTATGTATGGACTAAGGAATGTGAGGAAGCTTTTCACTATCTTAGGAACCAACTCATAAGCCCTCAAATTCTCCAATACCCCGATTTTTCTAGGGAATTTTGTATTACGACAGATGCCAGCAAACACGCTTGCGGCGCTGTCCTGAGTCAGGAGAGAAATGGCTTACACCTGCCGATTGCTTATGCATCAAGGGCTTTCACGAAGGGTGAAAGTAACAAGTCTACCATAGAACAGGAATTGACCGCGATACACTGGGCGATTCTGTATTTCAGACCATACGTGTATGGCCGGAGGTTTATGGTAAGGAGCGATCACAGACCGCTGACATACCTATTCTCCTTGAAGAACCCCTCGTCTAAACTGACGAGAATGAGGTTAGATATCGAGGAATATGACTTCACGATAGAGTACATAAAGGGAAAGGAGAACCATACTGCGGACGCGCTTTCGAGGATTGAAATAACCGATGTGAGGAACATCGAGGTCGGTAATGTGATGAGGGTTACGACTAGATCTCAGAAAAGGAATGACGGAGAATGCCCCGGAGGAGGATATAATACTCCTCGACCGAAGGACTACCCTAGAGTGAAGGTATACGAGGCAATTAGTGCCCAAGAGCACGGTAAAGCGCCACTATTGCACTTTGGTGAGGATAGAATTGTGGTCAGGAAAGGACGGCAAGTGCTTTCCGATAATAGGTTGTATGACTCGGTCATTAATGGAAAAGTAGACTTAGGCTACCTCTTTCCAAAGCTTGCAAGAATAGCTGATGAAACGGGCGTGACAATCATGCGACTGACGTTGAATGACAGTCAACTTAGGGTCCTAGGGACAGATAAAGACACCTTCAAGAGAAAAGGGAACGAGGTCTTGCAAGATTCAAATTTAATAATAGTGCTCATACCTGAATTGGAGAGGATTACATCTAGGGATAGGAAAATGGAAATCATGAGTAGATTTCACGATGATCCCATTACGGGTGGACATCCCGGGATCACGCGAATGGTTAGGAAGATCAGACTCTATTATCACTGGAGGGGCATGACGAGGGATATAGCCAGGTACGTCAGGGCCTGTGGGGCATGCCAGCGGAATAAGTCGGCTAGGAGGGGCAAAGAACCACTGGTGGTAACGCCGACTCCATTGAAAGCATTCGATAGGGTCGTGATAGATACAGTGGGACCCCTGCCAAGGTCCGACTCTGGGGATGAATACGCGGTGACCCTGATGTGTGACTTGACGAAATATTTGGTGGCCATACCTGTCAAGGATAAATCGGCCAGAAGGGTTGCAAAGGCAATTATGGACCATTTTATCCTGATATACGGCCCGATGACTACTATAGTTACAGACATGGGCACCGAGTACATGAACCAGACGTTATCAGAACTGTGCTCACTCCTGGGAATTGGGAAATTTAACTCAACTCCTTATCATCACGAAACCGTCGGAACCGTTGAAAGGTCTCATAGAACGTTCAACGAGTATTTGAGATCATATATCTCGCCCGATCATTCCGACTGGGTCAAGTGGCTTGGGTACTTTGCATACTGCTACAACACAACCCCATCCACGGCCCATGGATACTGCCCATTTGAACTCGTCTACGGGAAACTCCCACCATCCCTGGGGTTTACCAGTGGGGAAAGAATAGATCCACTTTACAACGTAGGATCGTATGAGAAAGAGGTGAAATTCAGGCTGCAGTTGGCGTGGCGGAGAGCCGCTCGGTTTATGGAGGATACTAAACTGACTAGACAGATGAAATCTGTTGAAAAGGCGAACCCGTCCAGAGTGGCCGGGAACGACTTAGTCCTGGTTCGTAATGAAGCGGGACACAAACTGGACATGGTTTACAGGGGACCGTTCAGGGTGATTTCACTCGACCAGAGGGGTAACCTGGAATTGGAAAATGAGAATGGAAAACCATTCCATGTCCATAAGAACAGGGCAATATTGTACGGAGGTACTACTGATTAATTGGGTAGATTATCGGATTTTGTTGACATTGAGGAAAAGGGGGGAATAGATTTTTTTAAAGGAATAGATTTTTTAAGGGAATAGATTTTTTAAAGAAATAGATTTTTTAAAGGAATAGATTTTAAAAGAACAGTTTTTTAGGAAAATAAGAATAGATTTTTAAAGGAATAGTTTTTTAAAGAAATAGTTTTTTATGAAAATAAGAAATTAATTTTTAAAGGAATAGTTTTTAGGAAAATAATGAATAAAATTTTCTTATAGAAAATAATGAATAGTTGTTAAAGGAAAATAAGAAATAATTTTTAAAGTATTTTCTTGCTGAAAGGAATAACCAACCTCACGTTGATTATTCCTTTTGTTAAAAAGGGAAATGTAGTGTGTTTGGTTTTATTGTAATTGTAATGTTTTTCCAAGCACTAAGTAAACTTTCCCGCTCTGAAATTTCTAATTTGATATAGCATTAGAATAAGGAAATTTTTTCATGCTGAAAGGAATAATCAACCTTCCGTTGATTATTCCTTTTGTAAAAAAGGGAAATGTAGTGTGTTTGACTATTCGTGGTTAACATGCCTTCAGCATGTAACCAAACGCTCACGCTTAGTGCAGCCATGTCCACATAAGCTCTGTCTGCTTGTTTCATGTAAAATGCTGAGCAGACAGATTCCCACGCTAATTAAGGTAGACGATAAGCTAGCCAGTAAGTTTATTATAAACTAGTGTAAGTGTATGTGTGTGTCTTGCCTACTTGTTGGTGAGACACAACGAGTAGAAGAAATTAATTAATAAATAACCTTTAACGGAACAAGTTGTTTTATTCCTTTAACGTAAGAAGTTGTTTTATTATCATTACAGTACGTCATTTTATCTGGCGATGTGTTTCAGTTTTTCATAATAAAAGTTTATAAACTTTTATTGCGTCTTTTTTGTTGTGGTATGGATTTGGCCTTCATCACACAAAAACCATAAACCCAACACTATAAACGTCGAGCCCAGTATGGACAGAAGTGAAAAGGATTCCTTAAAAATCAAAGAGCCTAAAAAAAACTAAAAATCAAAATTAGTTTAAATAGTTAATGGCTAATATCACCATTAGCGAAACTTACGGATATCACATAATTGCTAGCTGAAGTCACAACAGTAGCCGTGAGAGTTTGGTCAGCTAATTGAAGAGCTTTCAAAAAGTAACGCCAATTTAGCAAGTTGCTCAAGATCATTAGGCACATCGGCAGACACTGATATAAAATAAAACCTAAAAACTGTCTGTTTATTAAACTAAATAAAATTGTTAAGCATTTTCTAGCTTACTTGCATATGTTTGCAAAGGGGTTGGTAATAGAGGAATATCATTTCCATACAAATCTATCTCATTGAAAAAACTTGGTAATTTACCAAAGAAACTGCCACCGGCTGCAAATAAACCAGCAAGAAAGCAAAACCGAAATTTTTGTAAGAAATTCATATTTTTCTCGGTCTATGTTCTACACAAATAAACTACTGATAATTTTATAACAATTATCATTCACATTTACATTTTTTTGCTGTTTATTAAATGTTTACGCCAAAAAAATATTTCTTTGTAAATAGGCTCCATATGTTTTGGGGTTTGTCGACATAACTGATAGCAGCGATTATTGGTAGTGATGTGTAAGCAAGGTTGTAAATTAAGGTAGTATATTTTTAATACCAATATTTAGTTATCGGTGTTATCGTTGCATAATATATTTTAAAGAATTTAATTAAAAATTTATATAAAATTTGCTTATAACATGGCTTATTAAAACATTTAAAGTAAACAATTATTTGCGTTTCATGTACACTTGTTATTTCGGTCTGCTTTTGATAATCTGAAACTCGTTAATTTGAATCTTGCGATAATTTGGACTGATTTCCAGGGTCCTTGAAAAACATTCATACAACTGAAAAATCTATGTAACTTAAGGAATTTATTGCTTGGTGCATATGGCCTTATGCCATTACTTTTGTACCACTCTGTTTTAAGTAAATATAATTTGTACAAACCTTTTATTTAACGTTAACATCTTTCATTTAAATTCATATATTTCAAAATTTTGATATATTTTTTATGTTTTCAATTTTTCCTTAATTAAAAAAATTACAGTTTTATAATTTTATTTTTGCTTTTATAATTTAAGGTTTTCTGACAATATTTTAGATTTTTTAGGACTTGTTTGCAATATAATTTAAATGTTTTTTATTTAATAATACTTTGATAGATTTAATAATTTGCTTTAAAGTGATTTTCAATATTATTTAAATTAATATAAAAAAAATTTGTTTTTAATTATATTTTGAAATTTAATTTAATTATAGATATATGTTTTTTTAAAACATAAATTTTTTAATTGACAAATTATCTATAAAATATATGTTTAAGCCTAAGGGCAAATTAAGTGCTGGCTTTTAAGCATAGATTTTTATTATAATACAATATAAAACAAAATAATTTATATTTTAAACTTATATTATTTTTTTCTAGTTTAGAAATAAAGGCCACATATTTTAAAGGAAATTTTTTTAAATATTTTGGAATAATTAAATAGTTATTTGTAACACTTAAACATTAATATACACATAATTTTTTACACTAATTTTAATAATTTACAAAATAAATAATAACCAGATATAATAAATACACAAAAGAATTTTCAAAAGATAATACTTGAATTGTAGAAAAAAAGTAATTACTTAAATTGGCTAAGTTTTTTATGTTTTTATGAAGCAAGTATTGCTCTACCTTTACTTAATTAAATGATTTTTCTTTTTGATATCTTACAATTTATATAACTGTAAGAAGTTTTTTCCGTTTAGGCAAAATATACAATTATTGTTCAGTTTTTAATTGCTTCTCTATTTTAATCGAAATGTTTAAAAAATATCGAGAAAAAATTTAAATCTGTAGAATTTATGTATTTAGATTCAGTCACTGTAGTGTACTTGAATAGTACATGTAATAAGAAAAAGCCGATAACATTTATGGTTGTAAAAACCACTAAAATGAGAGCCATATCTGTACAATTACAAGGTGGCAGCTCTATTGGAACTTCTTAGCAATCGCCAGGTTTTTCATACAAAATTAACCTACAATAATGCCAGATTGTTTCCGGTTTAAGAACGAAATAAAAAAGTACTAAAGTTATTGCAAAGCTTTTAATGATGCTGTAACTAGCTTAAGCGAATCCTTTATTAATTAGAAATTACAAAATACATGACTTTAAAAACTTTTTTTGTGTCATGGTCCTTACATAATTTTGTCGGCATTGGAAAAGGCAAGTTTTAAAAACGAGTTGCATTTAATTGGTATAAATATTATTATTAGGTAAATTTTATGTAAAATATGTATGTTTAAACACAAAAAAAAAAAAGTTTTTTTTAGCATAATTTGCCCTTTCTTTACAAATTATTTTGAGCTTTATTAGCATCTTAAAAAATTTTTGTGCAAATTTATAAAGGTTTGGATGTACAAAGAAGCCATAAAAAATTACATGGTTTTAATTAGGCATAATTTAATTTAACTTCTATTTTTCAAAAAGCTCCTAAGACTGTATATTTAGGCACATTTAGAAATTAAATTTCTGTCCGTTTACTTGATTTCTTATCTCTAAGAAAATTATTGCTACAACAATTACTCTCTAGATAAATATGTAAATAAACATTTTTTTTATTTTTGCCCATCTTTATTTTGCTAATTTGTCAAGGTATTTAAATTGTATGCTAATTTCACTTTGTGGCTCCATTGCTATCAGTTTCTGACTGGTATGATATTCATAAAGTCAAGTGGCTGTCATCCATGCATACTTAAAGATGTATGTATGGATATGCAACATACTTATTGGGGAGAGAGTGTCAAATGTCATGGTATTTAAATTTTTTGCTTAAGAAAAGAAATTTCACCGAATGTTCACACAGTTATTTGGTATTACTGTCTTCTTTTTAAGTTTTGTTTTCTAAAAACATTTTTTGTTATGAATTTTTATTTGCAGACTTTTTGTAAAATAATTTGATGTTTAAGTTCGAATTTAAACGCAATTTATTAGAAGTTAAATACAGACGTGTTAACTTGATACTACACACAATTAACTATAAAAATTGTTTAATTAGTTATCTAAGGGTTATATAACAAGCAAATCCCAGGAAGAGGAAAATAATAAAAAGAAAAGGAAAAGAAAATAAAAAAAGGTAACCAGTTTTTATGAAATTGAAAATTCATCTGTTTTATAATTTACCACAAATGTTTATTTTTTTACAAAGTCTTGTCTTGTCTTGTCTTAGCTTCGTCCGTGTGTTGGTCGCAGTTTTGGCAAAGTTTTCGAACAATTTTTTTTAAATCAAGTTTATAACATACATGCATACATATCTGGGATAAAAAATACTAAAATTTAAACACAATTTTAAGCCAACAAGTGCTAATTCGGAACTATGTAATGACAAAACTTGCCAGTTCAATATTTTCCATTGATGTTATATGTATGTGCATATTGATGTAAGAAAAAACGGTACAAATTGAGCTCGCAAAGTAACAGTTGTTGAATTTAACTGTTAAAAAATCTATATTTACAACAATTTTAAATATTATTCAGGATTTGATCCCAACAATTGTTGTGTGTGAACATAAAAGCAAGTTTAAAAGAAATTTCTGAAAAAGTTGGGTAATTGAAATCGTCGTGTGTGACCTTAGACTTGGTAAAATTCTTTTAACTAGCATTTTTGTTGTAGTTGTTGTTGTTGTTCACAGCAAAAATGAAGATACAATGCATGTACTTATGTATTTGGTTTATTATTCGTAACAAGTTGATTTGGTCCATTGAAAGTGTGAAATGAACATAAATATTGTATTTTTATTTAACTAAGAAATTTTAAAATAAAAGACTTGTTATTCTTTAAAAGGAACCAACAATACCTATGATTCTTGTCACGTTTTTCAGTTAAAAAAAAAGTAATTATCACTACCTTGTAAAAATTTATTTCGGTGACATATAGAACACATTTAAGTAATATGTATAAAGTTGCTGGTCAGAAAGAGCTCTTTATCGTTTGTCTTTTTGGAAAATGACAATTCATTGCCGGCCAAAATCTATAGGGACGCCTTTAAAGGGGCAATATGTATAAGCTGGTGAGCATGCATGTTTTTTAGGAGTAAATAAGAGGGTTATAAAATAAGAATCATTTTAGAAAACACAAAATTACATTTGGCTTTTGCACAAGCATATTATTATAAATTACCCTTAGTTATCACAGAGTTTTTCTTTTAAGAAAACTTTTTTAACATAAAAACTAATATGTTTTCTTAAATGAAAATCCACTCAAAAAACGGTAAAGAAAAAACCCGAAAAAAGCATTAAAGTAGGCTTTTATTTAAGGATTAATTATTTACAGTTTTGTCACTTTATGTATGAGTCTGTTAAAAAAATTTTGTAAGAAATGAATTAATATGTATAAAGCTTATGTACTTGCAAAGTGTTGTTTTCAAGTGATTTTTTTACTGCTTATTTTGCAAAGTTTCTTTTGCTGCACTCTCTCGAGAAAACATCCATAAGTATGCTTTATTAAAAAATTTCTTGCTTCTTTTTGGCTTTGAAGAATGTAGATGCGCTTTACTGACTTAAAAAATCTATAAATTATCTTACTTTGCCTTGACTTTTGCGTATTTTTACAAAAAGAAAAATTTTCTAAATTAATACAAAAAAAAAAAAAACAAAAACTTTTTACCCTGTGTTTTACTTTTATTAAAAGTTTAATAAAAATTTCATTTAATGCTGCCATTAAAGCTATGATTTAAATTTAACCTTTAAGGGAGCAAAAGTTTAAAAGGAAACGTTTAAATTTTTTTTGTATAGAAGTTAAAGAAGTAAAAGAAATTTTTAGAAAAAATTTTCTTTAATAACTTTGTAACAAAAAAATAAGGAAAAATTCTGTAAATTATTTGTTTTATATAAAAATTGTTTTTTTAATCTTAAAATATAGTTGTAATATTTCTTTTTTTTTTTTAATAAATGATTTTCTCCACAAAGTTAACTTAGCTTGAGTTAAAAAATAATCTGTTCTCATAATACTTTTTTTAGTAATAAGTTTACAATTTCAATACAAAATAACGTCATTTTAAACTAATGCCCCCTTAAAAGTTGCCTTAAAGGATACTAATATTACTCGTTTTCTTTTTTCGTTTGTTTCTTACATCACTATGCAACATTTTCTCGAACTTGTACTATCACTTACCACATCACCTGTAATGCCACTAAACTTATTCATACCTGCTGCTACAGATCCAATGCTACCAACACCTGATGACTGTGGAGATGAGGGATCGTTTATTAAACCATTAAAATCCATTAGTGAAGGATGTTGTAAGCCATTGCCCATGACAGGCTGTTGGTTATTTACTTGGTTGTCTAAGGTTTGGTTGTTGTTATTGTTGTGGGAGATGTGATTGTGATTGAGATTTGTTGAGTTTGCGGCTCCTAGAACAGAACCATTTTCACAATTACTACTAACATTTAGAACATTGGAACGCGACATAGAACGTTGTTTTTTTAAATTTGCCAATGTTGTGGCATTGGCCAAACATTGGGCAGAAGTGTCCAATAAACTGGCATGTTGTTGCTGTAAATGTTGTAACTGATGATGTTGTTGCTGTTGTGGAAACTGATTATGAAATGTAGCTGTTGTTGAGCCTGTTAAATTATTATAATGACCATGACCATGTAGATGCATATGCATGTGTTGTTGCTGTGCCGTCTGATTGTGAAGCATATGCTGTGGCTGTGAATGTTGTTGTTGTTGTTGTGGCTGGATATTATGGTTATTGGATGTGTCTACTCGTTATTTAAGGAAAGTAATTAATTGTATTGGTATTAGTTTTAAATAATCAAAAGCAAATATTTCCAATCAAACAACAGCCAGGCCAGACCAGCCCAAAAAACATTCACCATTTAGTAGAAGCCATGGGCATTACAAAAACAAAACAAGTGTGCATTATGATGAAAATGATGAAGCAAAAAGTTTTTTTTCCAAGATATGGTTTTTAAGTTTGTGTTAAGTTGGTTTTGTTTAACACATCCCAACAAAGGATATATGAAAATAAAAAAGCAAATTAAAATATTTAAAAAAAGCAATGACATTTGAATATTAAAAAAGGACCTTCTTAAATTAACAGTATCTAAGGTTTAAGTTTGATGGCATTTATAGAGTTGTAAAGTCTAACAGAAAACAGTAAAGGGTTACTAAAAATGGGGCACATGCCGAGAGAACAACATGCTTTTAGCCTTAAGCCCACAAGCACCTGAGTTTGAAATTGTAATTTTTTCTGTGCATCAGCGAAACTCAGCCACATTTTAGTGTTAAAAAAGATTAATATAAATGTGCTTTCTATTCAAATTTTATTTATCGTGTCGCTTATCTTTGAGTTGCTTTATACATAGAACGTTAAATTATATATTTAAATTTAAAATAAAAATTAAAGAAAATTAAAAAAAAATAATTTAAATGTAGAAATTTAACTAATAAGAGCGCTTTATTCGGCTGTGCCGAATCTTATTTACCCTTCACATTGGCCTTTCGGAATCCCAAACTTTTTTTATTTTTATCCATTTTTTTACCTTTTATTTTTAAATAGGGGTCGCTCCACGGGTGACTACGGGGAAGTTGTGGGGGTGTTTATCCTAATTTTTCAAATTTTATATGGGCGCGGAGATAAGGGGTAAGTATGTGCTAGGAATATGTTTGGGTGAAGAAACTAATGGGGGTCGGTCGTACACTTTATTGCTCTTAGGCCGACTCTGAAAAAGTTGTAGGCATTTTTACATCATTTTTGTAAATTTTGTATGGCAACCCCCTTAGGGCGTGGAGATAGGGGGTAAGTATACTCTAGGAATACGTTTGGGAGAAAAAACTAATGGGGGTCTGTGATACATTATTTTCCTCTAGATGCGATTCCGGCGAAGTTGTAACGGTTTTTACCTTATTTTTGAAAATTTTGTATGGCAACCATGTTAGGGGCTGGAGATAGAGGGTAAGTATGTTCCACAAAAATGTTTGGATGGATAAAATAATTCGGGTCGGTCTTACATTTTACCTTTTTAGGAGAACTCTGGAAGCCGTAGGAGCGATGTTAAAAATGTTTAAACTAAGCTTTGTATGGCAACCCTGTTATATGTATGAATAATAATACTAATAAAATTTTCGTTTTGGGTGTGGTTCAATAATATCAACATGACTGATTCTGTTTTTTTCTTTTTTTGTTGTTTTTATATTATTACATACATAAGGGGGATTTCATGTCAAGTGACCCAACTTTTTTTTTCGATTGGAAAGAAATTTGGACCAAAGTAAGTTCTTGCAGAGAGTAGCATAGACACAATTTTTTAACACGATCGGTCAAGAACTCTCTGAGCTAGAGGGGTTCAAAATTTGACGTTTTCGGCAAATAGGTGTTTTTTCTCATACATGTAGTTTGTTACCTTTTGCTTTTAACAAATTCGTCCCAAATACTTTCGATAGCTTTTTCTTCAATCTTCCAGAAAAAAATATTTTTAAAATTAAAAAAAATTTTTTTTTTATTTTTTTTAAAAAAATAATTAGAAAAAATTATTTTTTTTCCAAATATGCCCATTTTTTTTTTTTGCTCAAAAGAAAGCGTAGGTCTTTTGCTTGAAGAACTTGGAGGTCGCTTAGTGGGATGCGAGTGGGATATCTATAAAAATAAATGTTTTGTAACTCAAGGCAGAGGTTTTCCAATTTTCGCGTATATTCTGTTTGATTTGTTTGCTATTTATGTAAAATTTTCTCTTAAGCTAAAAAAAAAATTATTTTATGCTAAGAAACAAAATAATTTAACCTTTCCGACGGTATGCAAGTACCAAATAAAGTCTCATACACTCGACACTGCATTACCAACAAAATTGTAGGCCTCTGGAATAAAATCCCTTTTATATGGCAATGTCTGAACACATTTTGTAAATATTTTCAATGCATACCGTCGGAAAGGTTAAATTATTTTGTTTCTTAGCATAAAATAATTTTTTTTTTTGCTTAAGAGATAATTTTACATAAATAGGAAAAAAAATTAAAGTAGAATATACGCGAAAATTGGAAAACCTCTGCCTTGAGTTACAAAACATTTATTTTTATAGATATCCCACTCGCATCCCACTAAGCGACCTCCAAGTTCTTCAAGCAAAAGACCTAAGCTTTCTTTTGAGCAAAAAAAAAAAAAAAAAAATGGGCATACATATTTGGAAAAAAAATAATTTTTTCTAATTATTTTTAAAAAACAAATAAAAAAAAAAATTTTTTTAATTTTAAAAATATTTTTTTCTGGAAGATTGAAGAAAAAGCTATCGAAAGTATTTGGGACGAATTTGTTAAAAGCAAAAAGTAACAAACTACATGTATGAGAAAAAACACCTATTTGCCGAAAACGTCAAATTTTGAACCCCTCTAGCTCAGAGAGTTCTTGACCGATCGTGTTAAAAAATTGTGTCTATGCTACTCTCTGCAAGAACTTACTTTGGTCCAAATTTCTTTCCAATCGAAAGACATCGGTTTTAAAAGTTGGGTCACTTGACATGAAATCCCCCATAAGTATGTTCTTTGTTGTTGGTACAGACTAAAAAAAGGAGGTAGTCTTGGTTTTTTGCTTATATCTCTGTCATTTATCGGGCGATTTTGCTGAATTTCAATGCCGATTTCCTCGCGACTATCTCTGACAGTTTGATATCACTTACGTGTCTATGCGATATCGGGGGGCTTCAGAAAGGTGATTTTAACCATAACACGGACAGACGGACATCGCTAAATCGGCTTCCCTATCTATAAGGATCCAAAATATATATACTTTATGGGGTCCCAAATAAATAATGAAGAAATTATAAACCGAATGACAAACTTATATATACCCTTATCACTTATGTGATGGGCATAAAAATAGATTATGCATGTACGTAAACATGTATTACGTTAATGTGCACCACAGAATATGATTTTACGAGATTTGGTTACATATGTATATGTATGCGGGACGTGTAAGCTATTGTTGCATGTCAAACCTAAAGCAATTATGCAAAGCAGACTGACTCACTTATGCCTTAAACTCCCCCTATAAATAACAAAAAAATTCTCATACATTTTTTTCCCTAAGAAAATACCCTCCGTGCAAATGTTGTTATTGCAATGGATATGCGTCTTAAATGTGTGCATGTATGGGTATGTGCATGTGGTTAAATAAAATCATGTAATTTGTATTTATTTTTAAAAACGTCACTGTTATTTTTTTATGGTTATTTTTGTTATTTGTATATGAATAAGTTTATAACACTTACCCACTAACACAGTAACTTGAACATTTATTTTGCCATTTGCGGCCTCTTTACTGGACTGGATTTGTACAGCTTCAGTGCCATGACCAGTGGTTGTTGTTGTTGCTGCTGTTGTGGCTGCTATCACAGATGAGGCTGCTTTTGTTGTTGTTCCCGTCGGGGATGTTACATCACCACCATTACGTCCGCCTGTACCTCCGCCTCTGGCACTTCGTTTAATGTGGTCTGGGCTTCCTGTGGAATGTTCACCATTAGTTTTAAATGCTTGCATTTGTAATTCATCATTTTCACGACCTTCTGGGGGTCGCCGTGGTTGATAGGAATGTTGTTGTTGTAAACTCATACTGGAAATGCTTCTGGAATCTACCATATCTTTAAGACTAGTATCGTAGGAATTTCTATGATTATTATTGGTTTTTAAGGTATTATTGTTGTTGTGATTATGATGATGATTTGTTGCTGAACTCTCCTGCTGATTATGAGGACTGCGATGATGGTTGTGATGATCGGTTATACCATTCGGATCAAGAGTTGTGCTATCGGGTGCTGTGGTCACAAATACTTCCTGAGCCTGCAACCGCAAACGGGCCTCTTCGACGGCATCTTTTTTGGTTGTTAGCGTTTTATCACGCAAGGATGTACGACGTACCGATTGTGCTCTATAAGTAATGGAATTAAATTTTTTTTAACTTTTTGTGATATTTTAATCTTTTTAACCTGGTATTATTGCTTTGAGATCTTCTAACACGACGCCTTTGTGCTTCTGCCAAACGTTTGCTTTCCTGTTCCGTTTTAAGCTGTTCAATACGTTCACGTATTTCGGGATCCTCACAGATATCTAAATTAGAATAGGATTTATGAATAATACTTAAATTTGGTATTGCTGAAAAAAAGCCTCATCTCAATAGAGTCGTTCACAAAAGCATATTAAAATATGTCTTAATATTGCAACGTCTTAATTTTAGTACTTAAATATGTTTTTGTTTTAGTTTTTTAACAAATATACTTAAATATGGTTTGACAAGTTTGAAGTTTGCTTTTGTGAGCAAATTAAATCTATCATTAGGTTTATAATTTTATAGTTCAAAAAGAATGTTGATTTTACTTTAATTATAATTTTAACACACCCTTTGTGAATCCCTCTAATTTATTTTATCAAAATATTATAGAACGATATATAAATATCGCAAAACTTTACCCACCTGAGGGCGTTTCGTCATCTTTGTTTTTAATATTTAAATCAGCACCACATTGGGCCAGCATTTCTAAAACTTCCAGCTAAATAAATTCAAAAAGAAAATTAATTAAATATTAATAAATACATTTGTATTTTTTCTTTGTAAAAAAATTATTTTCCTGTTTTTTTCACATCTTTAGTTTTAACTTACATGACCCCAACAGGCTGCCGCATGCACCGGCGACCACATGTCTCTGTCAAGGGCATCAACATTGACATGCTGCTCCAAAAGGAATTCTACCACCCTAATATAACCATTGGCCGAGGCTATATGTAACTAATAAAAAATAAAGTTAAACAGAAATTGTGTATTAAACAAAATCAAGTCAAATATGTTGACTTGAGATGAGCGATACCGTACTTTTAAAGAACACTGTGACTAGTAAACGTGATATGTAAATCACTGTTATTATTATAACTAGTTACAGTGATTGCAGTTTGGTATTTTAAATAATATTAATAATTTAAAGTAGCAACATCACATGTAATAGACCCTTTACATTTTATGTCACGGTAAATAACAGTGATTTTGAAGTTACAGGTATAAAATCACAGGTACATCGCTCATCTCTAATATGGACCCCTAATATCCAAAAAACGTAACCAAGAAACTTGTGGTTTTTAAAAATATTTAAACAAAAGTATTTGTATTTACGTTATTGTGAATAAATTTAAATAAAATTTTATTTAAAATTTTTATTTATAATTTTATCATATAAAGTACCAAAGGAACTGGAACTAATTTTTCTCGAAAAATTTGATAAAAAAATTTTTTTTTGCTTTATAAGGGCTCGTTTTTTTACCTTTTTTAAATACCTACCGGTGTTGCACCATGCTCATCCGGTTGCTCAAGATCTCCACCATTCCTCGATAGTTCCATAAAGTCTCTTAACATTAGTCTTTCCGTCGCCGATCTGGTTTCATCGATTAGCTCCTGCGTTACACCTCTCTTTGACATTTCAGCCTCTATGTAGTCCAAAGTATTCTCATCATCACATAAGTCATACGGCATATTGCCATCGGTATTGACGGCCAGTAAATTAGCACCATGGTCGATTAGTATACGCACCAACTCTAAATGACCGCAGGTGGCAGCAGCATGTAATGGCGTCCATTTATCACTGTCTTGGGCATCAACATTAGCACCATATTGTAGCAGAAGCTTAAGCATTTCGACATTATTGTCTATGCAACACTGATGCAGTGCCGTTAGGCCATCCTCGTTGGCTGCATCCGGTGTAATGCCATGCTGTAGTAGTTCAGCCACCTCATGCATATCATTGCGTGAGGCAGCCTCAAGTAGAACGACACTATTTTCGAAGGATATGTGACGTTTCGTTGATGATGAATTTGAACTGTTGCGAAAGTGATGTGTTGTATTCATGCCATTTAGTGTTGAAAGATTGACACCTTTGGCTCGCTGCAGTTTTAGCCATTCTTTTTCTTTTTGGCGGGCTACTTTAAGTTGTTGCGCTCGTCGCCTGAGTTTACAAAGAAAGAAAGTAGGGAAATTTTAAACAAGAAACAATGTTTGCTAAGTGGGGGACAGAATAGTCGCTGTAGTACAACGTAAAGCGTAGCGCTGCAAGCTGTCAAAAGCTAAAGACAGCAGTTTTAATTTAGTGTCAACATAATAGGTAGTTATAGTAGTCGCTGCAGTAGAAGCTGAAGAGCAAAATTCGAAATCTTGTACTTTATTGCGCGACAATGTCATTAACATATGACAGCTGACAACTAACACACATGTATGTGTGGTGAGCTTCGATATTTTTTTTGTGCATTTTTTATTACTACGCTACTTATTACGTCGTCAGCTTCAGCTACTACTACAACTTCTTCATTCTGTTTCAGGCTTCTGTTTGTTTAGATGTAAGTATGTATATTGAGATAAATTACAAACTTTTTCTAAATCTGAAAGCTCAAACTTTCGAAATTTATAACATTTAAAATGCCTTTTAACTTTACACAAATTGCAATAATCGTTTTTACCTTTAAAACGGGTTTAGATTAGCAAAGTTTTAAGCATTTTTAGTGGGTTTCCTTATCAATTGCTATTGGGAACAACATTTATTTAAATCGTTTCAAACTTCAGCAGTTTGCTAAAAATTCAAAAGCTTTTCTTTTGCTAAATGTATATATTTTCTACCCTACTAGGATGGTAAGGGTGTAATAAGTTTGCACTGCTATTTGTTATACTCAAAAGTAAAACTCAAACTGACTTTTTTAAATAACCTTTTAATTTAATTTACACTTTCCGTCAGCCTGGCTGGCTAGTTGCTTATGAAGAAGATACAGGTTGCTTTTTTTTTTTAGTAGACAAAATGTGACACATGTGTAACATGTCGTTATAACCAATTGCTATATTTGGCTATGCCGTATCTTATATACCCAGCCATCTGATCTAGCCTAGTTATTTTCGAGTTGCAATTGTTATAATAAAATTTTATTTGTGCCGGGTATTAAAACGATGGCTCACCAGCCTACTTTCTATAAAATGGAAATTTCTATCAAATAAAAACAATCATAATAGAATAGGCACGGTGTCGCAGTGGTCGAGTGAGCATCGCGCGTTCGCTGTGGAAACAGTTTTTAATAGTTATAATTCTTACGTAATTGCTCGTCGACAATTTTGTTCAAAGCTTAGTATTCGGCGAATACGTGATGGACCGAGTGAACATTTAATTCGTTCGAGGGTTCAGAGATTCCGCGCAACTGCTTTGGCTATGAATGCCCCACGGCCAGGGCCCAGTAGATTTTCAAGGACTCCTGAAAACTTTGAACTGGGTGAAAGCAGTTTACGAGACTTTCAATACGGAAAAGAGTAGCCTTACTGGAACTTCCAAGAGCGATTATTCACGAAAGTTTAAATAAGTATCTGAAGTTCCATCCTCTTAAAATTCAAGAGTTCAAGAACTGAAAGAAAGTGACTTTGATTTACGCAAAGTTTTTGTGAAACAATGTTGGAGCGTTTTCGCATGGTAAATCCCATTTTTGGAGCGACACACATTTTCACTTAAACGGCCACCTTAACAAGCAAAATTGCCGTAACTGGTCTCCAAGAACCCGCAACCCTCGATTGAAACATCAAAAACCATTGCATTGCCCCAGGGTAACTGTTTGGTATACCTTATCCACGCATTAGTTAATTGGACCATTTTTGTTCTAAAATTCTCGAGGGCAGGCGACTAATGTCAACGGTGAAAATTATCGACGCATGATTACGGAATTGTTTTTGCCAAACCTGCGAACTCATCTAAGTACTCTTCACACACGTGGTTTCAACCGGATGGGGCGACTGCACACACAGCCAGATTAATTAATTTTCTTTGGGAAAATTTTCCTCAAAAACTGATAAGTCGCTTTGAAAGTTCCAATGGCCACCGAGGTCACCCGATCTAACTCCCATGAATTTGTTTATGGGGTTACCTAGGGTTTATAATGACAATCCCCAATCTCTTATGGCTTTAAAGGATAATAATTGCGTTTTTTTATTTAGGTTTGAAAATATAAAACTGCCACCAGACACCATGTATTAGGAGCCAGAATATATATATTTTATGGGGTCGCAAATATACTACTGAAATTACAAATAGAATGACAAACTGATATATACCCTTATCACTACGTGAAACGTAAAACAACTGTCATTTAGGTGAAAGCAATCATTTATGGTCGATCGCATAAAAAAAATTTTAAATTTAGAGCAGACTTTAAATACTAATTTTGTATGAAAATTTCGTTAAAAATCCTACTAATGTTAAATTTAAAAAATATTTTTGGATACGACCCTTAATCTGTAAGTCTTCAATAATTCTCATTGGGTTTGTAACTTGTTTGGGATAAAGGCAACAAATTTCATAAGCAAAGACAGGTCGATCACTTTAAACGCAACCCGAAAACCTGTTTTCTGAGAAAATTATAGTTGTAGTCGAATACAATGCCCCTCCTATTTTTCTCGTAATCTTTTACAATACTAGATCGTATTTTAATTGTATCCGAATACAAAGGCCGAATACAAAGCCCTTTACATTACATTTCAAAACCAACCAATTTTGTTAGTATCAAAAAGTTCATGCTGTCACAACACAGGCGTGAAAATTATTCGTGTGTAAATAAGAAGAAGAAATTACTCCAAGTCAAACACAGGAAAAGAAACAGATAACAAATCTGCAAAAAATAATCAGCTGTGCAAGCTGGCCTCGGTGTTCTAATACATCTTGAGCGATACCAGATCGTATGTACGTAAGTTGTAAGTTTTTGAACACAAATGCCATCGTTAATTATTCTAGATCGTATCTCCACTATAGACTTATGCAAGGCCCCTAGGAAAATAAATTGAAAAAGAAATAATTGTACAAATTAATTCCTATATAAGTTTGCATAAGTCGCCTTAGTCTTATAGATGCTAATAACGTAGGGTTCAAATAGTCGAACTTGGCCGGCTTTTAACTTTTTTACTCGTTTAAAATTGTTTGTAGAAAATAGAAAGAGTTTCTTTCTGCTGTTATTCCGCAATTGGTTTTTAAATGGTTTGAAATATATTTCAAAGTTTTTGTTCTACTTTTAGTTGTATTTTTTAATGCTGTAGTTTTGGAAAATAAAAACGATAAACAAGAAGAGTTTTAGATTTAATTTCAGAAAAAACGCCACCAACCTATACAGCGTTCAAGTTAAACTATGGAGCATGAATATTGGCTAAACAAAATGTTGTTGTTTTTGTTGTAGTTTTTTTTTTTTGTTTCAAAAAAATTTTTATAATGACATTTTTTTATTGAAACTGTAAAAAGTTTTCATTTGACATTTTTTCATGGGATGTGTGTAAAAGACAGGGAATATGAGAATACACACATACATAGATACATATGTGTGAAAAAATCTAATTTTTTTTATACTTACAGTCTTGCTAGTTGAAGGCGTTCGTGTGTGGGCAAGTTTTCTACAGTTTGCATTTCAGCAACAAGGTCCGCATGTTCCATTTTTAATTGCGCTTTAAAAGACTCATCCGATTTGCGGTTAATCAAAATACCCTTAACCATACTGCAGCCGCTTATTATCACTTTGTCTAATTTATTGAAGTTATTTTTTAGTCCTTCAAATCTAGGACTTAAACAAAATGATATGTTTATTACTTATTGTTTTAATTGCTTAAAGTTTTTAATTAACTAAAAGCCATTTTTTGATTGTTTTTTAATCCAATCTATGCAGGGATTTAGGGCTGAAAAATATAAAAAATAATAAATTTATGAGAAACTAATATTTTAACAAAGAAACATGATTTAAGTATTTTAATTATATTAATTTTTGTTGTTATTTTGCAAAAATAAATCTATTTTATTTTAAATATAACTTTTTTAAGTTTACAACTAGTAAACCTGGATACTTTTTGTGTTGTTGATTACGTCTATTATCATTTTTGCAATAACAAAACTAAGAATGAAAAAATGTTATGGCAGCAACTCGCAAACCTTTAATATAAAGTGGCAATATTTTATTTTATTTTTAAAAATGACAAAAAATGCGAATTTGTGGTGTTTTTGTTGTTTGGAAAAAAATCTATCATTTGCACTTTTTTTAAAAAGTGCAATTTTGTATTCTTTTGATACAAAAATTTTGTATATTTTAAGGATGAAGTGGTATTTAAAAAATCACCCTTATTTAGGGCATTATTTTTTGTTTTATATGCACTTTACAAATAAAAAGGTTATTAAAATAGACATTACTGCTGTTTTAAACAGTGTGTTATTTTCTTTACAAAAAAGTGCAAGCATTTTGACAGGGTGAGTTAAACATTTTTAATATGTGCACTTTAGGAAACATTTTATTTTAGAAACGAAAACACTATTAGTCTTTATTTTATTTCCATTTTTTTAATAAAAATTAAATTTATTTAATTGTTTATTTGAAGATTTATGTTTCATATTGGAAGTATTTGATATTTTTAAACATTTAAGTGGAAAACTATTTAACAGTTGGTTAACTCTGCTTTAGGAATTGTGTTCACTGCACGTAAAAACTTCTATTACAACTTTGATTGTGTGTAAACGTGTCGGTTTATAAGTAAAATCCCTTTATTTTATAAACATACATAAGTACATACATAAAGTCACATACAAAATGAAAAGGACTGCTGCCGAAGGCATCTGGAGTAAGTGTAAATCAAACTTTGTATGTTTCTGATCGTTTAGTTTTTCGTTGTTGTTTTGTTTTGGTAGTTTCGTTACACCTCCTCTGGGATTTTTAATTCTAAGCAATGTAAAAAATATTTAACAAAAGAAACGTGTTTAATAAACTTTATAAAATCTTTAGTAGTTAGTAGAGGAACAATAAAGAAAATAAAATTAAAATGGTATAAACAAGTATAACAAAAAATTAAAAACAAAATCTTTACAAATTGTTGTAAAAGTAAGACTGAACTATAAACAAAACAAAAAGTAGGGCATACTCGAGGGGGCATAAGTGAATTGCTGAAGAGTAAATGAGTAAGTGTGATTTTATTCACAAATTTAAGAATATAAGTTTTAAATTTTTAAAAAATATACAAATATTTTTATAATCCTTACATAATTGATGTATTTTATTAATTTATTTAAAATATTCATGAGGAATTAGGTATTAAAAATCAGCAATGTCAGCCTATTCAAGACTAATATATGTGCGGCAAATGTATTTACTTTTTTGTTTGCCAATTCAAGAATGCTAGTCACAATTTTCTATTAAAACTAACAAAAAATTTAAGCGTGTCTGGTATTTCACTAATAAGCAACGTTTAAAAATGAAATAAACAAAAATGTGCAGCATACTTTACGGCTGAAAGATATTAAGAAAAACTCTTAATAAAAAGGTTTTGTTTAACTCAAATTAATAACATAATTATTGATATTCGTATATATAATATTTGACTCAACTGCATTTAATGTTTCTACTTGTTTTATTAAATTTTTCTTAATTAATTGTATTAAAAATATTATAATTTGAGAGATAAAGTAAGTTTCATGTATACAAAGTTTTTAATTAAATCTTAATTGCATTTGGCAAGCACTTATTTCAAATATATTTAACACTAGTATTTAATTTCAAAACTATGCAACTTGTTTGTTTTTGTTGACAAAATATGCATATTGACATGCATAATTTGTAGATTTTGTTTGCATAATATAACCTTACAGTCATACAATGTTTGCAATTTTAACGTAGATTGACAGGATAGAAAATCCACAGGATAAACAAAACTGACAAAGTACACAAAACAGTGATACGAAAAGGTAGATGTATTTAAAGCAAAGCTTGGGATCTTCCTTTTACATATATGAAAACACAAAGTAAATTTCACTCTTAATTTGTTGGTTTAGTTCGAAAAATGCCACTAAAAATATTTTGTGCAAATTCTAAGGCAAATCTTGTATTAAAAACATTGGGATCTCATATTCAACAGCATATTTTAACATATATTTTTTTTCCAATTTTATTTTTTTAGTTAAATGAGTTTAATCTTTTGTATATGTTTTTCAACCATGTGTCGACATGCAATTGTTAACTTATTAAACTAGAGTTATTTCAAAGAGCCTAAGAATATGCTGAACTTTTTGTTCATTAATACACGGATTACACTATTTTTCGTAACAATAGCAAGGGGTTATTTAAATAAGAAATGACAGCAGGTGTTATAACCGATATTCCAATTTCGCTCTGTCTGGCTAACTATTAAAACTACTAATGCCTTTAAATATGAGTAGATGAGGTTTTACAAAATTAATGAATATTTGATTAATGAAAGGCATTTTCAACAAAACTTATTTTATACAATTATAGAAAGTTTAGTATGCCAAGTATGAAAAAAAACTTATAATAAATATGTTAACAAGAGCAAATATTCCCAAGGAATGCTTTTTAATACAAAATAATAAAATTGTTATGCAAAAAAGAGAAAAAAAAAAACGCAAGAAAATAAACACGAATTTTATACAAACAATAATAAAGCAAAAAAGTAGCATATTTTGAGGCTAATGAAAATAATAAGAAGAAAACAAGTGTTGTTTATTTACTTTTCATCAATTTGGGTTGATATAAAAAAAAATATTTTTAGATGGAAAATAAATTAAAATCATAACAATAATTAATGACTAAATTAAAGTTTTATGTAGACATGCAATCATTTCTTATTCTTTAACAAAACAAATTGTATATCTCAAAACCACATTGTATCATAAAGTTAATGAAAATTTTATCCAAAGAAAAATAATAAATAAATAAACAATAATTAAAAAAATTAAAGCAGTATTTTTTAAGAGATTGAAGAAGATATAGTTGATTAGATTTATATGCAATTAAATTAGATTAAAGCTTTTAAATATAAGAACAAAAGTTGTTAATAAATATAAGCCAGTAAATTTACCAAAAAAAATTTGCTTCAACTTAATAAATAAAAATTAAACATTTCCAACAATTGTAAAGTTATTTTTTTCTTTAATTAGATTTTCTCATGAATTTTTTATACTCTAAAAAAGATAAGTTAAGGAAAGCACAAGCTTTCAAAAACACAGTGAGTAACTTTTATTTAGTGCAAAAAAGTTTGGCAAACTTTTAGGTAAGTTATATTTTTTATACTTGAAAACTGTTATTGACACTTGAAGAAATAAAATTGTTTTAAACTTAATGCTGAGTTTTAGAAAAATAGTTTTGGCGTCAAAGCAAAAATTTATTTTAGAAATTATGCATTCTAATTATACAATTTTGACTTTTTGTTTATTGTAAGGAGTAAAAGCATCATTAAAAAGTTTTGCAAGTAAAGCATACTTTTAGGCCAATTAATTAGTAAAAACGTAAATGCAAATATGTAAATCTAACTGCTTTATAAAAAATTTAAAAACAAAACTTATGAATTAAATTTATTATATTTTTTTCAACTTACAAATTTAGGTTAAAGGTCGACTAAGCCCATTAAGAATAGCAAAAGTTAAAAGTAATTACTTTAAATTTGTAAGGGCTATAATTACAAGAAAAAATTTTACAAAGATTCAAAATGTAACAAACAACAAATTAATATTAAAATTTCTTTTAATAAAATCTTTTTAAGTTTTTAATCTTTTTTCCCCTTCTTTTGAAAAGGCTTACTTATTATCAATTTAAATTTTAGGGCAGTTTTTTTCATTCATCTTTTTATTGGCAGCTCCCTTAACGAAAATCAAATAGAATTTTAAAGAAGAACACATAAACACCTAATTTTAAAGAACTTTATGCTAATGTTACAAGTTGATTCATAATTTTTTTATTGTTTTATTTTTATTATTGTTATTTGCATATACAAATTATTGAATATACTTTAAATTACCAGAGTAACTTTTCCTAAAAAAAATGTTGTTGGAAAAAACCTTTTTTGTAATAAAATAACTTAAAAGTAACTAGTTTGAAAATTGTTAATTACCTTAAGTATTTGCTTTTTTTAAAAAAAAATTATTTGAATAGCAAATGGGTCCTTTAACGAGCAAAAGAAGGAATGTGTATGACCTACTTGTGCTCTTAGAGCTGTACTTAAAAATTATTAAGTCTAATATATTTTCTAATTTTTTGCATAAAAAAAATTTACAATTTGTAAGCCTTAAGAAAGTTAGCTTACAAATTGTACTTTTATTTTTCACAATATAAAAAAAAACTTACCCATTTCCACACAACGTTTGTATAAAATTAAGGGCTACCGGTAGTCACAAAACAATCTACTTTTAACTCTTCTAAAATGTTTAACTGCTAAATAGCGTGCAATTACAGCTAAAATAATATAAAAAAATTTAAGTGTGCACTTTAAAGTATGCATGAAGATGATAAAAAGTTAAAATATTAACAAATTTAAAAACAATCATATTTAATTAAAAATTTTTCAATTGCATAAGTACTGACATGCAATGATTGTAAGTTTTTATAAAGGTTTAAACAATACAAATATGTACGTGTGTAAATTTATTTCCTTAGCTCTGTTTTTACTAACAAAATGATATTAATTATTTTTTTTAACATAAACTTTTTAAGCTTACAAAAAAAATTTTAATTTGGTATCTAAGTTTTCCAACCCTGAATTTAGCACTTTCCTGTATTTACACAAAATTAAACCTTTTTTTGTGTAACACACACATATGCATATATTCACAAAATTACATATTCAAATTTAATCGAAGCCTACTTATCGGCTTAAGTAGTTAAAATTATAGCAATGAATACTTTGCGGTAATGATAACCACCAGAGTTTTAAGCAAAAAATTGAACGCCACAGAAAGTGGTAAATACGATTAGTAAACTAACAACCTCGCAAACTATAAAGTGAAAATTTATGTTCGAGCTGTCAAAAAGCATAAATATGATTATGTTTATAGATGTGAATTCAAAACACAAAGAGATATGATAAATAAATCAACATTTTTGTAAAGCATACTTCTAAGTTAAATGTTTATTTTGTATGAAGTTGCCAAGGTACACTTTGGCTAAAATAAATACATTTAAGCAAAGTGTTTCTCTTATGCTACTTATAAAGCAAAGGAGCATTTCATTCTGAAAGACTTGTTTAAAAAAAATAGATGTGAATCAAATACATTAACTTGATTTATGTACCTAGTAGGGTTTTCTTTTAACAAAATTTTAAAATTTTTGAAAAAAATGGTAACATCATCATTAAAAGTGGCAGCCAGTCTTTCTATAACAAAATAAAAAATGTTTACCAAAATAACAGAAGCGTAAAAAGGGATAAAAGTACAAATCTTAAAACATTATATTTCAGAAAAAATGGATTTAAATACTTAAAATCTACTTAGAGACTTAAAATACTTAAAATCTATTTAGAGCAACAACTTCAGTACATTTACACACATACATAAATGCATATATATGTTATGCTGAATTACTAACGAATATATGCACATAAGTCTTTTTATTGTTTATTATAAAAATTGTTTACTTAAAATTTTAAAAGCATACTTTCAGGATTATTTATATACTTAAGTAAAAGCTTATTTGTTTGGGGTTATGTTGTGTTTTTTAAGAGTTAAATAAGAGTATAAACAAATTTTAAAATTCACATAAAAGTATTGTATACCTATAAGCGACTTAATAAATTTTCAATTGTATTCTTAAAGATGAAAATATATAAAAAAAAAAAAATATATGAAAAGTTAAATGCGATTTTTTGTTTATTACTTTATCTTCCAATTTATTTGGATTGAAGAAATAAGAAAGATTCTACTACATAGAGCCCTAAAAAAATATTTTTTATTTGCTTTTAAAATCAGAACGTAATTTGTGGCCACATAAACAAGTTATTTTTACAGCAACTAAAATATACGATTGTTAAACAACTTTTAAAAAAATATTTGAACTGTATCCTATTAGTTTAAAATATTTTACTTTTATTTTATTTTATTTAATTCTATTTTTTTATTTTATTTTATTCTATTATTTTATTTTATTCTACTTTATTCTATTTTATTTTATTTTATTTTTTTTTTTTATTTTATATTATTTGATTTTATTTTATTTTATTTTATTTTATTTTATTTAATTTTATTTAATTTTATTTAATAATAACATTTTGCAAAATATTTTGTTACCTTTTGTTTAATACACACATTTAAGAGAATTTTCTTATGCCTAAATAATAAATTACTTTCTTCCAGAATTTAATTTAATTTTCTTTGACACAGTGTACATTGTTTGATCAACTCACAGCCGATAGCTTAACAATTTTATCCTAAAGGTATGCAATTATTTATTGTTTAAAAATTTAGCTCGATTTAAAAGTTTTTTTCCTGGTTAAATGCTTACTCATGAAATTAAACTTTTCTACACAAAAAAAATATATGTATTTAAAAATTGTTTGTTCATCAGCACCAAAAAAAACACATTTTTTATTCCAAATTAAGTTCTTAAGTTCCTAAAGACATTTATCATGGCAAAGGACATTTAATTAATTTTAAAATTTCTTAAGTTAAAAAATTTAAAAAATTTTTCTACAAAAAAAGGTTAAATTAGGACTTCAAAAACAAGAAAGACCACATTGTTTTAATTTTGCAAAACTACACAAGAAAATATATTAAATATTCTAGATGTCGCTTTAAACCCTAATCCCTATATATATACTTAGTCATTTTCTTAGTCAACATCTTTTTGTCCGCTGTTTTTCAAAATATTTTTATCACATAAAAAGTTTTTTACAACTTAGTTGTTTATTTGCACACAAAGATCACAATTGACTTACAAATTAAGAGTATACTTTAGGGCAGTGTTTCACAAATACTTTTGCAGCATGCCATTGAATTTTTAAACTTGACTACGAGATATTATTTTATTTATTTAATTTTTTATATTTTGGTATTTAAAGCAAGGAAAAATAGTATGTAAATTAAAAAAGGAAAAAATCTGTAAAAGAAATCTTGGACAAATTTTTTTCTTTTCGAAACTTTTTCTTCGTGAACTACTTGGGGAATTCGTATGTTTTTCTTTTTTTTTTTGCAAACAATTTGTAAATGTTTTTGCAGGCTGTATTTTAAGTTTTGTCTTTTTATTCATTGAACTGGGCTCTTTTACTTGTTTATGTATGTCATTGTTTTGGTTTAGTTACAATGAAATTTTTCTTTTCTTGCTTTTTTCTAGTTGTATTCGGTCTTCGATTTGTTAAATTAAAACAAATTGTTTAAAATCTTAAATTAAATGATTTTTTTCCGACAATAAAAATAATTATTGTTGTTAAAAAGAATATTAAAAAGGATTAACTATAACCAAAAATAGGACAAGAAGTAAACTTTTACTGTGCATGCTATGTTGCCTGCATTATAGGATATTTGTTAATTCATTCAATACATTTGCATATTTGCGTGTATGTGTATCTACAAACCAGTAGTTTGCATTTAAATAAAAATATACAAAAGCATTTAAATTTCAGTACATAAGCCTTAAAAGCATATTATGGCAAATGCATACAATTATGTGTGTTTTTTTAATACAAAATTAACTGCACATGCAATAATATCCGTTTGACACAATTTTCTTTACATTTTAAAAATGCCACAAAAACGAAACATTTAAAAGAAAAAAAAAGAAAAATATATAAAAAATATTAAAGAACATATGTTATGGCCTTATTATAAGGATGATGACGATGGCATAAAATGGTTTTTGGTTTAAATTTCAGCAAGGCAGGGACATGTGTTACCAGACCTTTGCTGCATAAAGTTGCAAAGTATACAGTTTCAAAAAGTAAAATAATAATCGGGATAAATAAAACGTTGTGATGCATTTGAAGGAGAAAAAGTTAAAGTATATTTTTTTATAAACTTTTAAACTTTTAAGTTTTTTTTTAATTAAAATTTATTTTAAGGACATTACTGTAGATATGTTTACTTTTTTTTTGTACAACATTTTTGTGAAAAAGATTTTTCAAAAACTGTAGCCTAAACATTACCAAAAGCCTTACACTACAATTATATTTTTAAAATTTTTGTCAAAAAATAATTAGTTTTGAATTTAATTTTTTTTTGGACAAAAAAATTATTATTTATTAATTTATTTTTTTTTTTTTTTTGCAGGAATATTATTTATTTTTAATTTTTTATAAAAATCCCTGAGGAAAACCATAATCGTTATTTTAAATTTTTATATTTTTTAAAAATATAACAATTATTTCTACAGAAAAAACAAAAACCAAAAAATTATTTTTATTTTTTTGACAAAAAATAAACATCAAAAAATATTTATTTAAAAAAAAAAAATTTAAGTTAAAAAAACGCACGTGATTTTCCAAAAATTTAGTTTGATGCCATCAAGGTGATGTACTTCACTTAATTTTTTTAAGGTTTCCATGAACATTATTATTTTTTTTTAAATTTCGAAATTAATAATTATTTACAATCCCTGTATATGGCTGACTACAATATTAATTTTTACTTTTATTAATTTTAATTTCATTGTACAATTTTTAACTGACATTTTTTAAATATCTTTCTAGAAAACAGTAAAATAATACTTGTACATTATTTTGTGGTAACTCGTTTTGAAACCTTGTAAATCACCTCAAAGTAATAATGAACTTCATTAATAAATAACTAAATGCTTCTTTAATTGTTTTTGGTTTTTTCGTTTTTTTTTGCACACACGTATAAGGTGATTTTAGCAAGGTGTGGCCAAAGAATATATTTTCTTATAACAAAAAAAAATATTTTTTCAAAAAATAAAGTTTTTTTAATTTAAATTATTTTAGAGATTAATTGAACACAAATTAATATATATTTCTGAGGTCTAAGAGGCCGTTACTACTTTGACTCTGGTGGTGTATATGGTTTGTGTCTTTTTCAAATGTCCATTTTGTCTTTATGAAAATCGTATACAAAATTAGTGTTTTTTAAAAAAATTCTTCAAAAATTTGTTGATGTAAAATAATTTAAATTAATATTATTTAATTAAAAAAAGGGCGTGGCACAATCCATACAAAAAAAATCCGTCCTTTATGTCTAAAAACTTGAGAGGTTATACAATTACCTATGAAATTAAAAAATAGATATTTTAAAAATCCTTGCAATTTTAGAATTAGGTAGAAAATATTTAAGTTAATCTAAGTCTATTTTTTTTGGTCTGGTTACACTTGGGATCCAAAGGGTCTATGTTTTATGGTTATGTTTTATGGTTTATGGTTTTAAGGTAAGCCAGTTCAACCCAGCTAATTTATAAGAAAAGCAAATATTATTATATAAAAGGACACCATGCTCTTAAAAATTCTAATTCAATGGAGTACACAAGTCTGTTTACTTTATATTACCAAAAAGGTCGGGTCCAGCAGAATGGGATCGACGAAAACAGACTTGCCTAAGAATTATAAAAATTTTTTTCATAAAGAAAAATTTTAATAAGAAATTTTTTTTTGAAACAACAAAATGTATATAAAAGTTTTTTAAATTTAAATTTTTTTCCATACAATTGTTTGCATTATTATGCGTTGCGTTTTACGTAATTAGGCCCTAAAAAAGATTAAAAAATTATTTAAGGAAATTATTTATTACGCGAGTACCTTTAAATAAAATTCCAAAAATCATTTTTTTTTATTTTTCTTAAAAGAAATTTGCAAATAAAAAGAATTTATTACATCATTAACAGAAATAATTTTTAAAAAATCTTTTGATAAAAATTTAAATAATTAAATCACAAGAATTAAAATATATATATTTCTTTATGATTAAAACCAAACGAATAGATTTTTTTTAATTTTTTTTTTTAAGGGGATAACATTTTTACAAAATTTTATTAGAGGTCTATATCATATTTAGAGAAATTTTGGCAAACAATATTTTGTATCAAAAATCCTCTAGAGGAATTTATACATAAAAATAAATACATATCGGACACTAAATCAAAAATAGTCACATTTCAAAATAATAAATTTTCAGGAGAGGTTTTTTTACTGCTTAATTTTATGACCAAATCGAATTAAGCAGTAGCAAAAATTTTAAAAAATTTTGAGTTGTGACTGTTTTTAAATTATATACAATTTGGAGAAAATATATTCTTTTGTAAATTTTTTTTTTGGAAAATTATCACCAAATTGTCCTAATAGAAAACTTATTGCAATTTGCTTTTTAATTTAAAAGAATTTAAAGAAGAAAATATAAAAAAGAATTATAGTGAGGATTTGCCAAACAAATTATCATGGAAATGTAACATTTTGAAACACCCTTTTTCTTATATTGCCAACAGTTATTTAGAGTCTGCAAGATAATAATTATCATGGAAATTATATTTAAAATATAGTAAGTAGTTAGTAGTTGTTTTTTTATTTCAGTTACAAACAAACATACTTGTTTATGTATTTGTATTAAGAAAAAAGTGCTAAGAGCAAAGTTGTGTTGCTTCATTATAGTTGCTTTTTTCAACACTATTTTGAAAGAAGAATAAAAAAATTCATTCATAAACAGAAGTGTTGTTTTTGTTTACACTCGACGTTGATAAAACCCAATTTGCAAATACATTTTACAAAATGGCATTGTAGAGGTTAAAGTGAAAATGTATCAGGGATGGGAAACTTTCAATATTTTTTTTAAATTTTTTTCGTTTTTAATTTTAAACTAGTTACAAGTAACTAGAATATTTTGCTATATATATATTTGGCTATTATTTGTTTAAAAATTTGTTTATAAAAAGAAATTTCCCTAGTTACAGAATGCTTTAGTTTTTCCAGCCCTGCATTATATATACTTTTTGACTAAAATTTCCATATCCTTGATAGAGTATATGCATGTTTGTATGCATGTATGTATATAACGCGATTTAACAGTAATTTATAGTTTTTTAAAAGTGCATAGACTCTGAAAGGCGCTTGAGAACTCTGAAAGTTAACCGTTTTGTTGAGGGCGAGTGTAAGAGTGTTTAAGAGATTTGTGGAAAAATGATAAATTGTGAAAATATTGTTTTCACAATCATAAAATACATTAAATTACGTTCGAGCGCTAAACCTTTTTATGAAGCAATGGGGGTTTGGAAATGCAAAGGTGTTTTAGCTTAACGTGTGTGTTTTTTATTTCATTATTAAAGAAAAACTTAATTAATGGGATGAGTAAATGACATCAGCATACAACTTAGTTTTATAAATCCAAAAAGTACAGAATATCTCTGTTACAGAGAGTTTAAAAAGTTTTTTAAACAAATTACTTAATAAAATTTAGAAAAAACAAAATGATTTATAATTAAAACTTTTTTAAGTTTCGTTCAAGGTCATTACACGGAAAATAAATTTTTATTTGTTTACCCAGTGTACATACCGACGTTCATAAATTATTGTCTTTATTGTGTTTTCGTCCTTCTTTCTGAAGATCTGGGACAGAACTATTGACTTTCATATTAAGGGGTCATGGTTTGCTCTGTAGCAGCCTGTATGTCTACACGAAGTGAAAGTCGGTGAAGATGTCACTTCATTCAGTGATCTCACAGATTGAGAACATCCTTTAATATGGAAAATACATACTGGAGGTTTCCTTGATATTGCAGGTGCTTTTAACGATGTGCTTATAAACGTCATCAACCGGCGACCAACAACCCGGTTATGCCCTGTTAGTTTACACTCCTGAAGTGCAGGATAATCCGTAACAAAATGGGGAATGCAAAAACCAAGAGAGTGGCTCTTAGAGAAATATCCCAAGAAGCAGTACTCTTACCACTTGTTTGAACACTTGTATTCAACTAACTTTTCACTGGATTTTGGGATGGGACCGTGTATGCGGATTTCGAAGCAGATTTCCCTACTGAAAAGATTTTTGGTATCAACAGCTTGGTGATAAAAGCTACACCGTCAGGGATAAGCCACTGTCAAGGATAAGGCGGGGCTTAGCGTGGATTCTAAATAGACGGACTTGGTTCTCGCCACCAGGAGGCCAAAGAGTGATACATGGGCCCCACCGATCTGTTACTGAAGGATAACACAAATGAAAGGTTTAAGAAGGCGAAAGTTCTAGGCAAAATGTGAAGTCCTGCTTTAAATCTGACGCATTAGATCTACGTTGAAGTGCCTATGCCTACCTTACATTACGGGGCTCTTGTGTGTTGGACTGCACTAGAGCTGCGTTCTTCTTTTAAAAGCAAAAAATTATCAAGTGATGTAAATGACTATCAATAAACGTCAAGCGGCGATTAGGTCTATCTGCAAACTTCACTCGCTCCTCAATTGTACAAGAAGCGTGAGGAGAATCTATTAGTAAACTGTGGGTTATGAGAAAGATGCACACTAACTGCATTCGGGGACATATTAGGATTTTGAAAAATGGGATAGCTGACAAATTGGCAGAGCACGATGTTCCTTTGCCAATGGAAAGCGCAATAGACGTTCGGGCTCCAATTTCGTTCTATAGAAAAGTATAGACTGCTGTAGGGGTAAGATCCAGTCTGAGTAAATACCACTCCTCGTTAAACTTTCAGAATTATGTGAGGATTTTTTGTCCAAAGGGCGACAAAGTCTTTATTATCTTTGCGAAGGGGGTTGTAGGCTCCTTGTGGGAATGGTAACAGATAATTGTTGGCAGGTGATTTACGCCAAAAGTGCGGGACGACTGGCCACCGAAGCTTAAGGTTCTATAGTGTACCGGGGCTAAGAAAACTGTTGAGCGCATTCTATCTAGGGTTTCATCTGCTCAAAAACCTAGACGTATTCTCTAGCACTGGTTTGACGACACTGCTGCCATATTTTAAGAAAGTGTGAAGCTTACTTGAGTTCAATACTTCGAATTTATTGGATTGAAATCATTGGGTTTTTTTCATCTTCTCTGGTAGCACAAGAGTTCCAAGGGGTCTTTGTCAGGTTATCGAGACTAACCTAACCTTCTACTTTTTGAAGTATTTTAACCCTTTTTGTTCTTGCACTTTTTTCTAGGCAAAAAGAAGACTTTTTGATTTTAAAGAGATGTTAATATTATGCCACCTTTCACATAATTCACTCCGACCTTAGACCTAACAAAACTACATGCTAAATCTCTAGCCCAAAATCAGTTTGCAAAAGAACTAGGACATTTACTTACATATTCAATAAACGAATCAAAAAACAAAGAAAAAAGTTTGCCAGACTTTAATTAAAAATAAAAAGCATTTCATGTTATTTAAGATAAAGTTAACTCCCCTAAATAGAAAAACAAAAAAAAAAAAAAAAACAAAAATTTAATTTGAACTAGAAGGACAAGAATCAAACAAAAAATGCAGGACAAATAAGAAAGCAAACAGCCCTTAAAAAATTGCTGCTAATTAACAAATATGAAAAAATTACTTAATTACCCTTTAACACATTAAGTTACAAAAATCTTGCTTTGAAATATGATATTTCAGCATTATCCTTTAGTGTTCAGAGAGTATATTTAAAAATTCAAAACAATTAAAACAAATTTTAAAATAAAACATTTTAAAAAAATCGTTTTTTTGAAATTATATTTGTCAACAGAATTTTTATTTCTTATTTATGATATAATTTTTAATGGCGGTTTTGTAGTTTTCCGACTGGCTGTCATGTAATTTATTTAAATATTATATTATAAATTTAAACCCCCTTTTTTTAAAGTTTTTTATAATATTTAATTGTCAACCAAATTAATTTTTAATTGCTCATTAAAGCTTTTAGGGTTTCGTTTAATTCTCTAGGTAGAATTTATTAATTTATTTGCTATGAACCAAAAACATTAGTGTTTTCCCAATCAAAAGGTTTAATTAAATATAAATTTATAAAGAAATTTACGACTTGAATATAAATTTAACAAGACTTTATTATAAATTCAAGAGAAGCAAAAGCACAACATAAGGTGCCTGCTAAAATGGGCAAACATTTACAAATTTTCACAGAAGCTATTTTGAATTTTTAAATTTTTCACATTTACAGAAAATTTAAGTATAAACTTTAACAAAAAAATTTATATTATTATTTTATTTTTATTATTAAATCACCTTTAATACCTAGAATTATTGAAAAATTCTGTAAAAATTGAATATAAAAAAAAAACAATTTATATTCAAAGCACCTCTTTTTATGTGTCACAATAAATTTAATGTTGTGACAAATTTATTTTGGCAAATTTCTATTTAAAAATCTAAACATGTCCTGCTTAATGCAATTACACTTAAACAGGCACACACACACGCACTTGCCTTTTAAATATACATACTTTAGAATTCATGACTGACACATTAAAATCCACAGCAAATTCCTCTATCCACATTTGTATTGAAGTATACTTTTAGGCTGAGAAGTACAATTATTAAATGTTGCCGGTTAACTTTAACCCAGTGATTACTAAAAACAAAGACAAAATACGTGTATAAAATGTATGGAAACATTTTTAGTTAAAACAGAAATCTATAAATAGCCTGAAAATTAACCATGTCTAGGAGGGGCTTTTGCTACCATTTTTTTTTTATTAGAAACAGGTTTAATGGTAAAATTAATGGTGACCACTTTGTTTCAGCACTGTTTGTCATATTTATTATATTACAAAAGGCAAGTGGTGCTCAAAAAATATCGTTGGAGAATGAAGTCTGTCTGACTTTTAAATAAGTTGGTGATATGGTACCGGAAAAGTCCACAAACGACAGATGAGGAGTCACATGGGGTCTGCAAGGTAGATTAAAGGAGCTTGACTACGCAAACTAATTTTTGGAGGTACAGGCTAATGAATCCGCAATATTAGTTGATCTGAAGATAAACATGAGTAAAACAAAAATAATACTCTTAAATGTAAACAATAAGGAAAGTTTTACACGATGATGTGGAACCCTTCTGTTACTTAGGAGGCATACTCTGTGGCTCTGTTGCATCATTTTCAGCCAATTTTCGACGCGTTTTTGAACAATTAAATCCTGTGTGCAACTCATTAGATATACCAGGTCGAAAACGCAAGACAAACGAGTTTTTGTAGGAATTTACGGTTGAATTTCCCCAAACAGGTTGATAAGCTACTGATGGAGAAGAGATTCCCCGGATATATCTTCCATTAAACCAATGTCTACCTCCACGGGTATCCACCAGAAAACTTTTAGTAAACCTGGAAGGCTCAAAGATATGATTAAAGTCTTTACTTTGGCATGATTAGGGACACCGCTGCCCTGGTCAAGTGTGGGGGGCAAGCTGAGCGCAGTAGGGTCCTCTTTTGTCCGTGATGTACGTTGAGACTCAGATTTAAGGTGTCACTGACCTTTTATAAGGTGGAATTCCACACAGTTAAGTTAAGTCAGATGATCCCTGTCGCTGCTGTGCTATTTTGATTGATACACCTCTTCAAGGAGACGCCGACCAGAGTCTTATCTTACACAACATGAGAACGAAAGTTGTGAACTGAGGCTCGTTTTGATCGGGCCTCAGAGTAGAAAAATTGTTCTTGCCATTAAAGAACAAGCATGTTATGGAAGAAAAAGGTTTAGTTAAAAATTTGAAGATAAAGTGGTTTGAAGAAGGTGGTGGTGGAAAGCGGTAAATGGCTTCGGCGTTACTCGATACCGTATCCACCAAATATGTGACCGTGTATAAAAGTAGAAAAAATGAACGGTGTTAGCATTAATATGTTTAAAGCTCATCATTCAGGGTTAGTGGTCTCACGCATTATATATCATCCAGTAGTAAAACCACCATGAGATTGTTGACCCTTAAAAATCTCTAACATCCACCTGTAGTCAGAAACTACACAACAACTAATCCATCAGGAAGCCAACAAACACAAAAGGTCCTGGAAATGGTCCATATGATTTAACAAAACAAAATTTCAAATTAAATACTCAGGTTGTAAGACACATAGGACAAGCACTACATCTCTCAAAAGCTAAATAACAACTGAAATGTCCTAACAAAACTAAATTTTAAATTTAATGAAACATCGACCAATAGATTGGCGGCCTAAAGCTCCTGATGGGAGTTAAAGGAATACAGAAATATATAAGCAGCTTTGGGTCACTGGGTGATAGGTAAAGACAAAAATAGACTCGGACCGTATTGTAACGAAACGCTGTCGTATTTGTAGGAGAATAAAAAAGGAGGAGACGGTTTCTCACCTATACTGCGAGTCAGGAGGAAAAAGCATCTGGTGATGGCCTTAATAGGGAAGCTTTTTTATTTTTCATTCGTAATAATTGAAAAAAATATTAATTCTTTATTTGCGAAAAATATATTAAAAAATTTAATAGGAATTGAACTTGGAGCCTAAAATAATAACACAAAAATTTTGAGTTAGGCCACTTTTGAACTATGTGTTCAATATGTATGTTTGTATTCGTGTAGTTGATAGCATTTTGCTAAAGTAGTTTTTTCAATTACTACCAAATAATCTAAAATAAGCTTCAGTTTAATTAAATACGATAAAACATATTTACATACATATGAAAGCGTATGCGTGATTTTTATGTCCGCATACGAATAAAGGTGTGTTTTCAGGCTTCCTTTAGCTAAAATAAATTGAATATTCAATTGTGTTGTATATGTGTATATTAAAATGAACATATTTTTACTGACAACTGAGGCATATTAGATAATATTTCAGCCTGAATAATTTAGTAAATTTAAAATTATACTTTAAAATCAAATGCTTATATCTAAAAATATTCTTTAAAGGTTAAGATTCTTTTGCTTTTTTAAGGAAGAGCATAAAATATTGTTAATAGAATAATAAAAATAAAAACAACAACAAGTGTATATGATCTTAATATGTATTAATGTGTTAATTTGTATATGTTTTGCTATTTAAAGCATATATTTAGGGGAGACGCTTTTGTCTTTAAGATATATATTTTTGTAGTATGTTTCCTTCGTTTGAGACTATTTGTTATTGAAGTTGTTAAGGTGTGTCCTTGTGGTATTAACTAGTTAGAAAAAATTGTTCTTTTTAAAGTCACATATGGTTTTTTATATTATGCCATAAATTTTATTAAAGCACACAGATTTTCTTGATAAAGTATGGCAACTAGTTGTGCTATAAATACTTAAGGTATTGTCAATGGAAGTGTATGTGATTGTTTATGTGAAAGTTGTATAAATTGTTAGATAAATATAAAATTAGTAAAGGCTTTAAAAATAATTAAAAAATGTTACCTTTTTAGCAGTTCATCGCTAGATCTGAAAGATAAAAAGGAAATAATTAAAAATATGTCAGAAACATTTTTATATTAAATTAAAAATTTTTAACTAAAAAACCAAGCCGTTCTTGTATGTTAAAAACAAATTTTTTTTGGAGAATTTTAAATTTTATTAAAGTGCAAAAATGGCGAAATTTCGCTTAATTTAACCTTTTTTTGGAACACTTATGCCCCTCAAAAATTTATTTTATAAATGAAATTAAAAATCAAATGGATATAAATTGCATTAATTGTTTTTAATATAAATATTAATAAATAAATAAATATATTTAAGTTTTTGCAATAACACGAAAAAAAATATTTTTTAATTCCGCTTCGGTTTTAAAAGACCAAAGCATACATTTAGGCGTTATTTTAATTAACTTTGTATGTTATAATTTACAAGAAATTCAAACATTTATTATTCAATACATATTGTTGGGTAAACACGAAAGCCAATAACAAACACAGATGAAAACGTTTACTTTTTGCCTTATTTAAATTCTATTAACAAAAGTAATTATTTGCTTTCATATGGGTTTGCATACACAAATTGGTTATTATAACCTTTACCACTGACAGTGGTGTCAAAAAAGGATATGTATATTAGTTTGTCATTTTACTGGTAAATATCGGTATCTAATATACAAAAGGCATTGCCACAAAACTAAACTCAGTTTTTTTTTATTGAAAGTAATGAAGCTTATCCAAATACAGGTCTTTACATATTTTAAGCCTTTTACTTAAAAAAAATATGGGTTATCTAAGGATAATCAAGAGGACGTTACAGCAAATTATTTCTTTTTTCACAAGTCAAAAAGGCTTAGCAACGTATTAGACGGCATTAAACAAAGAAGGTTTGACTAAACTTTCAAAATTAAATATCTTTGTTGCTATTGGTTTTGTAAATAAAAAATGTTTTTTAATAAGACTACATTTACTCGATGAAATTTTTCATGAAATTTTCGATGACAAAAATTGTAATGAAGAGCCCACTTTCTTAAGGTATTCTGATAAAAATGTAAATTAAATTTAAAAATTTTTTTATTTTACTAAGTTTTATGTCTTCTTGTTAAGTTGTAAAATTGACGATTGCCCCTTTTGCATTTCAGGCAACGTTACGCTATATACATTTATTAACGTATTTATAAAACCAAATGTGCATTGAAAAAATTTTTTCAAATTTAACAAAATATTTTTAATTATCGATTTAACGTCGGGTTAGTAAAAGCAAAATATCGTGTAAAACATATAAAGTCACAGCTTTTTTAATTTGGCAAAATATTTACCTTTTATAATACAGCAAATAGTAAATTGTTGTAGTTACTGCTGCCAAGCAACGGGAACTTGTTGTTACTATTTATACTTACACCACAAATACCTCTACTAGGTGTTTGTTCAGATTATTTTTGCGCCTAAAAATATAAGTCTAAGACCCAACAAAAACTATTGCGTTTGATTTAGAATTATTTTATGATCTGAATAAAGAATGTCCTCTATCCATCTGATAAGGTAACCCTTAATACTGGTAATCAAAGTCGCATTTTTTAATACACTTTAAGTAAATTTGCCATTTATGTACAAGTTTTTTTGGTACAGAGGCCGGGCCCATTGACATTGGTAATGATCGACCCGTTATTAAACATTGCCCTTCTATAAATTTCCTCCCGGAAAAAGCATTTTCTCTACAAACTTAACATATCTTCAGGTCCCTTGCTACTAAAAGTTAAATAGAATCTTATTGCGATCGGTCTATAATATACCATGGGCCCTACTTATTCCTATTCCCGAAAATTACATTTAGCCAGATAGGCTACAAATATATAATACACATGCATAAGGTGTTTTTTAAATTAAAAATTACCCCTACAAACTGTATGAAGATGGGTTCAGCATTGATAACACCATCCACAGTAGGCGTTTACCGATATATTATGTACACTTCCAAAGACACCTTTTGTCCATTGGTATCAATACAAAACTATCAAAAAATTTTATTGTAAAAAATAATTGGTAAAACTTGGACCGAAAGTCAGTAATTTGTTCCTTATAAGCCGCACTAACGAAAGTCACATTAACTTGCAAAGGGTAAATTATGATCGGGCTTGACCGGCTGAAACGTTTTTTCTATAAAAAGCAATTAAATTATATGCTTTACATAAGTAATAGGGTTATATGTATATAAGTTTGTCATTCTGTTTGTAATTTCTTTAATGTCTAACTGCGACCCCACAAAGTGTATATTTTCTTGGTCCTTACAGATAGGAAAGACGATTTAGCAATGCCCGTCTGTCGATGTTATGGCTAAAATCAACTATTTGATGCTCCCCGATGTCGCATAGACCCGTAAGTCCTATTAAACAATCAGAAATATCTGCGAGCAAATCGCTATTGACATGCAGAAAAATTTCCAGCCTCTAACAGGGCTGCAATAAAAAATTAAAAAATAGGTTAAAAACCTCCACAACTCTTCCCGGAGTCGCCCTTAGAGGAATAAAATGTATCACGTACCTCCATTAGTTTTCCCTCCTCAACATATTTATAGAACATACGTACCCTCTATCTACGCCCCCTTAGGGGGTTGCCATGCTAAATTTGAAAAAAATTTGGGTTAACCCCCCTATAACTTCCCCGTAGTCACCCTAAGAGTGTTAAAATATTGTCGGTATTTCATTAATATAAAAAATGGATAAAACAAAAAGTTCGGGGTTTCAAAAGGCACAGCCGAATATAGCACTCTTACTTGTTTTAATACACGCAGAGAAAAAACATGCTTGAGAATGGTCACGGGAATATGATCACGAACAATTTTATCATTTATTACGAAGATCATGATTATGACTGCCACAACCATACTATAGTTGTAGTAAGTTTTTGTCAAAAAATTCAATCATAGGTATGATTATAACTACCATTATATGTTTGTGGTAATCAATACTTTGATTATAAGTAACTATAAGCCCAAAATCTTACGCTAAAAAAAACAGTATTTAAATAATATTATTTTTAAAAATTAAAAAAAAAATATTTTTAATTTTTTTTAAACGTTACTTTTAAGCTTTTTATTTACTTTTTTTATTTTTCAAGAACTTTGCAGTTGTTAAATTAGATTTACACGATTCATCGTGGCTGAATATTCGATTTTCACATGCGGTAAAATGCTGCCCAAAAATGTTTCACTGATTTAATTAAAATTTAATTGGTGTGGCACGTTTCTTAACCAAAATTATTAAACACAAAAATACAATTTATGCATCATGAAGTGTTTAAACTTTATTTTTTTATATTTTATTTTGCAGTTTTTACAACCTTTTTATAACTGAAGTAAGTGCATGGTAATAAATGAATTTATACTTTTTATTTTGTTAACAATGCATTACACTTGGGTATACAAATTTAAAACAATTAAGCATTTTATTTCTTTTTTTTTTATTTTTTCAAGAATTTAAAGTTGTATTAAAGCAGATTTTATTGTAAGATATAAAAATATAACAAAGTTGTAAATAATTTATATTTAAATAATCTTAAAGTTCTTAAAGATTTCGATTTTTGCCAGCTATTTAAATTGCCATAAATTTTTATGTTTTTCCCCTCTTTTGTATTTTTTTGTTTCATTGCGTGTTTGCCGTTTACATCAAGATTATATTTAATATTCAACTTAAAATTTGTACTATATCCGGAATCTCTTTTATTTGTTTGCAGTTTGCAATTTTGTTTTAACACTTTAAGCATCCGGCAGCATAGTAACAACATAATAAACGTACATATCGTTATCTTAATATAGAAAGGCCCTAACCAGTATTTTTTAAAGCTTTGATATTCTTTTTTTGCGTTGAACGGTCTGTCCATATACCACAATCAGCCAAAAAATCTCAAATTAAAAAAATACGCGTTAGGGCCTTTCTATATTAAGGCAACGATATGCATGCATATGAAAAAGTACTTATTCGCCTACATTGATGTACTTATGTGTGTTAAAATATAAAATGTTGCAAAAATATGCACACACATATGTACATTTTAACCAAAATCATCATCAAGTTTTTTGAGTGTCTTTATTAACTACTACATGAAACTATTCACCTGCATTCGAGAGCAAAAAAGAACTAAAAATAAGAATAAGAAAAGAACGAAAACATAAACAATGTGTTATGTGAATACATATTTATGTATTTAAAAAGCATCTCATTTTAAGTCTAATACTAGGACTTACAAAAGTAAATAAATCCAAAGACCGTAATAATTTTGCAAAACATTAATGTCAATAAATTTATATGTAACTGCTTTTTCTTACTCTTTTTTTTTTTTTTGTTTTAACATATATTTTACTATTGAATCTTCGCTTAAGCGAACTAACAATAAGTATTCAAATCTTAAAACTAAGTAACTAATACTAGTCCAGTCAGTACCAGACTAAAATTTAAGTTCTGAAAATAAAATTAACTAATTTCAAAGGTTTCATCTAAGAGCAATAGTATCCCTTCTTTTTAGGGGGGTGTGCCCACTATATTGCAGGATGCTTCGAGCGAGCGGATTTGGATGTGTTTCCATCTTATTTAAATACTTGCCCACATAGTTTAGGATTTCGCTTTTAACTAGTGGAACTTCTAGATCCTTGTGGATGTTGCTGTTTTTAATATACCAAGGAGCACTAGTTATCATTCTCAGAATTTTGTTTTGACGACGTTGTAGTTTTTCTATGTTGGAGGAGGAAGCAGTGCCCTATAATTGTATACCGTAGCACCAAATTGGTTTTGAAATCGAGTTGTAGAGTAGAAGTTTACAATCCAGACGTAGCACAGTGTTTCTACCAATTAGCCAGTGAATTTGAGCAGCTTTAAGTTTATTTGAGTCAGCTTCGCATCAATGTGAGGCTTCCATGTGAGGCGGCGGTCTAGGTGAATACCAAGATATTTTGTCTCAGTTCGTTGAGGCACCTTGTGGTTGTTAATAGTGATTGAAGTAAAGTAAAAGTTACGTGGGTACATTTTTGTTCATTTATTTTTATTGCCCATAATTTTGCCCATTTCTCAACTTGGGTTACGTGTTGCTGCAGTTGGTTCGAAGCCTCTTTATGGTCTTTATGAATACTAAGAAAAGCAGTATCATCAGCAAATGTCGACGTGTGTGTAAAACTATTGGTTGGCATATCTGCTGTGTAAAGCAAATACAGAATTGGACCTAGTATACTCCCTTGAGGTACACCAGCCCCTATTGGTTGAGAAGAACTTATTTGGTTTCCCTCTTTGATCATGAATTTTCGGCCGGTTATGTATTTTTCTAATAGGTTAAAAATATTTACAGGAAGGTTGAACTTTAGTTTGTTTAACAGGCCTTCATGCCATACTTTGTCAAAAGCTTGCGAGACATCGATAAATAGTGCGGAGCAGTACTTCTTTTCCTCAAAAGCTTTTCTTATAACCTGTACCAACCTGTGAGTTTGTTCGACGGTACTGTATGTCGGTATGTTGACTTCTTAAGCCAAACTGGTGATTTGGAATACAGTTGTTGTCCTTCAAGATCGGATTCAGCTTATTTTACTCTGGATTTATATTTTTATTTTATTTTTTTTATTTAGAAAAAAAAAATTAGGGTATTCAAACGGTATGCTATCAAGTCGTATTGTGTTAAAGTTCTAATATTTTACAATGCACTGTGGTCGGAAATTTCATTTCGTTGGCCAAAAGTCAAAATGTTTACACTCACGAAATATGTTTTTGTTTTTAAAATCTAGTAGTCAACACTCTAAAACAACCAAAAATTAATTTTGTTATTGTAATATGCAATTCACCGTTATTCGGTGAGTCATCGAAGTTGAATTTGTTTGCTTCATTTGTAAACAGAATTGCGTTCGGAGTTTTATAAAGCTTATTTCATTTGCTTGTAAAAGCTGAAAACAACGCGTGTTAAATAAAAGTTTAAATGGAGAACGAAGGTGATGGTAAGTTTATTAATTTTGTAAAATATAATACTCAGAAATTGAATACTCAAAAAAATAAAATAACTTTTTGCAAAAGTCTTAAACCTTTTGAAATTTATTTTATTTTTTAAGTTTGAGTAAGCTTAACACATTTTGTTTAGGAGTGTTAAGCATAAGATTAAAAACCAAAATTACTTTGAAGTGTTTAGTTTTTGAAAATGTTTATCTCGATTTGCGGTTTTTTGCGGTTTTTGAGTAAATTTTTTTTTTAGTCGTAATTTGTTTACAGAATTCAGCAGTTTTTGATATTTGGTTGACCCAGCAGAAGAAAGGAAAAAATAAGGACGCACTAATAAAAGGAAGTATTTGCGACAATTACGGGTAACTTCGTATCAACAGAAATGATATTTAGCTACGGTTTTGACAGCAGCTCCGGTCAATCTCAATATAAACAATCTTAACTTGATTAAAGTACATCACGAAATTCTGATTCATGTCTTTTGTCACGAGTGAAACGTATTTAAATTAAAGAGTTTAATAAAATTTTAATATATTCGCAAATACGTGTGAAAATCATATTTTCAATTTTCAGAAAGAACATATTTACTCGTAAGTACCGTATATTTTCTCATTTAGAACTAAAAAAAATTAAAACTCAGAAAGAAAAGAAAAAAAATTGTATGTAAAAATTTTTTTTTTAAATTTTAATTTTAATGTTGTTAATTTTTTACAAAAAAATTGTTTATTTTATACAAAAACACTTAAAATATACTGCAAATTCAAATTCTAGTTAAAAATTCCGTTATTTTAAGTTTTAATAGTTTTGGCCAAGAAAAGTGATTTTTCGACCATAGTGCAATGGTTTAAAAAAATTGTTGTTGTGCTTAAAAGAAAAAAGTTGTATAATAATAAGACTTTTTGAACTGTGTTTATTGTTTTGTCATAAACAGTAGAAACCTGAGCCGGGCGGCCGAAACTCTTTAGTGAAGCCGTTGATATAATTTACAAGTCGCAGTCATTAATTTTAAAATATTTTTGAAATGACATATTTTTCTGTTTTCTCTAACAGCTGATTCAAATTTAACTTTATTATGAGCAGATGCTCACAACAGTAGTATTTTTTCGTTTTATTTTTTAAGACATATGACTACCTTGTGAATCCCCTAATTACTTTACGTTAATGTTGAAGGAAGGTTTATTTAAAAAAGGAAGTTTTTTTACCGATAAAAGCTGAATAGAATGCATTTGTGAAACTAAATTTTTTATTTTCAAAAATTTTAAAAAAAATTTCATCTGAAATTTTTGGCGGTTTTTGAAAAAAATTTTGGCGATTGAGCCTGAAAAAAACCGACAACGCTGGGCATGATATCAATTATGTATAACATCTCCAGCATGAATCTTTTTTACAATCACTCTCTTGTTGTTAAGCTCTTATGTTGTTTAACATTGGTGTATGGTCGGTTTTCGCACAGTGGGCCGCCAATGCAGTTTTTTGTTCCATGGGTTTATCTGTAGCCTTCTGGTCCGATTTATGTGAAGCAAGTCGTCTCTTTAGTTTTGTCCCTGTAGTTCCAATACATACCTTATCACAAATATCGGTTTTTTTCCGTTTTTGTCAAGAAATAGGAATTATTTTAATTTTTATTTTTTTTCTTGCATAATTTTTACAGTTCCTGCGTAAAACATGTCATTTAATTTGAAGGTATAAATGGTTTTGCACATTTTAATGGAATTTTCTTAGTAAAATGTGTGACGCATATCCAAAGTATTTTTAAAATTAGATTCGATTTTCCTTACTTAACTAGCTACATATGTAATATATATAAACATACATACGTATGTAAGTAAATACATGCAAATAGATGAAAATATAAATTCGAAGAATATCCTTGTGCTCAATGCTGTTATTGTTTTGTTATAAGGTTACAATAATAAAACGTTTTCTATAGAGCATAATGAAAATGTAATTATATGATGTCTTTTTAACATTTTTCGTATTAAAATTGAAAACAAAATTAAACAAGTAATTAAGATTTGCTTACTTCAGACCCTGAATAAGCATAGAGTTTGTTGGAAAAAAGTTGAAACAAAAACTTTACCAACAACATTAAATAATCAATTAAACTATAGGGGAGGGGTTAATATATAACTTTCCTTACTTTGAGCTTGCGATAAATAACATGGTTTTATAAATTCTAAAAACCCAAATTTTATAGAGGCCTTATGCCCAAGTATTTTTGTAATCAAAGTTAAGACTGCAATCTTAAAGATATTTCGAAGATATTTGGCAGAGATAAGTTTTGTGGGGATCACCAGTCCTTTTTTGACAAACACTTAAAACAAACACACGTGATTTCGGAATTAGATTTTAAGCTATAAATTATTTCTTGCTCGTCTTCAAACAATTTTTTTTTATTTGAATGCGCCTAATGGTATGCTACACTTTTTAGATTGTTTTATTTTAGCAGTTGCATTTAATTTAATTTGTTGTATTTTCTCAAAACAATAAATATACAGCAACAGTTATGAACAGTTTATTTAAAACTCAATTTCTTAGCAACTAAGTCTTAAGATCATAATTTTCCCCAACAAATTTCAGCTAATACGGAGGGAGCATAGCCAAAGCCATCACTTTCAACTTTCAAAAAGCTTGCTTCATTGATGACATTCAGCAGGATCAAGCTATCTATATCAATATATATTCTTTTTGCGAACCATATAAAATACCGCTCGTATCACCTTTCATTCTCAACTTCCTCGCTTGGGGATTACTACAGCCACAACGGGTATTTCCGAAGGAAATCTCACCATCAATCAGAACGTGAAACCTAAGGGAATTTCTGATAAAAGTTAAGTAACAGATTAACCAACAGACTACAGCGGCACAGAGACCCTGACTATGCAGATTTCTTACCATGTCTGTCAGCCTTCAAAGATAAACTAAAAGTTGCCAAGTTGATACTGCGAAGAGGTTGCCTTGCCCTTGGTCAAAGGTATATCCCAACACTCCCCTTTTTATCAGAAAATCATCTTCCAGGTTGATAAGACATTAAAATTTAAAAAATTGGCTAAATCTACAACCGTTTTAAGTACTAGTTACAGTTTTTTATACTATCTATCCTTTACAAATGCAACTGCTTTCTATAACTAACACTTAACCATTTGGCCATGCATTGCCTGAGAAGCTTAATGTTACCTTCAATGGGTTTGATTGCTTGTCTAACAGACAGTGACAATTTAATCATTTAATCTCATAAAATATTAAATTTATTGATTGAAATAAATCTTTTTTTTTCCCAGAAAAAGTTTCTTTTTAACAATTCAATTGAAATAATCCAACAATCTGGCAGCATATCTACATACTTACAGAGTTTAACAATAAGAAGAGGTTATTGCAAGAATTTCTTCAAACAGAGACATACAAATACAACCACATATACATATGTCCACAACTTTAGTTTTGTATGAAAAGAAATTTATGCAATTTTTTGCTTCAAAACTGCCAATAGTAATTTGAAAGTGGGTGTAACGTACATACGTGCCACTATAAATATCGTATGCAATAAGTAAAAGTCAAATAACAAAATCCTTGCAATTTCTCACAATTTTTTTTTACAATAAAAAAATGTTGGCAACAAACAACAAAAAGTAGGACAGAATTTAAAAAAAAGAAGAAGGATACAAATAAAAGTGTTAATGCCTTATTTTTTTACGTTTAAGTATACATATGTATGTACATATGTATGTATGTATGTATGACAAAATCTTACATGTTACACATGTATTGGCAAACTCTTTATATCTATTAAAGTCGTATAAATATATCTGCATATGGACTAGATATAAACGCATAAATTCCATACACTTCCTTTTGCAACAACCACAACAAAAGCAACAGAATAAATTAAACACTAACAACAACAATATTAACAGTAATTAATGTAAACATGCATGTTGTACTAAACGCCTTAAATACCCAATGATTAAGCAATATTGTGTGCGTAATTTAACGTTAAGTATACGACGGGTTGTACTGCCCAGAATGTGGAAAAATAACTAGTCCCTTTATCAACGCATGTAGAGAACAAACAAATTATTATTTATTTAATTTTTTTATTTATAATATTAAAGCGTTCACCTTGTTCTTCATGGAAAAATTTTTGATTAAGAAATCGTGGGCAAAACATATTTTATTTGGTGTTTGGTTTTTTCGTTTGTTAATGAATAAGGCCGAAAACTAACAAAATTAAAAATTATCTTTTTTAGATTTTTCAAATTCTTTTTTTTCAAAAAAACAATTGAAAAAACTCACAAGATAATACATCCCTAATTCACTTTGCCTAGAGAAAAAATTGGCAGTCAACTGATAAGAAATAAATGTTTAATTAAAAATTCTATTTTAATAAAATATATGTATATGTAAGTACACAGAAAAAATACAAAATGGATTTCAATCAAGAAATTCGTTAACCCAATTAAATTTGTATTGATTTTCAGCCTGCAAAAAAATTGATAGTATCAATTAAAAAAATTTAATTGAAATGGAAAAAAATTATTAATCAACTTTTTAATTGATTCAATTAAAATTTTTAGTTAAATTTTTTAATATTAAAAATAAAATATTTTTAAATTATTTAATTAATTGCTATTTATACATATTAATTATTATTTTATATTTATTATAATTATTTATTTTTTTTTATTGCATATATTTTTATGTTAGTATTTTATTTAATTTATTACATAGAAAGAAAACTAATTTTATTAGTTTTACTTACATACATATCCGGTTTCAGCATCGACTCGAACCTGCGGCCTTATGAATACATGGCTTTTTAAAGTTTAAATATTACTTCTATATAACCTCAAGTCAAATGAGGACAAATAAACACACCTTAGCAATCATAGGCAAAACAAAAAAAAGAACCAAAGATCAACAAAACAGAAAATGAAAAAAATATCAAAAACAAACACAAAAATAAAAAAGAAGAAAAAAAATTACAAAATTAATTTTTACCGAGTCAAGCATTGAACCCGGCACCATGAGATTTTCAGGCAGAGACTCTTACCACTGGACTACAGAGACATTGGATTTTGGTTGACTAAATTCTTATTTATATGATCGTTTATGTTTGTTTTTTATTTTTATATACAAAACATAAGCTGTGTTGCATACTTAAAAAAATGAGGGTACAAAAACGGTAAACTACAAAATGACTATACAAAATGACTGCTTTTTAAAATAACTTTTAAATAAGCATAACTGCTTTGGTTTAATTTCTATAAAAACCTATATATTTTGTTGGGACAATTAAATTACTTATTGAAATCCGTATTGGCTTTTTAATAAGCGCGTTAATTGGAAAATATATGGGAATAATTTTTTCTGTGTAGTTCCAAAGTTTTTCATAACTTTTTTATTTATGGCAAATTATTTTTAGTAGACATTTTTCCCCCAATCAATTATTAACTGAAAAATTCTTAGCAAGTAGTATAAAAAATTATTTCTTTAAAACTATACATAAATTCCTACGTCTTATCCTTCACTCTTTGTTGCAAGCACACAAGTTAACGGTCTTCTATAATTCCTTTTGTCAAATGGAAACTAGCAAATTAGAAAAAAACTGCTATACAGAGGAAATAATCTCTTAGTTTAAGACAATACATAAATAAGTTACTTATTACTCGTATATAAGGATAAAAAAAGTAAGTACAGTCTATTGGCTTCTAAGTGTGTAACGCGTAGGAGGAGGTTATGTGTGTGTGTGTGTGGGTTGGTGTACTGGCAATGAGCAAGGATGAATGCATTAATTTTAGAAGTGTTTAATAACAAAAGGGTTAAAACAATAGACTAACACTCAATCGCAGTTATACAATCAAGGAAAATGTGATTTCTAGTACGTAAGGAAATATCAGATAGATTCAATATTTGTCTATGTGGTGCTGTGTGTTTTTGTTTACAAAGACAAAAGTCCTTGCAAACGTTTGTAAAAAAGTATGTTAAGATCGTGTAGATAGAATCTGTGTTTATTAACGTATAATTAGAAACAAATGTACGTACGTTGTGTATGTTAGCGTATACATATGTGTGAATGTATGTATTTGCAACAAAAAAAAAACAAACTTAGCAGGAACATTAAACGATGTTTTTTTTATCAGTCAGTGACGTTAGTGATAACACCCACTTTTTTTGCATAGGATTCCCAAACTTTTATCAAAATCAAATTTTTGTTATTTTAATTCGTTCTTTACTATTAAAAATCTAAATTTAAAAATAAATAATTTATTAAACACAAACTCCTTTTAATGTAAAAAAAAATGTCTCAAAAAACGTTCAAATTTAAAAAGTTGAAATATGTTTAAATATATTTACATCCTAGATGTTTGTTCTCGTATGTTATTATAAAGGACATTTTACGGAATCTTTGCAAAGATATAACTGTAATTGAATTTGCTGTACATTGGCCTTAAGCAAGTGTATAGATTTTCAAACATTTGATACTGTTTGTTTTTTCAATTCATGTTTTTTTTTTTGTAAAGACTATCATTTGCTGTACTTATAGCCAAACCGCCAATGTAAATGTCTGTGGTTACGGTTTAATTTGAAAAATGTGGATAAAAATTACAAAATAAAAACGCAAATGTTTTTAGTTAAAATGGTGTTGTGACCCACTTTACAACACCAAAACAATATTTTACAACTTTACAGCTATGAAAAACCCTAAGGACACACAACAACAAAGGAAAATTGCAGCAAAATATAAATAAAATCTAAAGAACCAAAGCATTAAGTTTGACAAAGAGTTCGATGAAAATTTAAAAGGACTAAACAATACTTTTTTGAAGCAGCTTAAAGCTGGCTATTTGCGTATTTTAAAATAAGGAACCGTCATAATTATGTCAAAAAAATAAATCTCAAAAAAATTATAATTACTTTTTGATTTTAATAATTTTTTGTTATTATTACTTTAGGCTCAAGTAAATTCTTGTTTTTGCAAATAAAAAAAATATATTTTTTATTCTTTATTTTATTAATATTTTATTGAAAATGCAAAAAATAAGAATTTAGTAGGAATCGAACTTGAGCCTAAAGTAATAACAAGAAAATTCGTCTCAAACGAAAAAAAAGTTCAACCATAAATAAAAAAAATATATTTTTTGTCAAAAAATAATTCTAATTTTTTGATTTTTATTTTTCTGGCAGATATAATAATTATTCTTAAAGTCTATAAAAATAACTATTAACCACTATCGTAATTTTTTGTATTTTTATATTAAGTAATAATGTCAATTTCTATTTATTGTTGAACTAATTGTTTTTAATACAAATTTTCGATTTTCAGTTTGGCTTTAGTTCATATAATTTCTTTTTTATTAGAAGAAATTATTATTTTCCGTTAATGTTGAAAGAAACTTTCAATTTGAAAAAAGCAGATTTTTCTACCGCTACTAGCCGAGTAGAATGCATTTTCGAAAGCAGCTACGCAATTTCATCATCAGTACTCTTTGAACGGTAGTAGTGTATATGGTTGTAAACATCACCTATTTAACTTACATGTAACAGAGAAAAGTATACGGTATCAGTGTTTTCCTTCTGTTTTTATTTTGTAAGTTAGGACGAAGTTTATTTTTCATATAAACTATGCTTTTTTCCATTAAAAGTCTCTTTGGCAACACTTGACTAACGGACAAGCATTTGTTCATCTCTCAGATGGAACGAAACGCTTTTTTTATTATTGTATATCATACAATAGGGGTAATCACTTTTTAATTTCTTTTATTGTCAACGACAAATTGATAGAAATTATTAAAGATCATTTTGCACCGTGCCATGTGTGAGTTATATGTCAATTTCTATTTATTGTTGAACTAATTGTTTTTAATACAAATTTTCGATTTTCAGTTTGGCTTTAGTTCATATAATTTCTTTTTTATTAGAAGAAATTATTATTTTCCGTTAATGTTGAAAGAAACTTTCAATTTGAAAAAAGCAGATTTTTCTACCGCTACTAGCCGAGTAGAATGCATTTTCGAAAGCAGCTACGCAATTTCATCATCAGTACTCTTTGAACGGTAGTAGTGTATATGGTTGTAAACATCACCTATTTAACTTACATGTAACAGAGAAAAGTATACGGTATCAGTGTTTTCCTTCTGTTTTTATTTTGTAAGTTAGGACGAAGTTTATTTTTCATATAAACTATGCTTTTTTCCATTAAAAGTCTCTTTGGCAACACTTGACTAACGGACAAGCATTTGTTCATCTCTCAGATGGAACGAAACGCTTTTTTTTATTATTGTATATCATACAATAGGGGTAATCACTTTTTAATTTCTTTTATTGTCAACGACAAATTGATAGAAATTATTAAAGATCATTTTGCACCGTGCCATGTGTGAGTTATATGTCAATTTCTATTTATTGTTGAACTAATTGTTTTTAATACAAATTTTCGATTTTCAGTTTGGCTTTAGTTCATATAATTTCTTTTTTATTAGAAGAAATTATTATTTTCCGTTAATGTTGAAAGAAACTTTCAATTTGAAAAAAGCAGATTTTTCTACCGCTACTAGCCGAGTAGAATGCATTTTCGAAAGCAGCTACGCAATTTCATCATCAGTACTCTTTGAACGGTAGTAGTGTATATGGTTGTAAACATCACCTATTTAACTTACATGTAACAGAGAAAAGTATACGGTATCAGTGTTTTCCTTCTGTTTTTATTTTGTAAGTTAGGACGAAGTTTATTTTTCATATAAACTATGCTTTTTTCCATTAAAAGTCTCTTTGGCAACACTTGACTAACGGACAAGCATTTGTTCATCTCTCAGATGGAACGAAACGCTTTTTTTTATTATTGTATATCATACAATAGGGGTAATCACTTTTTAATTTCTTTTATTGTCAACGACAAATTGATAGAAATTATTAAAGACCATTTTGCACCGTGCCATGTGTGAGTTATATGTCAATTTCTATTTATTGTTGAACTAATTGTTTTTAATACAAATTTTCGATTTTCAGTTTGGCTTTAGTTCATATAATTTCTTTTTTATTAGAAGAAATTATTATTTTCCGTTAATGTTGAAAGAAACTTTCAATTTGAAAAAAGCAGATTTTTCTACCGCTACTAGCCGAGTAGAATGCATTTTCGAAAGCAGCTACGCAATTTCATCATCAGTACTCTTTGAACGGTAGTAGTGTATATGGTTGTAAACATCACCTATTTAACTTACATGTAACAGAGAAAAGTATACGGTATCAGTGTTTTCCTTCTGTTTTTATTTTGTAAGTTAGGACGAAGTTTATTTTTCATATAAACTATGCTTTTTTCCATTAAAAGTCTCTTTGGCAACACTTGACTAACGGACAAGCATTTGTTCATCTCTCAGATGGAACGAAACGCTTTTTTTTATTATTGTATATCATACAATAGGGGTAATCACTTTTTAATTTCTTTTATTGTCAACGACAAATTGATAGAAATTATTAAAGATCATTTTGCACCGTGCCATGTGTGAGTTATATGTCAATTTCTATTTATTGTTGAACTAATTGTTTTTAATACAAATTTTCGATTTTCAGTTTGGCTTTAGTTCATATAATTTCTTTTTTATTAGAAGAAATTATTATTTTCCGTTAATGTTGAAAGAAACTTTCAATTTGAAAAAAGCAGATTTTTCTACCGCTACTAGCCGAGTAGAATGCATTTTCGAAAGCAGCTACGCAATTTCATCATCAGTACTCTTTGAACGGTAGTAGTGTATATGGTTGTAAACATCACCTATTTAACTTACATGTAACAGAGAAAAGTATACGGTATCAGTGTTTTCCTTCTGTTTTTATTTTGTAAGTTAGGACGAAGTTTATTTTTCATATAAACTATGCTTTTTTCCATTAAAAGTCTCTTTGGCAACACTTGACTAACGGACAAGCATTTGTTCATCTCTCAGATGGAACGAAACGCTTTTTTTTTATTATTGTATATCATACAATAGGGGTAATCACTTTTTAATTTCTTTTATTGTCAACGACAAATTGATAGAAATTATTAAAGATCATTTTGCACCGTGCCATGTGTGAGTTATATGTCAATTTCTATTTATTGTTGAACTAATTGTTTTTAATACAAATTTTCGATTTTCAGTTTGGCTTTAGTTCATATAATTTCTTTTTTATTAGAAGAAATTATTATTTTCCGTTAATGTTGAAAGAAACTTTCAATTTGAAAAAAGCAGATTTTTCTACCGCTACTAGCCGAGTAGAATGCATTTTCGAAAGCAGCTACGCAATTTCATCATCAGTACTCTTTGAACGGTAGTAGTGTATATGGTTGTAAACATCACCTATTTAACTTACATGTAACAGAGAAAAGTATACGGTATCAGTGTTTTCCTTCTGTTTTTATTTTGTAAGTTAGGACGAAGTTTATTTTTCATATAAACTATGCTTTTTTCCATTAAAAGTCTCTTTGGCAACACTTGACTAACGGACAAGCATTTGTTCATCTCTCAGATGGAACGAAACGCTTTTTTTTATTATTGTATATCATACAATAGGGGTAATCACTTTTTAATTTCTTTTATTGTCAACGACAAATTGATAGAAATTATTAAAGATCATTTTGCACCGTGCCATGTGTGAGTTATATGTCAATTTCTATTTATTGTTGAACTAATTGTTTTTAATACAAATTTTCGATTTTCAGTTTGGCTTTAGTTCATATAATTTCTTTTTTATTAGAAGAAATTATTATTTTCCGTTAATGTTGAAAGAAACTTTCAATTTGAAAAAAGCAGATTTTTCTACCGCTACTAGCCGAGTAGAATGCATTTTCGAAAGCAGCTACGCAATTTCATCATCAGTACTCTTTGAACGGTAGTAGTGTATATGGTTGTAAACATCACCTATTTAACTTACATGTAACAGAGAAAAGTATACGGTATCAGTGTTTTCCTTCTGTTTTTATTTTGTAAGTTAGGACGAAGTTTATTTTTCATATAAACTATGCTTTTTTCCATTAAAAGTCTCTTTGGCAACACTTGACTAACGGACAAGCATTTGTTCATCTCTCAGATGGAACGAAACGCTTTTTTTTATTATTGTATATCATACAATAGGGGTAATCACTTTTTAATTTCTTTTATTGTCAACGACAAATTGATAGAAATTATTAAAGATCATTTTGCACCGTGCCATGTGTGAGTTATATGTCAATTTCTATTTATTGTTGAACTAATTGTTTTTAATACAAATTTTCGATTTTCAGTTTGGCTTTAGTTCATATAATTTCTTTTTTATTAGAAGAAATTATTATTTTCCGTTAATGTTGAAAGAAACTTTCAATTTGAAAAAAGCAGATTTTTCTACCGCTACTAGCCGAGTAGAATGCATTTTCGAAAGCAGCTACGCAATTTCATCATCAGTACTCTTTGAACGGTAGTAGTGTATATGGTTGTAAACATCACCTATTTAACTTACATGTAACAGAGAAAAGTATACGGTATCAGTGTTTTCCTTCTGTTTTTATTTTGTAAGTTAGGACGAAGTTTATTTTTCATATAAACTATGCTTTTTTCCATTAAAAGTCTCTTTGGCAACACTTGACTAACGGACAAGCATTTGTTCATCTCTCAGATGGAACGAAACGCTTTTTTTTATTATTGTATATCATACAATAGGGGTAATCACTTTTTAATTTCTTTTATTGTCAACGACAAATTGATAGAAATTATTAAAGATCATTTTGCACCGTGCCATGTGTGAGTTATATGTCAATTTCTATTTATTGTTGAACTAATTGTTTTTAATACAAATTTTCGATTTTCAGTTTGGCTTTAGTTCATATAATTTCTTTTTTATTAGAAGAAATTATTATTTTCCGTTAATGTTGAAAGAAACTTTCAATTTGAAAAAAGCAGATTTTTCTACCGCTACTAGCCGAGTAGAATGCATTTTCGAAAGCAGCTACGCAATTTCATCATCAGTACTCTTTGAACGGTAGTAGTGTATATGGTTGTAAACATCACCTATTTAACTTACATGTAACAGAGAAAAGTATACGGTATCAGTGTTTTCCTTCTGTTTTTATTTTGTAAGTTAGGACGAAGTTTATTTTTCATATAAACTATGCTTTTTTCCATTAAAAGTCTCTTTGGCAACACTTGACTAACGGACAAGCATTTGTTCATCTCTCAGATGGAACGAAACGCTTTTTTTTTATTATTGTATATCATACAATAGGGGTAATCACTTTTTAATTTCTTTTATTGTCAACGACAAATTGATAGAAATTATTAAAGATCATTTTGCACCGTGCCATGTGTGAGTTATATGTCAATTTCTATTTATTGTTGAACTAATTGTTTTTAATACAAATTTTCGATTTTCAGTTTGGCTTTAGTTCATATAATTTCTTTTTTATTAGAAGAAATTATTATTTTCCGTTAATGTTGAAAGAAACTTTCAATTTGAAAAAAGCAGATTTTTCTACCGCTACTAGCCGAGTAGAATGCATTTTCGAAAGCAGCTACGCAATTTCATCATCAGTACTCTTTGAACGGTAGTAGTGTATATGGTTGTAAACATCACCTATTTAACTTACATGTAACAGAGAAAAGTATACGGTATCAGTGTTTTCCTTCTGTTTTTATTTTGTAAGTTAGGACGAAGTTTATTTTTCATATAAACTATGCTTTTTTCCATTAAAAGTCTCTTTGGCAACACTTGACTAACGGACAAGCATTTGTTCATCTCTCAGATGGAACGAAACGCTTTTTTTTATTATTGTATATCATACAATAGGGGTAATCACTTTTTAATTTCTTTTATTGTCAACGACAAATTGATAGAAATTATTAAAGATCATTTTGCACCGTGCCATGTGTGAGTTATATGTCAATTTCTATTTATTGTTGAACTAATTGTTTTTAATACAAATTTTCGATTTTCAGTTTGGCTTTAGTTCATATAATTTCTTTTTTATTAGAAGAAATTATTATTTTCCGTTAATGTTGAAAGAAACTTTCAATTTGAAAAAAGCAGATTTTTCTACCGCTACTAGCCGAGTAGAATGCATTTTCGAAAGCAGCTACGCAATTTCATCATCAGTACTCTTTGAACGGTAGTAGTGTATATGGTTGTAAACATCACCTATTTAACTTACATGTAACAGAGAAAAGTATACGGTATCAGTGTTTTCCTTCTGTTTTTATTTTGTAAGTTAGGACGAAGTTTATTTTTCATATAAACTATGCTTTTTTCCATTAAAAGTCTCTTTGGCAACACTTGACTAACGGACAAGCATTTGTTCATCTCTCAGATGGAACGAAACGCTTTTTTTTATTATTGTATATCATACAATAGGGGTAATCACTTTTTAATTTCTTTTATTGTCAACGACAAATTGATAGAAATTATTAAAGATCATTTTGCACCGTGCCATGTGTGAGTTATATGTCAATTTCTATTTATTGTTGAACTAATTGTTTTTAATACAAATTTTCGATTTTCAGTTTGGCTTTAGTTCATATAATTTCTTTTTTATTAGAAGAAATTAGTTCAACAATAAATAGAAATTGACATATAACTCACACATGGCACGGTGCAAAATGATCTTTAATAATTTCTATCAATTTGTCGTTGACAATAAAAGAAATTAAAAAGTGATTACCCCTATTGTATGATATACAATAATAAAAAAAAGCGTTTCGTTCCATCTGAGAGATGAACAAATGCTTGTCCGTTAGTCAAGTGTTGCCAAAGAGACTTTTAATGGAAAAAAGCATAGTTTATATGAAAAATAAACTTCGTCCTAACTTACAAAATAAAAACAGAAGGAAAACACTGATACCGTATACTTTTCTCTGTTACATGTAAGTTAAATAGGTGATGTTTACAACCATATACACTACTACCGTTCAAAGAGTACTGATGATGAAATTGCGTAGCTGCTTTCGAAAATGCATTCTACTCGGCTAGTAGCGGTAGAAAAATCTGCTTTTTTCAAATTGAAAGTTTCTTTCAACATTAACGGAAAATAATAATTTCTTCTAATAAAAAAGAAATTATATGAACTAAAGCCAAACTGAAAATCGAAAATTTGTATTAAGTAATAATATAAAAATTTTTTCTGTAACAAATATAAATTAAGAAAGAATTATTATCTCTTGACAAAAAAAATTAATAATAAAAACAAATATTATTTAAAAAAAAAAAATATCAAAAATTTAAGATTAATTTTAAAAAAATCTTGCTGTAAGACTGTCTTCTTATCAAGGAGTTGCCAACATTAAACTAAACAAATGCCGGCAACTTTAATGTAATGTATCTTACAACCATTAGGTTATGCTAGCCAACGTTAACGTAAGAGTAATTATAAAAAAGAAAATAAATTCACTTAATTACTGCTTTAAACAATTTTGATGACAAAGCAATAAATATATTTATTAGAGCCAACCAGGCATTAGACCCTCACCTTTGAATTAAAATAATACACGTAAAGACATATACACACACCCATATGTGTTACAGATTAATATAAAAATTTGTGGTCAAAGCAGTTGAAGTATTTTTTCAATAAGTTCAAGATACACACACACACACACACAAAATAAGGCAAAAATACGTAAAAGTGGTCATGAATGTCATTGCAAAAGTCAATATAATGTTCAATTATTAAAAATGATTTTGAAGGTTACAATAATAAAAATAGAAGTATGTTCACACATATATACCGATATACATACACATCAACATACTCACTGCATACATAACCACATGAGTATAATAAGTAAATGTTTGGATATCAATTGTTCCACTGCTTAACTTATACATTTCTCTAAACATGTTTCAGCAATTGTTTTCTTTAAGTGAAAATATTCGAGTAAAAATAAAATAAAAATAAAAATACATACAAAGTGTTAGATTGTATTCACTTTACTCTAATGCATTAGATTAAATTGGATGGCTTTTGGTTTGGTTTTTATTATGGCCAACTTGCTGTCGCTATAAAAATTTCAGCATATTTTATTGTCACATTCTATCAATTGCAAAGAAATGAAATAAAACGAAAAAGTAAATAAAATCTATACCAAAGGGTTTTTGTAGATTTGTTGAGAATTGAGTTGTTTTATTTACTTACTTGTTGACGTACATACATATAACGAGAATAATGTTAACTCATTTTGAATTACACTTAAAACTGCTATCAGTTACAAACAATGTCCTTAAGAATAATAATGGTTATTTAAGAGTTATATGTAACTATTTTTATGGACACATTTGTTATGCACATGAATCTCAATGACTTGCATAAGAATGATAAAAAAGGGTAAAAAGGATTTAAAGTAAGAAGGATTTTTCTTTAAACTTTTGTTTAAAATATTTTTAGAGCATTTTTAGATTTTGGTAAAAGTTTTTCAACACATTTTAAAATTTTAAAAAATAAAAACAAATATTTAAAATTCTTTTTAAAATTAATATAGAATTTAGAACTTTTTTAAAATATTGTAAAATTTTTTGTTAAGTCTTCTTACTTTTCTCTTCTTTATACCCTTCACAAAAGTGATAAGGGTATATATAAGTTTGTCATTCCGTTTGTAATTTCTTTATTACCCATTTGGGGCCTCATAAAGTATATATATTCTGGATCCTTATAGATAGGGAAGCCGATTAAGCGTTGTCCGTATGTCCGTGTTGTGGTTCAAATCAACTTTTTGAAGCTTCCCGATATTGCATAAACCCATAATTGGTATCAAACTGTCAGAGTTAGTCGCGAGCCAATCGGTATTGAAATTTAGCAAAATCGCCCGATAAATGACCGAGATATAAGCAAAAAACCAAGACTACCTCGGTTTTTTGAGTCTACAACAACAACAAAGAACATACTTTTACATGTAATAACAAAAACACAACAAAAAAAGAAAAAAACAGAATCATTCATGTCGATATTATTGAACCACACCCAAAAAAATTTTCTTAGTATCAGTATTCATACATATAACAGGGTTGCCATACATAGCTTCATTTAAACATTTTAAAAATCGCTTCTACGGCTTCCAGGGTTGTTCTACAAAGGTAAAATGTAAGACCGACCCGAATTATTTTACCATCTAAACATTTTTGTGGAACATACTTACCCTCTATCTCCAGCCCGTAACATGGTTGCCATACAAAATTTTAAAAAATAAGGTAAAAACCGCTACAACTTTCCCGGAGTCGCCCCTAGAGGAAAAAAAATGTATCACAGACCTCCATTATTTTTTCTCCCAAACGTATTCCCAGAACATACTTACCCCCTTTCTCCACGCCCTAAGGGGGTTGCCATACAAAATTTACAAAAATGATGTAAAAATGCCCACAAATTCCTCAGAGTTGGCCTTAGAGCAATAAAGTGTACGACCGACCCCAATTAGTTTGCCCTCCCAAACATGTTCCTTGAATATACTTACGCCCTATCTCCACGCCCTAAGGGGGTTGCCATACAAAATTTACAAAAATTATGTAAAAATGCCCACAACTTCCTCAGAGTTGGCCTTAGAGCAATAAAGTGTACGACCGACCCCAATTAGTTTGCCCTCCCAAACATATTCCTAGAATATACTTACGCCCTATCTCCACGCCCTAAGCGGGTTGCCATACAAAATTTACAAAAATGATATAAAAATGCCCACAACTTCCTCAGAGTTGGCCTTAGAGCAATAAAGTGTACGACCGACCCCAATTAGTTTGTTCTCCCAAACACATTCCTAGAATATACTTACCTCCTTTCTCCACGCCCTAAGGCCGTTGCCATACAAAATTTAAAAATATAGGATAAAAACCCCTACAACTTACCCGTAGTCACCCGTGGAGCGTTAAAAAGTGACACCGACCCCAATTTAAAAATAAGAAATATTTCATAAGTAAAAAAAATGGATAAAAATAAAAAAAAAATTTGAGATTTCGAAAGGCCATAGGAGGCTATGTTAGGCTTATGCCGACAAACCAGCAACTTTTAAAGTATTGATGAGATTTTTGAAAATGTAGTCGAAAATTGTACTGATCGTATGGACGGACCATGTTACTTCCAGCCGCGGCAAATATATGCCGTTAACTTAATTTTTAAAATAAATTCCATAAAACGTTTTACCAGGTTATAACAAAAAAAAAATTATTTTTAATAATAATTCGGTCTGGTATTATCATTTAAACTGTCATGCAGCTAAAAAAACGTTACAAATTTATTAATATCTGATAAGCAGATAAACCATTTTTACAAGGTGAATGAATTATATATTTTTTGAAGGGTTCGACATTGAACCACATTAAAATGAGAAAAAAAGGCAAATATTGAATGCCCAGTTGAAATATTTTTGCAAAAAACCAACACGAATTTTGATTCCCTTTAATCACCAAAATTTTTGTTAAAATGTGGTTTCTTTAAACATGCCCTTAATTATTTAACTTTACTTCTCAACTTAAAAATTAACAAATATAAACTTTGACACTCTCTCGCACTCAATCTAACCTATGTAACTACTAAACAAATAAACAACAAAAGAAAGGGTAATAACTGCAGTAGCTTACACATACATACAAACACCAAAAAACAATTTTAAACTATTTCAGCTTAAAAAACATCTGATAAAATGTAATTAAAAAAATTCAGTGACAGCCGTAAGCTTTTCAAAATGTGGAATACGGTTTCACAAATGCCTCTGTGGCATTAACTTTTCATGTAGCTTGAATCAGCTTTATGCAGACACATTACACAGCAACAAATAAACCAACCAACAGATTTGGATTTAAATATAATAACGTATTTGTATATATGTTACGGCGTCATACACTGACTTTACATACGGAGACATAGTTGCTTTCATGAACAGATAGGTTAAACTTATGGCAGGGTTTCCCAAACAATAATGCCTCGAAAATTTTAAAATATAAAGAAACTTTACGGGCCTAATTACGTAACACGCAACGCATAATAACGCAAACAATTGTATTGAAAAAATTAAAATTTAAAAAACTTTTCTATACATTTTGTTTTTGTTTTAGGGAGTTGCGTTTTAGAAAATAAGGTGGTAAATAATTTTGCGTCATTTTGAACGCATCAAATGCATATAAAATATTTTAATTTAAACACATTTTATAAACAGAATCAAGGATACGTTATAAGTATTTTAACTCGTCGTGTGAGTTATTATTTGACGCATGGCACATTTCCAAAAAAATTTTTTTAGAAATTGCTTTTATTTAATTCAAGTGCCCGTTTTGCCGCATTTCAAAGGAAAATATATATTTGTGCAAAATTATCAAATGAGGCACAGACACAATATTAATTAGTCATTCCGTTTGTAATTTTTACGATATATTTTTTTTTTTGAAGACCAGAGCCATATAAATCTGTTGAAATAGGTTTTAGGTAGCCTTCTAATATTCTGTCTGAAAAATGTATAAGCATTTGCATTTAATTTTACGGGTTACTACGTTTATATCCCCGGTTTTGGGTTTTTCCAAATTTTCTCGTTTGTAATAGATATGTCTTAAGCAACGGTTTGGTTTGTCTCAAACTTAGTGTTTAAACACTGGAGAAGAAGGGTTAGGACAAATGCTTTAAAGATTTGTATTTTCGATTTTAAGCTACATGTATGTGTTGGAGCTCTGATCCCTGCTAAACTTTGCTAATGCGTCTAAGGTAAACAAATTTAATTTCCCACGTTTTTAAGGTTTTCAACTTCTTTTTAATGAAATTTTTAATTCGCTGCATCTCGTCAGAAAAGTACTTCAGTTTTTGACAGTTCCCTTATATTCAAGAAACTAATTTAAGGACCAGTTTTGTAGGATTCTTTCAATAGGCCTTGAAATTTCGCTTGAATGTTGCATAACCTGCTTCAGAGTTCACACTTGTCACCTACACAGCCCAGCCACTCAAAACGGGCGTTTGGTCTAATTAGGCCCCTCGAGGGTTGTTTTTAGTCGCTCACTTTGCTACTGCATCAATAACAGCAGAGGTGGCAAAAGACGGCCATATCATATGTACGTCAGATATTGCAGTGATTGACTTGGATATTCTCCCTTCGTGCAGTATTTAACACGGGAAATTTGTAAGGCTACTTACTGCCTTTTTTAAATCTGATCTTTTGTGGAACCTTAAGGTTTGGCAGTTTTTCCAAAATGCATTTTATTAATCTTCAAAAAGAATGTACTTATTTGTCAAGCAAACCAATTTTCAACGGCTTGCTCAATAAGAATGTAAGTTATTTACTTGGTCGACACACGACTTTCCACTTCAAAAACCAATCATTTAGGCAAACTTTGTAAAATTTCGTAGAGTTAAAATATGTGAAAGATTTTTTGACAGATCTGTCCTACTTTCAAACCGTACGTCTTGACGAGACAAATTCATGTCTTGACAAATGTCAAATTCAGTAAAAAAAAAACAGTGTAAAAATACCGGTTTTTATTTAGAGTTTGAAGTTTTTCGAGACAAGACGTACATTAATCATTTAAAAAACATAATTTCCATTTCATTAGAGTTGTATTTCCTTGATCATATTTTTTAACATAAAACTCGTCGCATAACTAGCTCTTAAGTAATAGTAGCTGGTTCGACATAGACTTCCTAAAAAGGAGTTGTTTAGGGAGCCTACAAGCACTGCACCTACAGTACCGAGCATTTCAACTGCAAAGCAATATTTTACTTCAAAAAAATAATTTTTTAAAACAGAAATCTAATTAGATTTTAGATTTCTTAAAATAAATAATATAAAGACTTTTTCCTAAACTTTCTATATAAAAAAGCCATATTGGGAATCCCAGCTGTTTTATGGTTGTCGTTGCTTTCGTGTTTTTCCCCTCGATTACATTTTTGTTGTCTGTAACTAAATTATGTAGAAATTTATTAGATTTATTTAAAACGTAAAAACATATTACAGAAAAACGCACAAAACTTTAACAAAAGTTTTTATTTGGTTGCTACACAACCATAAGCGAAATGCAAAGTTTTAATACAATTTTGTTATTGAAAATACTTTTCAGTAAGAAGAAGAATGATACATATTTAGAAGTTGTGTTTTATATATGGTTACTCTCACATGTATTTTTTCTATGATTGAAATTAATTTCCCATTTTACAAACTTACTATTGCCAACCAATTGCCGTTTGAAAACATTTTTGAATTTTGAACTCCATGGAATCCTTTTGGTAGGGGATGAATAAGGATGTGTGAAGAAATTAAAAATTTGACACAATAAACAATTTTAATGAATTCGTTTGAAGTTATATAAAATCATTGATTTTAAAAAGACTTAAGCGTAATTGGAACTAATAAATGTTTAATAGAATAGACGTGTATTTAATAAAAAGAAAAATAACGTTAATGGAACTAATTTATGTTTTATTTTAAAAAAGACCCAACAATATAAAAGTATTTTTTTAAATTTTTTTTTAGAATAGTATTCAAATCTTTAAGTTCACAAGTATCCCCAATGCAAAATTACTTAAGCCAATGCTCTTATTATATATCAAGTATTAATAGATTCCATTCCATTACATAGAAACCAAATAGTTGAATATAAAAGAAAATATCAAAGAAACAATATCAGAGAGTCAAGTGCTTCACATTATCTTGATGGTATTTGACAAGATTTTTCTTTTAAAAAAATTCCTTTTTAAAATTTTGATCCAGTTTTTTTTTCAAGCAAAAAGTACTATTTTTTTTGGAACAATAATAGTTGGTTTTTTTACTGTATCAGCTGCTTTTTATTAAAACTAAAAAAAAAATTATTTTCGCCAAAAAATAAAAAAAAAAAATTTTATGCCAAAGTATAGATATTAAAAAGCAATTTTTATATGTTTTAATATTTATTTATTTATTGATTTATTTATTTTTTCATTTATTGATTCATTTATTTATTCATTCCCTGTAAAAAAAAACGGGCTTTGCGCTTAGTTTTTTTTTAATGCAGTTATTCAAGGCGAATTCATAGAGAAGGTGGTCTCGACAGATCAGCTGACTTATTTTTTGCTCGTGCAATTTTCCTCGCAATGTGTACTTTTTCTTGATTTAAATAAAATTACGCGTCGGTTAGTTTATTAAACTAAAAATTTTAAAAAGTGTTCTTAATTAACAAATAGTAAAACCAAATGATGCGTTCTTGTGCTTTGTGCAAAAAAAAACACTGTAAAATTAATTTTATTCACGTTTTTCTTCTGCAAATAATTTGTGTTTTTTTTTAATGATGCCATATACAAATAATTTGCGTTTTTTTTTTCAATGATGCCATATTTGTGTTTGACATATTAGGTACGAATTTTTCGCCTGCGTCCACCTTGTATGAATTCGCCTTGGCAGTTATTGAAAATACTAGACAATTCTAAAAGGACGAGACATTTTAATAAAACAAAATTATCTTATATTAGTGTGAAAATATATTTCTAAATATGTATTAATAATATAATCCAAGTTATGATAACCTTTTATCTCTTCGTAGGGTATACAAAGAATATATTACGCTGTGCAATATCAAATTTTTCTTTACGATTGTTTTCTTTTTTTCGATGAAATAAACTTTAAAGTTTATTTAATTTCCTTTTATCTACAAACACTTTGAGTTTACAGATGATTGATTAATTTTTATAAATGAAACAAGCTAAAGTAAATGAATGGAAAAAAATTTACATAAACAGTAAGAAAACAACAACAAAAATTAAGGTACGGAATTTAAGCAAACATTTAATAATTGTTTACTCAGTTAAGAAAATTAATTGTTATATGTTCGCTTGAAATACCAAAGGGCGTAAAGTCGAAATAAATCTATTAAAATTGTCAAAAGTATCAACTAAAATTTTATATACAAAAGGGCGTAAAACAATTAAGTTTTAATTTAACCAGTTAACAGTTAGTTTCCACCTACAGATTTAGGCCCATTATATACAAAGGGATAATTACATTAGCTTGTTGAATATTACTTGAGAGCAACGTACATACACACATATGTACACATACTTAATAAATATTTAACTTATATATTCATAAGCAATATTTCAAACCAATTTTATTATTTATCAAACAGGTTACGTATGAAAAATCTGTCTTAAAAACCCTTAAATAGCGTTTTAGTTTATTTATTTATAGGAACGAGGGTTACATTTATTATTTTGTATTTAATATGAAGATATCGGTTGATTTTTTAACAAATTTTTAATTAAAGTATGTACAAAGATGAACAATGGTTATTTAGATGTAGAAATATGTAGAAATATAAACTCAAAGCAGTTGAATAACAAAAAAATAATTTGTTGGGTTTTTGAAAGAACTCTTGAATGTTTTGGTTCGTTCATAATAATTGTCAATAAGTTTATAGAAGTTTTTTAATAAAGGCATGAGGCTTTTCAAGAATTGAAGCCTACTGACGATTTGGCAACGATCGACAACATAATTGATAGATTTAAGTACAAAATTGACGGACAGACAGATGGATATCATAAGGTTATTCTTGTTTAGTCCGTATTTATAAGGTGGATTTTTTACTTTTCTGTGGCAAATAAAGAAAATGCACTTTATAACTCTACCACCAAGGTAACGTAAATATAATACGTTTAAATGTTTTGTGGTTCATACAACTTTGATGCTGAACTCTTTTACGTTTTGTAACATACAACTAATTAACACTATTGTATGCGAAGGATAGGGGTACTCTACAACCTGCACACTTAAACACTAAAAATTACACATTTTCGCATACAACCCTGAAATTAACTCAAAACCTGAAAAAATTTCATAAACAACCTTGTAATATTGATCAAGCGATATGTTTTTGTGAACCCCCCAATTTAACGGAATGTGTATGCCCTTTACGTGTCATTTTTACAATATTAGTAATGATGGCACAATTTTTTGAGGGGCCCACAAATTTTCCAAATTTTCCTTTTGCCAATAGAAAAAATACGTTCAGCAACTTTGCCAAACTGAGTATAGAGTTTTACTCCCTCTTGATAGTAAAACCGAACCTATGCTGACTACTTTTTTTATTATATTTTTCAAAAAGCCATTAGTACGTGCACAGTGTAATGAATAAACAGTTTGCCCATTTTGCATGTTAAATAGAAATACCCCATCTGTCACATAAAAAAATAATTTGTAAAGTCATACCCGTCATCACTCTTCTTTTGACATTTCTGATTAAATGCCACACACAAAAAATATAGCATATAATAGACAAGTTTGCTTACGATGCCACAAAATGTCATAGTGTGTACGCAGCATAATGAAATGCTTATGTGAACAAACGGAAAATGGAAATGCCCATATTTAAGTCGAAACGGTATTCCAACTATAAGAATTTACACATAAATCCAGGGGGGGAATAATTTTAGTAATAAAGTTTTCTGGCCTTTGCCTCTAATTCGGTTTTACTAATAAAACTAAAGAATTGCTTGATTATTATATCTTGTCTGTACATATAACTAAATAGGTTATGTAGGAGCTTAAAATTAAATTAATTTAACAGACACGCGAAAAAGATCGAAAATGTGGTACAAAACATAAGCAAAAATCTCAAATAATAAATTGGTAATAAACACCTTGTCTGCAAGCGTGTGGATTATTTTAACAAAGCTAATAGAAACATTATAAAAACAAAGCATTTTCAACAAATCTGCCCACTAAATTTGAAAGTATATGACTCTGCTGGCAAATAAAAATTTTATGTTTATTAAACGAAAGTTAAGTTAAACTAAACCTATAAAAAGTAAATAAATAAATTGTGTAAACAAATACCTGCACTAAATTAAATTGGCAACATGGTTGCCAAAAAAAAACCAGCAACAATATATTTTCTAGGGGTTAAAAGTTGTTTTGTGACTTTTTGGCTATAAGCGGTAACAAGAACGACAAAAAGGCGTACCACAAGGTAATAAGTTTTCGGCAAAAAAGCCTTCAAAATGTTTTTAATTTTGGTGTTAAAAACACACAGGCGATAACGCACACATATGCATACATTTTAGGTAAAAATTCACTTTTTTATAATTTTATTTCATATTTCATTTAAAATTTTATATTTTATTTTTTTTACAATTGGTGCTTTTCTATTTTAAGTTGCACGTATTTAATTTTGTATATTTTCGCTTTGTATTGCACTTTAATAAAAAGAAATTTTTTTTTATATTCCGAAAACAACGATTGAAAACGCTTGCAATTTTACTCTTCAAATGCGCTTTAAAGACTAATAATAACGTACAAAAAAGAAGGAAGAAAAAAAATCTTTTACCAAGCTTTTGACAAATACTCTCACACTCTCTTTGTTTGTTTAGTGATTCACTCACTTTCACAGCAAACACAAACCAGACAAAACAGAGATTATTGTTATTACAATTAAAAATACAACGAAGTGGCCAAGTGATTAAAAGTTTCCCCACTTTTGCCACAGTGAGGAAGAAATTAGAAAGACTGGGTTTACATAAAGCAATCTTTGTTGCGGCAACTTTGAGTTTTATACGAGGGAAAAAGTTAAGCAAAAAATGATTATGTTAAACTTGTTTCGAAACGTTTTAAAAAAAGCTTTTGATTATAAGCTTTCCTAAAAAAAATTTCCAATAAAATTATTTGCTTCCACAGAATTTCTATTCAAGCCCAGGCACATGTTACATACATATGTAAACATAAGTTTGTGATAAAACATTTTATCTATTTTTTTTTATATAACAAATGCTTGTTACTAACTGCAAGACTTATATTGTGTTCTGTATTAAACAAGGAATTAATATTGAAAAGTAACGAAAAGTTAATACACTTTAGTGATATATTTTGTCAAATTATTTTCTAAATGAGAGCTTAGTTTTTGTACAGAAAAGGCTCAAATTAAAAAATAAATTAAAACTTTCGTTAAATTATTTTTTTAAATATGTTAAGTAGATTTATCCTGAATTTTTTAATTTCAAAAATTTTTAAAAATCTAGTTTATGTAAGTGTTTCAAAACAAAATTTTTTATTCATAATATATATTTCGGCTGAATTCCAAAACGCAGTTTGCTGTGCATCACAAAATTTCAAGTTTTTCCTGCAAGCAAAGATGAGGTTTCTGATAATATCTTCTACTTTCAAATGAGTGCTTACAGCTATATTAATATCCTGGAAGCAAAAGCCGTTGTCAAAAATGTAAGGAGTGTGAAAATTTTATAACAGTATTTACTTCTCGTTAAATATTGCCGAACTAAAAAAAATACAAGTACAACGCTTTAGATGATAAAAAAATATATTAAATTTTTTTATCGGATTTGGAAGCAGTTTTCATCTGGCAACTTTAAATGCAAGTATCGCAAAATAATTTTGTTTTAGCCAAATAATTTCCTTAGTATGTATGTGTGGGTTCACATGTTTGCCGTATGCAAAGTACAAAATTTTACACTATAACGAAAACGCTAGAAAGAGATTTAGTGAAATGGTGAATGGGAACGAGAGGCACAAACACATTCTTAGACAATACATGTTTACAAATACACAAGCACCTTCTATTTTGTTTTGCAAATAATGTCACTAGTTAGGGTGGAAGATGGTGGAGGAGGCCCACAAAATGTAAACAAGCGTGCTTTTCTCTCTCTGAATAATTTTGTTTTTGTTGCTTTTCTTTGGTAATTGAAAAACAGAGTTAAAAACTTGCGCAGTAATTTAAAATTTTTATGCAACCAGCTGTTTAAGGTTTGTTTTTAATCATACGTACGTACATATGTATGTTTGTTTATATGTTAATATTTCGGTATTTACTTATGTTTGTATGTGTGGCGAAAAGGGTGCCTTTGTATGTAGTAGTGAGTTAGCTGGCTTTTAAACTTGCCGTGAGTTACTTTGCAAAACAATTTCCTTTTTCCGCTTAAAAACAAAAGTGCAGTAGTTACCTTTATACAAAATTTGCATAAAATAAATAAATAAATTATACGTAAGCACGCCATTAATGAAATGACAGTAAAGAGAATATTAAGGCAGAATACCTATATGTACATATGTAAGTAGATATCGCTACCTTAATCGAAAAAAGCGCATTTTATATAAAAAAAATAACATAATTAGATAAGAAAAAATTATTGAAAATTTTAAAAAGACATTTATTTTCTTAACTATCAGAAATTCTAATTCATTTAGACTTTAATAATTATTGTTAGTGTTGTTATTAATGTTAAACACAAATTTTTTTTTTCAGGCAACGACATTAAATCATAATAATTTTAAAGTTTATTTCGGTCTTATAAAACAAATTTTATACTAAAATTCTGTTTTGTAAACCAATAACTTTTAAATATTAATATGGACATGAGGGTTAGTGTATAAAAATCAGGTATATAATGTTCGTTCTCGTCAAGGACCGCGTTTGGAGCACCGATTGATTCTGGTCTATGCATTAGGAGTATATTTCCTTTCGTGTTTGTTTCAATCGTTGACTTTTAATAAGTAAAAGTATAAATACTTGTGCGAGAATCGAGAAAGAGGGGGAACTTGGGGAAGTCCCCCTTCCAGCCTCTGTTTATGTAATTTTGGCATTAGTTTATCTAAATATGTAATATGATCTAACTTTAAATAAAACTCGAAAATGAGCATGTAGGTGTGTAAAATTATTATTGGTATTTGTTCAAGAGGGTCAAGTACCTGTGGTTAGTCCTGAATCGAAAATGGAAGTGAAAGCACCACTTGGAGGAAAGGGCAGCGAAGGCCCACCGATGTTGGGAGCTACTTAAAAGGACTATAGGGTTCAAAGGTTAAAATGAGACCTCAGATGACACACTATCTATATAAGAGCGTAATTAGACCGATACTAACCTACGCTTCGGTGCTATGGTGGGCACCAATGGACAGAAAGTGTGAAACTGCGATTCTACAAAAGGTCCTAGAGACATGCTGTTTCGGCATAATTAGGGCAGCTAGGATTACTCTGATAAAAACTTTGGAGACGATTTTATTTCCAGCCTAATAAAACTTGCGTACGCTACGAGGCCGAATTTGTGGCAAAACGCCTTCAGGCACCAAAAGAATGAACTGAGGGGGGCTTTAAGTCTAACTACTTTTGATATATTGAAATATTTTACAGACACAATAAAGTTGTCCGATTATAAATCTCTAGTCAGCACTGGCTGATACCCAATCGGCAGTCCTGATTGAACGAAAATCTGAGGCAAATACGCGAAGGGACGTGTTGGTTCTCTAGGGCGGGCGGAAGAAAAACAAGACTGGGCATCCTTGTTAAGCATCTGGAAAGCAAAATTTACTTACGCCTCCCTGAGCACAATACTCTTTTAAAAGCGGCGGTCGAGGCAATCACGGAATTTTTGATCTTGCTCAGAGCACACGCAGATCCGACGGATGTAAATATCTTTACATTTAGCCAAGCGCCAATACGGGCGGTTATGTCTGCATACACCGGATCTAGGACGGTGTTGCAGTTTAAGAGAATGATAGTTGACTACTCGCAATCTGGTCATGTTCGCATGATATGGGTGCCTGCTTATCACGGGGTGGCCGAAAACGAACGGGCAAAGATCTGGCGGTTAGGTCAAGGGGACAGCGGAAGGCTGACCTGGTGAACCCTAAGCCCTTGGCTGCGACGAAAACCGAGTTGGAAAAGCTGACGAGTCACTTAGACTAACAAGCACGCGTTTAATGGATTGGAATTGCGGAGGACACAGATGCAGAGCGGGCATGCATTGAGGGCATCGAAACCATGAAGCATTTCTGTGTCACTGCCCGGTTTTTGCACAGGCCAGAGTCCGATTTTATATGTCTGATGTTTCTCTGGATGTGGCTCTTTTGGAAGATGTAGATTGGGAGACGTTAAGGGAACTCGAAGGCCGAATTTCTATAAGTTTTTCCCCAGATATCATTCTTCCTTTCTAGGAGCGCACATCAAGCCGATCACTGGCTTAGGTGTATGTCCTACGGGACTTGAGGCCTTTAAGGCCTCCTTCTTTCAACCTAAACTAACCTAACCTCTTGTACATTTTAACTTTTTTAAACTTGTAAGCTAGTTTTGCCTTAAATTTTCATTCAAGATACCAATTACATTGCTGCAACAAAGTTTTATAAGCTGTTTAGTTGATTCCTGAAAGTTTATATTAATAAAAGTTTTTAAACCATTAAAGCACCAACAGATTTTTTCATGTTTTATTGTATAAACAAAACAAAAACAAAGCCACAAACCATAAGTAGCAAAAGTTAAGTTCTTGATCGCAGTGGCATCACTTTCATGCAAGACAAGCCCCATCAGAGAGAAAATGTTATATCCTCGCCCCATACTTCTTTTTTATTCAAATTAACGTTCCATAAGCAAAAAAGTTTAATATACAACAGTCAGCATTATACATAATAACAAGAACAGTATGACAGTTCGTGCAACAAAATCCCCTCACAAATACTTTGGTGGATGTTAGTAAGAGAGTGTATGTGCAAAATGTTTTCTGATTTTTTGTTTTTAATGCAAAATTTCTTGACAAAGTTTGGTATGAAAGCCGGTGTACATGCGGCATTTTAAGTGAATGCGGTTTTGTTTTTGTTGTTGGATATTTTTGCGCCTCGTTATTACGGCAAAAATTCAATTCAAACAACAATATGTGCTTCAACGGAAATTCACTTGTAATTGTTTTCAATTTTTTGTTTTTCCGAGGGTCTACAAGAAAAAAGAATGTTTTGCTGCCGTGTCTTTGTTAGCTGCTACTACTTTTCTGTTTTGTTCTTTCTTTTTGTTTTTTATTATTTTGACTGTATAATATAAACGAACCAACGCTAAGTATGATAGCTGGTGTTAACTGGTACTACTGCTGTCACTTGTATTGTTATGGTCGTTGTTACTTTTCTAGCGTGTGTAGAAAACATTTTTTTGAAATAAAGTTTTGTACAATTTTATTGAATTTGTTTTCTTTGTACAAACATAGCAAAAGAACACACTTAACTGAACAAATAACATAAAAATAGACCAACAATACATAGTATATGATATGGAATGAGGCAAAATAACAGGGATGCTTTAGTAATTTACTGAACAGGTCAAAAACGAAAGTCTTCAATAAGTAATTATTTTTTCGAAATTATGTATTTCTACAACTATGCCATGTTTAACTTCAAGTTTTTTTTTAATTCCACCTCAAGTTTTCTATTTACAGAAAATAAACAGTTGTTTAAAAAAAAAACCTTAATTTTCTTTTCGTTTTTTTTTTAATAAAGAGTTCTTTATTTTCAAAACTGATTAAAAACTGTTTCACAGCTTTGCTTCGCTGCTTAACACCAAAGAGAAAGTAAAATGTTTTATGGCAAACATAGTAGTGTTAAGTGTTGGTAACGTCTGCCATTTTCGCAGTTAATGGTTGCCGAAATGCAATGCAGCCACAACAAAAACGAATGACATTTTGTAGCATATTACAAATATTTGGCAGCATTAATAATACCTAATGTGCACCCAGCATTAGTCTATAACAGCGATTGGCAAAACCTCACACGCCTGTGGTTGCTCTCTGAGCATTGAAGAGAGCAAGAATTAAACATATGTTTTGTAGTCTCTAGTGTTAAACGACCAGTGTGACCAGTTAGGGTTTTCAATACGTTTAATGAACATGTTTATAAATCACATTTAATGCTTGGTTTGACTTATATCTGCGAGTCTTCATTTTTTTTGTAAAAAAGTAATTAAAAGCAAAATCAGAAATAAGCTTGGTAATAAACATGTCAAAGAACTTATTTGCTAAAAATATTGTACAATAAATATCTTTGGGATTATGCTAAACTTTTACGGGCTAAATTTTTAATATTACATTTCAAAACTTTTTCAATGCAATTTATCATATTTTAAACTTTCAGCTGTGGTCACCCAACTGCCAAAAGAGACAATTAATTACGCTTAAAAACAAACGAACAACACAATCAAAACCTAAGAATGTATGCGTGTGCCGATCACTGGTCTATAGTATATGTGAAATCCGATTAGTATTCGGTGCCCGGATACACCCTTGGCTAATATTGGTCTCTACCAATGTACACAGCACAAGTACCTACCAAAAACTATAACAAAACGAGCAAACAGAAGAAAATTAACACCAACACAACACAACGCTTGTGCGTTTGTTTGTATTTTTTGGCAGCTCAGTGTATGCCCCCGGATTTACAATGTAAAAATGTCATATGGCTGTTGGTATTGTATTTGTAGTACTTACGCTACCACCTTGTATAGATACAGCTTGCAATAAACCCTCTATACAATCTTTTCTTGTAATTATTTGTTTGTAGGTGGTAACTCATGGTTGATGTTAGTAAATACTAAATTATCGTACAATAACATTTCCCAAAACAATTAAAAAATCCAAACTCTTTGTTTGGCCGCCACACTAGAAACATACAAATAAAACAAATCACAAAACAACAGAAGCAATAATAATTATACCTATAACACTGTTGTTTTATACAAAAGTTCTCAGCAGCAATAATATACAAAGAAACAACAAATACATAATTATGTAATAAAGCTTTGTTTTCTTTTAAGGTTTCAACTCATTCATTCCTACTCATTTTTTAAGAGATCTTTATTAACAGAAAAAGGTAAGTGTGAACCGTCATTAATTATGATATTGATGTTTTGTAACTTTAACAAAATTACTAACAATAAAACAAGTTGTTAAAGAACAACTTTAGGCCAATGTTGTTCACACATACATACTAGATGTTACAACAAAATATAAACACCTAATTTGTTCTACATAATTTAGAGCATCAGACGGTGGAAAAAATTACGGGAACGAGTTAAAAAAGAAACAGAAAACGAAAAAAAACTTTATATGAACTTATGAAAATATAACACTTTTTTAATTAAAGATTCAAGAAGATGTGGGATTTTTGTTAATTATAATCTGTAATTTTTAAGCTCCAATAGGGATAACTGCAAAACTAGCTGTCACGCTAATAAAATTTTTTTATTTGACATTTTCCACAGTACACTTTGGCAAAATACCGTTCAAAGCCTTGTACCAGAATAGCGTTTAGAAATTGTGAAAATTTATTTCCAAAATTTTCGTTCAATTCAACAAGCTTAAAGAGCAATCCGTCTAGGTTTCAGTGCTTATAACCGATGCCTTTTTGTAAAAGTAATACGCATGAATGAATGAATCGATTAATAACTGCATTTTCTTTTTTGGATAATATTTATCTAAATCGAGCCCACATAGTACTGCAGAAGAAGCAATCACCTCTCTCCAACGCCGTTCTCAGCAACTCAGTATCTGTCCGTTCATAGCTTAGACAATTTTAGAGAAAGATCTTGGTCTACAATCTTCTAAGATCTAACTGGCGCAGCAATTTAAGCCCCTGACTATCAGTTGCGACGTGTGATTGGTGAATAAATAGGCTAAACAAAATTTAGCCCAAAATTTTAGTGTCAAATCTTCGTTAGGGATAAGGCTTATTTCGTGCAAAGAGTGCATAGTTTAATTTAATTGTTTAAGAAAATGTCCCTCAAAACTCGATATGATTACCTATTTACATTTTATGCGATGATATGTAGTTTTCGGAAGTAGAATTGACAGGGTAGCTGATTAAAGCTGCTACAAAAAAAAGTAATCGTCTTTAACAGGCTTATATCTGCCCAATTTTAAGAAATTGTCTTAAAAAATGCGACCAAAAATTTGATTCATAAATGTGGACACCCAGCTAGACCAACAGACCATCTGTCGTCACGTCTTTATAAACGATTAAAATAATTTTTCGATCGGAATATTTGAAGGTGGGTCCACAAAACCACGAATGTATATCGTGTAAATATTACAGGATATAAAAAAACAAAAAATTTCTTAAGAACACTTTTACTGATAACATCTGAAAAAATCTTAATAAATTTTAAAAATCTTAATACATTTACAACCTGAGTATAATTAGAAACTTAAACCCATTCACAAATAAAAACAATTAAGAAAGTTATAGTCGATCAAGCCCGACCTTATTATACCCCACACCACATATATATGACGCTTTATGAAAAAAACCGATAGGATTTGTATTCGGTATAATAGTTGGTGGCATAAAGATAAATATGTATGTGTGTAAAATTTTAAGAAGGTGAAGCAATATTTTAACCGTTAATATCCCAAAATGCTTATTCTAGGGGGACATTTGTATGGGGGATGTATCAAAAAAATGGAAGGATCATAACCAAAAATAATAGGTTTCGTGCCTAAGAACTTATTTGTGCCAAATTAAATCAAAATATCTTTAAAATTTAGACCTTTGGCGTGTTTACATGAATACCTGGGCACCCAGCCAGAGACGGATAAACATGCATAATGACTCACGAAATGATTCTCAGTCGATCGGTATACTTCAAGGTGGGCCTGAGACCATTACTTTTTGACATTACAAACATCTTCACAAACGCATAATACCCCTACCACGTATGTGGTGCGGATATAATAACCCAGGGTTAACGTTACTTAAAAAAAAAACAAAGTTAACAAAACAAAAAAATTTTTGCAATTAAACACAAACATAAACAATGTTTTTAATCCCACTGTTAAGATTGTTTTTGTTACTGCTAGCGCTTATCATCATCCATCATTAAAAACCTTAATAACTGGTACTTTAAACTGTAACTTTTTATTACCCAAACTTTAAGCTTAATGCTTGGTTGTTAAACTATATTTATGTAAATTGTTTACAAAAACATTGACCAAACAAATATAGGACATACAAACTATAAACAAAAACAGAATTCATTCATAAAATTCTATAAATAAAAATATTTTTTTTTCGTAATAAAAAATTTTAAGTGAAAGTTTTCATGCCAAAATATTCAAGTGTTTTTTTCTTTAAGTTAATTTTTTTTATTGCTTTGTTGTTGTTGTTTTTGTTGATGTAAAAACTAGACATCTGCATGACTATATTCATTTAATTGCCTATACACAACAAAAACAATATTCATTCAAACATTTTTCATTCTATGGGAGATAAATAAAGTTAAGCCAGTAACAACACAAGAAAGAATGTATTGGGTGTTACACTCAATGATACAAGAAGAACACATTCATTTTACAGTTTTCGTTTTGAATGTGTATAAAACACACTTGAAAATACAAAAACATAGCAAAGTCTCATTACAGTTAGAGTTTTTATAAAAACATTCAGGTGTTTTTTCGAGTTAATGAATGTTTAACAACAACAATAACGACAAATTTGCAAACACAAATGAATAATAATTTTTTACACCAACCATACAGCAATATTCACACATTCTATTCAGTATTTATTTATATGAATGTATGGGTAATATTTTGTTTTCGGTTGAAGTTGTTTTTTATTTGCTTTCGCTTGTGGGTTCATTCATTTAGTTTGTTTAACATTGAATGAAAAACACTATGTTGTTGAAAAACAAACGAATGTATTTAAACGGCATTTGGGTGTAGTCAAGCAGACCTCTAGTAAAAACTAGCACAGATTTAATGAGAACCCAGCAAATTAATAATGTTCGTGTTCGCATTTGCGGTCAAATTATGCCAAGTGGTAATTTGGGTCAAAATCTATTAAATATGTAATTTGTTTATAATAGCACTGTTCGTTTACATTATTTTATAGCAAAAACAAACAAAAAATAAATAAAGACACAAAACCCCTCATAGTAATGGAAAAATGTGGAGAGAAATATGAATTTACTGCTGAGATAGTGCAGTAAAAGTTGAAGTGTTTTTTTTTAATCTATAAAAGAAAACTGTTTAAATTTTGCTATAAATTGTTACCTTTTAATAAAATTTTATGGCAAAAATCGAAAAATATATAAAAATTATAATATTAATCTTTTCAAGACCATATGGCACCTCAGTGAATTGTCCCATTGAAACCAATCGATTTACAGACCTTTACAAAAACCTCTGCGACCAGATTAATTGGTTTTAAATCCAAGATTAAATTCAGCGAAGCCAAAAAAAATTCTGTGTTAATCGCTAGTTATATACAGTCATGCAAATCTCTCTGCACTCTCCAGATGCCTGCGGGTAACTTGCTTTTAGGTTCGGCCTACCACACGTGTATCCCATAAAGTAAGGTATGCCTGGACACTGCGTAAGATTTGGCGTAAGACCCCATGTATTACCTATCATTGGTCGTCTTTTTGACCCATTCCTTCACATTGAGCCTCCACGACAGCTTACCGTCTGATATCAGTTTCATATACTTTGTGAGTCCCTTTCAGTTTTAGATCAGTTTAATCTAATTTTTTTCTTGTGAAGAAACCCAAATGCTTTTTTCGGAGTTTATACTCAGCTTCATTTACTTGAACGCTGGCTTATTCTAAGCAGTGTAGCCTCCATCGCAAAGCCGATTGTACTCAAATACTTTTCTGTGATAATGCCCGCTGCATCATCCTTAACTCCCGAAAGTGGTGAGAGCACTTTTTCTTTAGAAATACCTTTTAAATCCAATCTCTGTTTTCGCATTCCCCCATTGCGCACGTATTATCCTGCGCTATAGGAAAGTAGATATCCAATATACAACCGGTTAAGCTAACGATTTATTTGATTGCAAATTAAAGCTGCATGACTTTAAACATAAAGTTTAAGGCCCTTAAGTTTTGTTTCACCCAAAACCTTTAACAGTTATTGATAGATATTTTATATATAAAACGAAATTATCAAGAACAACACTTTAAAAATAAGCATGTAGAACAAAACTAATCAATATGTTTTGCATCAAAAAAATTTTGAAATTTTTAAATAAACTCTTTATGCATCCCATCAATTGGCAACTGAGTCGGTTGTTTCCCAAATCAAGGCGTGTATGGGGTTTTCATTTGATAAGTCTTTTAATTGATGAGTCTTTTAAATCGATTGGGCAGAAGGTACTCGAGTCTTCTGATCAGCTGACAAAATTCATGTAAAATAAGTATAAATTTGACTGTCAAAAGAAAATCTTTCAATTCAGTTTATGAAGTATGAGGCCAAGAATCAGTTCAATTGAAAAATTCAATCGACAATTGAATTAAAATATATGCATATGGGGTAGATTAGAGGCAATTAACACTTTTACTGTTGCTATGAAGTAGAGACGTTTCAACGACAATTTAAGCAAGCAAACAGAAAATTTTAATAACTTTAAAGCAGCGCTGACCAACAAAAGAAGGTGATTTATGAGAATATATGGGAGCTTTCTCACAATGTTAAAAATATTTACCAGTTATTGCATTAAGAAAATAGTGTTTTAGACTCTCTTACATTTTTCTTTTTTGCATATGAAGTTTGACACTTTCCCGTTCATAAAAAAGAAAATTCCAAACGCCTCTGTGCCATTACCCTAAATATTTTCACCATGACTATGCGTAAAAAAATTTACCAGGTGGTCGCAATTCGAAACAGATATTTTGACTCTCTTACTATTTCTTTTTTATATATGAAGTTTGACACATTCATTAAAAAGTATTTCTATTTCAGTGTTAAACTCCCTATATAAAATAAGTAAGAGAGTCAAGAGAGCCTTTTCGTATTTCAAGCACTTGCTAAATTATGTATTTCATCATGTGTATTAAGGATCCAACGCTGCAGTCTAACGATTATATTTTGCTTTCAAGTTTTTAAAACATACTGCTTGTTAAAAATCACAAAAGTTGAAAGTTGTGACGAAGGCTGCACGAATTTTCAAATCAATTTGCTTTTAAGATGGTATTAAGAAAAACACAATTTTTTTTTCATTTACTTTGCAATCAGCTATTTTCTTTACTGTAAACTTTAATACAAAATTAAAAGAAAACTTTAAGGCCAACTCGTATCAATTTTTAAAAGTATGAATTAGAGGCCAGCTCAAGACGTCACTAAATTAAGCATCATCTTGATTTTTCAAGTTATTTCATATACTTTACGAGTGCACACACAACAATAAGTACTGTGCTGAATTGTTCACCATCTCTTTTATTAACTTAACTTAAATGAAAAAAATATTTACACTTAAGCACACTTAAGTTAACAACAACGGCACATCAATTCATCATGATCACACATTTCAATTCATCTCGAAACTAAACTGTTGACGGCATGTTCCTGGTGTGATAGTTTAAAAAACGGGGATTGATTTTTAATGTATGTATTTACTTATAAATTTTATATTGATTTGCCTGCTTGTATATATGTTTGTTTATGAATCCATTCAACATTGTGTGTAATACACACAGTTTTGTTGTTGTTGACTACACATCATGACCACACATCATGACAGTATATAAGTTGCATCAACAACAATGCATGACACCACTCTTTATTCTTAACTACACTACATTGCATCACACAAACTGTGTCAGCTACTCTACATTACAGCACTTAAACATTTTAATCGTACAACAGCATAAGAATTAGAAAATCATCCGAGTCTTGAATTAGCTTGAAATAGGACTTGATGCAGGCCTCTAGTATGAATGAACTAGTGAAAAAGTGTGAGTGTATTGAAATTTGAAAGAAAAATTTAAGCAAAACTTAATCGTGTGACAAACACAATGCAATATCGGCTTTTGTTGTTGCTTCTTTTCTTTCATTCTGCTCTATTTGTTATGGTTTTTTGTGGGTACTTGCATTGTGTACCTGTTAAACCCGATTAGTATTCGATCCCCAGAAACACTTTCGGCTAACACTGCCTTAATGTTACCTTTTTTCCAGGTACTCCCCTCGTTTAAAAGTTTAACAAACAGAAACCTACTTTTAGGTTTATTACAAAGTAAACAAATTGTCATGCCTCGTGCTAATTTTTTTGTTAAATATAAGAAAAAAAATAAATCAAATCACAAAAAATGCACTAAAATTTCTCTAACTATTTTTCTTTCTTTATCTTTCTTTTTTAGACAACTTTAGTTGTCTATGCGACTGAAGCAATGAAAGAAAATCTGTATTAACAGTGAACTGACTTTTTTAATTAAGTTTTTTAAGCAGTTAAGATCTGTTAAAGTATTTTTAAGTTTTGTTTGTCAGTTGCTATTTGTTGTATTTGTTAGATACAGTTTATTGTATAGCAAATCCTAATCTGTTTTTGTTGTTACGGCTAACACGTATTCATACTGTAGAAAAAGGGCTATCAGTTTTTCCAGTTATTTTATTGTTTTTAGTTTTTTATTTTTTTTTTTTTTTTTTGCCTTTTTTACGAGTATACATTTTATGTGCTATTTATTATTATACTTTAAGACTTAAATCCTATTACGTTGTTGAATTGTCGCCTTTTACATTGTTGCAGTCGCAAAAAATCTAAAAGAAAAGCAAATAAGAAAGTTATAATCGGCCAAAACCGACATTATGCTCTACATTATAATATTGTTTCAATACCGACAGACAGGACTAGTTTTTGCTTTTGCAGGCGTAATTTCATCCCTTTACCAAAAATTAACTGCAGTTTATGGGAAAGAGTAATATTAAGGCTCATTCCGGTAGAGTATTTTCAAGAGACCAAGTTTCATTTTAAAAAATATGACAAGTTGTACGTAAAGACCCATCCAGACGGAGGGACATATGAATATGATTAAGTAACTGAGAAAAATATCCTGTTTCAATAAAAAAAATTGTGATTGTGTGACTACCGTGTTGCTTCAACTAATGGAAAATTTTTTGCTTTAGTTTACTTCTTAAATCCCCATTTAATTTTTTTCTTTGGCGTTTTGTGACCTAAAATTGTGTGTGCGTGTTTTTTATTTAATTTATTTTTTTTCATATCTTATCTTATCTTTAGAATATCTTTGAAATTATGTAGTTTCCATTCATTCATGAAACTAAACACCATTAATGCGTCAAATTGTATTTTACAGAATTTCTTAATTGCTGATTTTGCAATAACTTTTTATTTGATTTTTTTAGCTAAATATACAGGAAATACCAAAACAACTCACACCCAAATCTAAAAAAAAATTGGTAAAAAAATTTATTATAGAAAAATAGTAATTGTATAGATAAATAGTTTTATTGAGGCAAAAAGTAAACCACATTAATAGATTTATTATTTTGTTGTTATATTTTAAATTTGTAATTCAAAATTTCCATCTGGAGTAAGGCTTAACGGGGTGTTTTAAAAATCATTTCCAAAATAATTATTTTTTTTTAAACGAATTGTCTCTGCAGCCTCAAGTACCAAAAAAATTAATTTATTTATTTATAACTTGTCTATGGAAAATACTCCAAGCAGACACTTTAAAATTTATTAAATCAACAGATAATATACATCGAAATATTTCTTATACAAAGAGTCCCATATAACAAATCCGTACTCGGAAATTTGACGTACCAGCATCATAGAGCTCCTTGAACTTGTGTCTTACAAAACCAAGCACACCTCTCGCTTCTATTTATGTGTGAGATAAAGTTCAGTTTTGAATCAATTAAAATACATACCCAGATATAAAATTATGTCAACTAATTCTAGCTGATTACCATGAATATAGCAGGTATCGGTATTTTTTTTTCGCAAATCGCATGGAAATAAAGCTCCAAAAGGTTTATTTTGCACCAAGAATAAAACGATCTTATGCAGATAGAACTTCAATACTTCTCGAACAGGTGTTTTTATACCAACCGTTTGTTTTCTATATATTAAATATGAATAAATCCATTCATACAAAAAAATTAATTTGGACGTTCATTTTGGGAAGCCCTGTGCAAGCACTGAACTCCAATGTTTTAACAATTGGGAAATTCCGTTATGACGGGTGTGACCATTTGGCTTTCATTTTTTTTTCTTATAACTCAAATAATTCAACATTTTAAATTAAAAAAAGGCAATGGTTTCCAAGGATGGCACGTTTTTAAGCTATTTATTATAATTGGATACTAAAAGAGCTTGATTTATGCTCACAATGACCACTTGAAGCCTGTGACGGTTGTTTAAGTTTTAGAAAATTTTGACTTTAACATTGTGTTGCATAAAATATTTTTAAAGACGAGTTTAATTTTCAAATTTCTAGCGCAGCTTAAAATGTTTTCAATCGAATTTAATACTTTATTTCTACAAAAAACTGTTTTTGCTTAAGGAGAAACTTTTTGGAAAGTGTAACGGGTGTGACATTTGCATCAAAACGTAAGAAAGAAAAGTCGATAATTCACTATGTGATTGTTATCAACTCTTGCGAAATAAATAAAAATAAAATATGAGCCAATATATTTATATCTACCTAGATCATTCTCTCTTAGACGTGAATTCATCGGTTTTCTTAAAAAGAAGAAACTAATTTGTCCCCTATTTTGGGCCGTTTTACGTGGAATTGTTTGAAAGTTTCAACATTAAGCTCGACTAAAGCATAATCAATTGTAATTGAAACAATCGGTAGTATTAATAGTTTATTAATTTTTTTTTTTAATCTAACTTTGATTTATCCTATAATCCCGGCTTTATGGCTAAAAGTGTCTTAACGACTTACCCTCTTATTCGTAATTATTTTAAGTTTATTAAAAATTTATAAAGCGAACTTTGTTTGACTTAAAAAAAAATTTGAAAAAGTTAAAACTTAAAAAAAGGTTACCCTCTAGTTGTACGACTTTATTTTGAATTAAAAACTTCCTTATATTATATTTCCTTACATGTGTATTTAAATTCCAGTTTAAACTATGTATAATGCTCACTACACTGTGGTCTCTTTAGTTTTACTTTTTCAGCTCAAATTATAGGAAAACAATTGTATACAATTAAACAAGCCTGAGTGCTACTCTACTTTAGATTTTGTAGGGTTTTTTTAATATTTTTACCAGGTAATTCACCTCTTTAAGTTTTTCTTTTTTAGCTGTTTAACTCTAAGCTGCTAACTTAACGTTCGTTTATTCCATTGTAAAACATTATTTTTTTTTACAAACTATTTAGCTTATGTTTGTAATTACCCAGCAAAATGTTAACAGAATAATTAAAAAGGAACTTAAAAGTTAATTTTAGTTGCAAAAAATACTTGTAGCAACTTAACGTGAATTCGGTTTAATAAATTAATTATTTTGCTTATATTTTAATCGCACAAATTTAACCAAATATCTGCGATTTCCGAGTCAAACTGTATGGACTTTGTTCCCCGACATAGGAATTTTTACAACTTCAATTGCAACTATTAGTTTTACATCTTGCTGGATAGAATTGTTTGATGGGTTTAATGGTTTTCTGGTTCTCTTTAGTTTAAATATTTTTTTTTATACATTAAATAGATTTACAGGTGATTTAAGTTTAATGTGCCGCTTTTGCCTTTTTTACCAACATTTGTACAAACATAGACATGCATACATGCATACATATGTCTGTACATATATACATCTTGTGTTACATTTATCCATCTCTCCGTCTGTTTTTCCGTTTTATTTTGTGATACTTAAATTAAGTACTCTAGATATTTTCTTAAGTATTCTTACAACTTCATAAAGTTATGAAAAGAGTACGTCGTACTACTTATAATGTAACTTTTAATATAACTCAAGCCTACAGTACACGAAATGTGAAGAGTTACATGTGCATATAGCTTTGACATATTTTTGACGACATCATATTAGAAATGCAACGAATATCGTTACGTTAGGGGCACATGCACATGTAACTTTTTACATTTTTTGTACTGCAGGGTTAACATACATGCACCAGTAACAACAATGAGAATTGTGCATAAGTACGTATATACATATACATACATACGCGTTCAACAAAATGTGTATGTATTTTTGTTGTTCTTTCTTATTTCTAGGTCTACAACAAGTCGTAAATTTACCTCTAAACTAGTTTAAAGATTTAAAAAGTAATACAACTGCGCATACATTCATACAACCATATTTTAAAAACTTCTCTAACCAAGTTGTCTCAGCTGTGTTTAGAAAGAAGTCTTTTCTTTAGAAATAAAAAAAAATCGTTATTAGAATTGTTTATTCGATTTACGTGAGTTTTTCTACAAAACACTTGAGTTTTTTTTATCAAACAAAAAATATAAAAAAAAACTTATTATTGAGGTGTTTTTTTCTGATTTTTGCAAGATTTATTTTCAACAATTTTGCACTTGTAATTGTTTTCTAGATGATGTAATCAACGATAATTTATTAGTTAAACAGTGCATTGCTTTAGAGAAAGGTAAGACAGACGAGTTCTTAAAACAAATATTGTGGAATAAACTGCAAATTTACAGTTTAAACTGGTTACAACTTTTAATCGCATTAAGACACGTTTAATGGGAAAAACAAAACGTTATATAAATCTGTTGACATAAATGATATAATTTTATGAAAAACTAAAAAAGGTTTATAAAGAAATGATAAAGATGATAATTTAAGTAAAATTAATTTAAACTTTATATTTTATTAACAATTACTTGGGTTAAGTAATAAGCTTGTCTTAAGATTTATAACATCTAAAGCAAAAGTATTAAGAAAAAACTTTAAGCAGATAAGTTTTTTGAGATGGAAACTGGTGATGATCGGACATTATATTACATACATAGCTTCAATATAAATGCCCTCCCGTAATAAACATTTTTTACTATTTTTGCCTAAAATTTTATTCTATCTCCGCAAAAAATATAATTTTTAAGAACTTTATATGGTATATGGGGAAAGAGGTGGTCGTGGCTGAGCACGGTAACACTAGGTTACTTATTAAGCTGGAAGGTTAGGTTTAACAGAAGATGTGTGAGGATAAGGAGGAAGAAGAAAAGGTGTCTGCCACTGCCCGAGATGACAGGTTCGAGTGTTTTAGTAAAAAATTCAACGCAGAAATAAACGATGTTTATAGACCAGCCATAGGCAACCTATACTTTAGCATTTGCAATGGCATATGTGCTGTAAAGGTTCTCTCAAGAGAAGTACTTTTAATATTCATTTCAACAGCGATGCTAATTTAGCGATTTTCTCAAGAGGCTTAGCTTATTTTCATCACATCACTTTTCTAGAGGGACCTTATGTCAGGTCTAGACTTTTGGACTACTGTAGACATGCTTTAAAGGAAATCTTGTCGACACGCAGGGTTACGCTACCATTATGTTTCTACAATGAACTGATAGGGACTTGGGTAATGGACAAAGTGGACCAACCCTATGCGCGATTGACGAACACTGACTTCTTTCTGACGGCATTCTTGCTCTCTTTTCTTATTTACCTACAAATTTCTTTGCCTTCCCTATTTCGACTCTTCTGAAGGGCTTCACAATAGGCCTATAGGCCCCCGTAGTTTAACCTAACCTAACCTTACCTTTTGGTAGATGCATACTTTTCAACCTGTTTATGCAACACGTTTATCATTAATTTTTCATACCATTTTTAAGCACGATTCACACAATACAACCAACATCAATGCAACCAGAAAATATCAAACTCCTTTAATATTTCTGAAACCTTAAATGCACTATCAAATGGGCATAAAATGAATTACTCACTATGCAATCAGCAATAGAACATGGCTGGTTGCATAAGCGAGTTGCAAAGTGTGTGCCTACCATATGAGCTTTATGCTACTAATTGTTAAACATATTCTTATTGTGATCCGACCATAGTCAACCTGCGCTATGTGGTATAATCTTGAGAGCCAGAGTAAATTTAAAAAATTGGAGCTTAGTACATGATATACATTCAAATGGCCATAAAATATTTACATGAAAAACTCGTATTTACTTGTGCAAAAGTAAATATTATTTGCTTGAATAAATAAATTTCCAAAACTTTTTTAACAATTTTTCCGCTAAAAGCAAAAGTTTAGCTTATCCTACCTCCTACATACTATTGGACTCAAAACTTAAAAACTTTTTCTCAAATTCATGAAGTAAAAAAGAGACGAATTAATGTTGAATTAATTTTTTTTTAATTTTTTTTCTTACTACTTAGTTGTTTTAAGTTATTTTTATACTTAATTTAACTGTTATTGTGCAAAAATATTTAACGCATGCGTAACATTTTAAAATAAACTAAATTCAACTATATTTAGCTAAAAAAAATCTTAGAATTTAATTGCATGTCATTTTCACAAATTAAATTTCGTGTTTCAGGCCATTATTTATAAAGAGAGATTGCTTTATTAGTTTGATTTGGTTTGTATCGTAATCTTTGTATTATTAATAAATTCAATTAAATTTAGAGTGGCAGACAACTACATATATAGGTGGACAGACGGAAAGATATAAAAACGTATCATATGATTTTTATTAATTTTAAGAGCAGAGTTTACAAATCTTTACTGTTCTTCATTAAAAATTATCTGTCATAGTTGTGCATATATTAAAAGTAACGATAACAAAATAGTTTCGGATATTTCGATAAGAAAAATCCCGCCTTTTCCGTAAGCCGAGTCGACTTTGGATAAAATGATGTTCACTTAATCGAAAGATTTAAAAATCGAATGAAATATGTGGGTTCGATTGTAAATCGAAAAATATACTCGAATTAAGTTTACAGAACAGGGAAACACAATACACGAGTTCTTTACAACAATTATTTTTAAATTTTGTTAATGAATTTGTTATTTTTAAAAACGGAAGGCTTAACTATTTTAAGGTAGTGCGTTTTTATATTTTTTGTTGTTAGGCCCTTTTGCATTAACGGTGAGGATAAACATTTTGCAATGTTTTGCAGGTTAAAATATAAGAATTTTTGCCAGTTTAAAAGTAATTGAAACGTCATTAATTTTTTTTTATACATTAACAACTTTCTACAGAATTAAAGTCGCTATTTGGGAACTTCTGCCTTAAATTGACTTGTTGTTTACCTTGATGTGTGTTGTTACTGCTGTTTTCTTTTTAAAAAATTAAACTTTTACTCGTGTCTAATTCAAAATAAAACGAGGGTCGCTTGTAAAGTTTTTAAACTTATTTAAGACATTTTTTAAAATTAATACATTTTCTTTTATTTTAATATTTTTAAACTTTTAAACATAATTTCTTTTTTCATTTTGTAAATCACATTCTTTACTTTTTTTTGAATATTTAATTAGTGCTTGTTTAATTTTTTGCTTACATTAAATTTAATTTATATTTTCCCCTATGGCTACTTAATTTTACAATTGATTGCAATATTTATTTTGCGTTTATAACATTCATTTTTTATTTAATTTGTTGCTTTTGTTGTTGTTTTTGCTGCATGTGCAATAAAATATAGTTTACTGGCAAAATAATTTTATAAAAAATTAACAAAAGACTATAAATAATTTTAAAGTTTTTGCTTAAAAGCTGATTTTTTTTATTAAAACAGTTCAATAACTACATATACTTTAATTAATTGTTAAAAATTGTTTATGCAAGTTTTGTACTTGATTTTGATTGTTTGCAATTTTAAAATAAACAAACAAAAGAAATAAAAATTTAAATAATTTTCAATATTCTTCAAAAATTTTAACAAATTTATTGTTTATAAAAATTTATACATAAATATTTGTTCTATATGTACGCTGGTATTCTGTATACAGCACAAAAGTACCATAGACAGAGATGGAAAAATGGTTTAAAAATTTAGTTCTTTTTTTAAAAACTTTCTGTTGTTTAGAAATACATAAATATTGCTGTATTTCCCAAACCTTCAAAATTTTAAAATAACATATTAAATTTAACCAAAATTTATTTTAAAAAATATTTGCTACCTTCCCTTTTTTCCATCCCTGTTGTAAACATTAACCCACAAAGTTGACTTTCCTTAAATGAATTTTTTTTTTCGCGAGTATGAGTTTGTGGCAAACTGTCTATTGAGGTTAAACAAATTCCTATTAGTTGTGTGTTTATTGGTTTATTTATTGTAAAATACTGTTAAACACCACGAAACAAATAATATATTGTTGACATTAATTGGACTAAAATATAATTTTAATTATCTTTAGGCAATTAAAAAATTCATTAATAGTTGTAAAATGTGTTATAAATGTGATGAAGGATAACGAGTCATACTTTAATATTTTCAGGTTTGAGGAAGGGAATAAATATCATTTAATTTTGAAATACATTTGTGTATTTGCAATTAACTAATTGATATATTGTTACCAGACATGACATAGAAGTGTACTAGAAAGGCTTAATTTTATAAATTATTCTAAGTTCATATTTCTGAAACAGTTCTGTTTTAGAAAAGGGCTTAAACAAATTTAAAATTTTTAATATTTTTCCTTTAACCATTAAATAAATTCTTCTTAAAAAGGCTTCTTATCAATCAATATATTTTTGGTAAAAATCAGTAAATCTTTTTAATCCTTAAAAAAACTAATTTCTACTACTACATATGAAAGTTATTAGAAACTTCTTTGGCAAGAGGTCGAAAGTTTTTATAGTTTAGAGATTTATAATCATTGCAACCAAAATTATGAAAAGTCATATAATATATGGGCGTCGCTTTAACCTATAGTATTGTTATTCATCCGTTTTAGAACTTTTGGAAAATCGAATTATTAGGCCATATTTAGTATAAAACAGCATATTTTACATATTTTTCCTCTAAAAAAATAATTTTTTGTAAAATCAGTTTTTTACCATTTTTGCGTTTAGTTTAAAAAAAACATAACAAAAAACCTTTCGAGTGTTCATTGTCACTTTTTGTGAGCTTTTTTATTAAATTATTTATTTTAAAGCAAAACTAATTAGTATTATAATCCCTTTCAGAACTTTTGCAAAATTTTGCCATCGATTTGTTGGGGAATATTTCTGCATATTTTGGCATATTTTCCCTTTAGGAGCATAGTTTTTTGGTATAATTTGTTTTTAAAGCATTTTTTATATGAAATTAAAACAAAAACTATCAAAAAATCCTATGAGTATTCATTGTCACGTTTTGTTAGCTTTTGTTTTTTTTATTTAATTATTTATTTTAAGGCGAAACCCATTCTGGTTTGTTTTGATTTGAAAAAAAATCGATACCCGACCGATTTAAGACCGTTTAATTAAACATTATTTAACAACATTTTCGTTCGTTCGCTAATGCAGGTTAATTTAAAATGCTGTGTTGTCGAACTCTTTTGTCTAAGTTCCTATCATTCTTATTTTTCAAGCACATATGTCTAATTTGTTGAAGCATATTTTTAACTTTTTACCGCATATTTTATGCTCATAAACATTTTTTTCAGAAAATTTTTTTGGTTGCCCTGCTTTGAATTCAAAAATTTATTAAATTGATTATCTCGTACAAGTACTTTGCAAAGGGTTCAGGACAGATAGCTGTTATAGTTTTCAAGAAAATATTCCTGAAGAAGCTTTTCATAATTCTAAAGCGAAATATCGGACAATAATGAAATTAATTAAAATAATAAACAAAAACCAAGTTCGATTTAATTAAAAAATATAAAAAACAAAGGTCGAAAAAATAGGATTTTAAATTATTAATAATTAAATCGGTTTGGCTGATTTGCAGAAGCAACACATTCAAATTTCTTAATAAAGTACCTTGTTTATAAGGACTCAGAATTTATGTTTTTCATAAAATCCTACAAAAGCAATATTAAAACTTTAAATGTTAAAATAAATATAATAAAGATTCTCAATATATAAAGACGTTATAATTACATTTTTCTTTTCGTTTTAAGAATCACCGTTTTTTTTTCTCTCTCCAATTTACCTTGAAACATAATCAGGAAGATGAAAAGCAAACAATTGAAAATTATTAAGTGTCAGATACCCAGCATGCAAACCTAACCGAGAATGACTGTAGCAGACAAGTCTGGCAAAAATCCGAATTGAATCGTATGGATATTTTACAGATTTCTTTTAGAAATTTCTGGAAATTTTCTTATACGACGTGTCTAAGATTTATGGTCGATTTTTTGCGAACGTGTCTATCATGGTGAAATTAATTACCAGGTGATCTCGTCCGGGAGGAGAATTTTTATTTTCCCCTGCGCTTTATTGTTGTTGTTTTGGTCTGTGAGTTCGCTCTTTTTGTCCTTTTTATTCTTAGCGGATTTTGGGTTTAGGTATTTATTTCTACCTGTAAACAAAAGCGACATTAGCTTTTATAAAACAAAGTGACGCAATGGAATGAAGTTGCTTTAAAAAACGGTACAAAACCATTTTTTAACATATACATATTTATTAAAAGTATCCAAAAAAACACGGTTAAAATTAAAAAACATTTATGAGTAAAAAACAATTTTGTTTTTTGCACAGATTCTGATTTGACTCTTTATCAGAATTCTCTCAGATTACTGTTAGACACGTCGGCTACGAATTTCCCATAAAGTGTCTCACGGTGCGTTTGCATATGCAAGTACTTTCATAAAATTTTTGCATACATGTAATCATGTATGCTAAAAGTTTGAGTGAGAGAAAACATGAGTGTCTTAAAGTTTTTAGTACTGTTTCTGTCCTTTGTAATACCAAAAACTACAAATTTCGTGTCATTTTTTTTTTGCTGTTAGAAAACTGAAAGAATTTGCCAATTTGGCAGATTCTTCTGTTGGATATTGTACAGATGTTGGCCAATTTTGCTGGCTGGGTGGGTAGTTACTTATGTACACATGCTGCCGTCTTATTTTCTACTAACGTGCCGTTAATTCAATTAGTTACGTGCAAATGATGTATTACGAAGATGATGCCATTAAGTTTAAAGAAAAATTAAAAAAATAATGTTCATCAATATCACTTTTATATCTTATAACTTTTTTATCTACACGATATGAGTTAAGTATAGCTGTAATAAAAAAATGACTAAAAAAATTACTTAAAGATTGACATCCATGTGTGATATCAAAGTTCGAAATATGGAATTATTTTAAGCATTTTATTCATAAAAGTTTTACAAATGAATCCATCTTTTAAATCCTAACGTATCAAAAAAGTACTCATCTTCGCATTTATTAATGGAAAAGCACTTTAAAAGCATATTTATATGCGACCCCATCAGTCGTATGAATATATTTTTATTTCTTATAAAAAGATAAGTATATTTGACCATGTCCATCTATCTGCCCCCTAAAATTTCGAAGCTAGCTCAAGTCGTACGACCCGGTAGATCAGTGGTAAGTGCACGAGTCTCTCAGTCTGGGGGTTGTGGGTTCGATTCCCACTAGAGACCCTGGTAAGTTTGCTTTATTTTCTGTTCTTTTTTTCTTTCTTATCCTTCTCTAAATTTCTTCTTTCCTTCCATCTCAACCTATTCTATCTGCCTCTCCAGCAGGTAACACAAAGGGACCGAATTAAGCGGACCAAAGTGAGCTGTATCCTTTCCTACAACGGCTGCCTGTTCTACCTAACCTACCCTAAGTCTTACGAACCAGATATTGTTATTAAACTATCATAAATGTTTCTGATACACCTGCTATTACATATTGACTTAAACGAGTAACTGTTAGCTAAAATATAGGCACAACCCTGAGATTACCTAGCTTATTAAATACAAAATCTATTCATATGTCATGTCGATGGATCTGCAGCCTACGTCAGCGGCATACAAGGTGTTCCACAGCCTTTATCTCCTTCTCATCCCTGCAGAAAAAAAGCAGCAGGTCCACTTGACCCACTTTGTCCATTACCCAAGCCTATTTTAATTCATAATAAACCGGCAAAGAAACAATGACAAGGCACCCCTTCTCTTTCAATCCTCCCCGATCAATTCCACAGCCCTCGTCACCGCCAAGAACTTAGCCTAGAAAACTCTGCACTCGTTCGGTAGTCTGCATGACATTCCCATTTCCGAATTTGTTATATTATGATAAACACCAGCCCTGTGTACACCCTTCAAACAGCCTCTCGGGCCCCTTTTATGCCTCTCTTTTCGGAAACACTGCCTGTGGTAAGATCCCAATCTCAAATATCGCGACCATATCGTCAGTCAAACCCGACTGTAGCAAAGTTTTTCGGCCAAAATTCAAATGGTGCTCTGACGTATTTAAGACATGAACCGGCACCTTAAATAAATAGTTATTTTATTACTTATTTCCAATTAGTTGTCAAGAAACTGTCTGACTTAAATATCCTGTATTCCAAACTGTATTAAAAACTGGTCTTTTCAAATTTGGTTTTCTTTTGTATGTGTGTGCATGCAACATAAATACATATTACTTTCGAATTAAATTAGTAATTTTTATTTAATATTTTCATTTTAACACAGGAAAACTAGAAAGTGTAAAATTTTTTTCTTAGAAACGTACACAAATCGTAAATCTTTTTAAATGTGTTTGTAAAAGAATATTATAATTTCCTTAAATATTTATATTTTTGCACAAAACGGCATGCGTAAATTCTTTTATATAAAATTAAAGTGATAAATTAGATTGAGTTGTAAATAATTGGATTACTTTTTTCATCATAGGTACAATGTAACAAAAATTTTTTGTACTGCTTTTTACTTCTTAATGGAGGATTAAACGCGTTCATATTTTAATTGCTACAAGTAGCCAAACACATGCCAGTGTGCCAGCTCAAGTTGTTGCACGAGTAATAAACTAAATTAAATTGTATCTTTAAATCAATGAACAGATTTTTCTCTACATGTAGACAAGAAACAGGCTTGTGCTATGTACAATGTCCAAAACTAGAATGTGGTTCATATTGGAAAATCAAATTTTGGAGAAACTCTTGTTAAACCAGAGCAATAAGACCTCCTCGAATAAGATATTAGGAAACAGCTGTTTGTTAGGCTTCTAAGGTAGAGTAAGAGAGACAGAGGGAGACAGAACTGATAAGGATAGTTTGTAAGCAATTAATATGTTTTCAATTTCTTGACATATTTCAAGGAGTTCATGAAATATATTAAATGCTAATTTGGAAATTTCATACTGGAATGCATATAAATACGTATGTACGATGTACATATACGTATATGTACACAAATACAAGCAACTAATCCACAAACTAACATTTTGTAGTAAAATCTCATAAAAATTAAAAGCTGTTGGTTGAACAACAAGAAAATGTAGAAAACAAAGTTTACAAAAAACCAACCGACAATAACACAATTGAAAAAAACTGGTAACCAAACATTATCTTTTTTCATCCACAAGTTGAGAATCCAGCAACTTTTACTCAAACCGCCAACTGTTTGCATTATACAAAAAATAAACTTGTAAAAAAAAAAATTAAAAATGAAAAAATTGTTTCTTGCTTCTTATTTCTCAAATAAATGATTTTTGTGTAGTCTCATTTACCAAGAACACAGTTTGGTAAAGGACGCTTCACTGGCATTATTAAGTAATGGATCAAGAAAGTTAATAAAAAGATTACATTTTTATAAATGTAAAACCTACTAATCTATTTTATGATAGTTTGTGGCAGAAAAGTACCTAAACTTAGACATTTCATTTCATATTTGAATAGCCACAGGCTGTAAAAGTAGATTTTCTTAAACACCAACAATACCTTAAATTTGAAAGTACTTCTACTGGACAAAATTAAATTCCTAATGCTGGTACTTTTCCTGCACCAAATTTTTTTAAGACTTTGTAAGCTTTGGACGGCAAAATGTTTAAAGCTACAAAGTAGACGAAGCCACGCCAACAAAAACTTCAGTCCTAATACAGCTTCTTCTTTCTACCTGAATAATTTTATTGAAACTTTGTTCACACATTAATCGCTTCAAGAGTAAACCTTTTTTAAGGCAAAAAAGTGGGCGGTGCCATGCCCTGCTTCGATTTTTTGAAAATTTACACGCATACACAAGGCCTCTAACATTAAAATATTTAGGGAAAAAATGGGCGGGGTTACACTCACAAAAATTAAAAAGTAATACTGGTGCTTCTGCTGTACCGACTTTTTAAAAAATTTGTACGTATGTATGTGCAAGATCTGCAACGTTGAAAATCTCATGGCAACAAAGTGGTCGGGCCAAAAAATGTAATATTGTAACACAGGTACTTTTACATTTATAAAATTTAAAACTAGGAGGTGTCACGCCCTAAAAAATTTAACTCTTTATGCTGGTATTTTTACTGAACCGATTTTCTTGAAAAATTTTTAGGCATATACAAGGCATCTTACATTTCAATTCCCACGCAAACAAAGGACGAGCGGCCACGCCTACAAAAGTTCAATTCTCAATACAGGTTGATACCTCTACTTCTACTGAACTGATTTTTATGAAATATTCTATACACATATAAGGCCTCAAGCGGTAATAAAGCAGGCAGTGTCACGCCCACGAAGGTTCGAATCTGTGTACAGGTACTCGTACCAAACCGGATTTTGTATGAAACTTTGTAACTTCGCAAAGGTTTTACTTCGAAGGCAAAAAGGTGGCTGGTGCCCTGCCTCAACTCTGATTGTCAAAGCAGACATAAGCCATTTTGATTTAATTAGCTTATTTGAAAAACAGGTAGTTTTAGGAGCAGCTGCAGTAGAAGCTAAGGCTCAAAATTCGATACCTTGAACAGCTGACACATACATACATATCGTTACCTTAATATAGAAGGGCCCTAAGTCGTATTTTTTGAGTCGACATTTTTAATTGGCTGATTGTGATACATTGAAATAAACGAAAATCTGGGTTTATCAAAAATACGAATTAGGGGCTCTCTATATTAGAGCTCCAGGACTTATGTTTTGGGTTTAAATAAATATTTTACTTCTAAACAGAGGCGTATTTGTGAGTAGTTAATTTTTCATACTTTAACCCCTGCTCTGAACTACGCAGTTTTTTTTTTTGTTTCTTGGCAAATAAGTATTTTCTATGTGTTAAGAACAATAACAATACTGTTGTTTAGGTTGCTGTTGTTTCTCTAGGGAAGTTCGTGGTTGCTTTTTATACTAAAGAGTTTTTCAGTGGGTATGTCTTTCCGTTCATCCGTCTAAACTTCTTTATATTTTCTATGTATCTTACAGTAGTTTGACAGTACATCGTGGCTTAATGTTTATTACCTTTTAAGTACAATAACAAAAGCTGTTAAAACCGGTTCTTTAAGAGTAAAGAAAAGAATAGAATAATGAAAAACAATAGAGGTAAAACATAACAATACACTCGTACATGGTATAATGAAATGAAAACAATCACCAGCATCATTATCGTCATACTCTACACTTCAAGTAGTTGAAAATATGAGCTCACACAACCGAAATGAAATCATTGGCATATTCAAACACAAAAAGAACAACAATAGAAACATCAAAAACTTTAAGAAAATGAATTAGATATTTTGTAAGATAAAATAGAATGTTTAAAAGCTTATAGAAAGTTTTATCCATTAAAATATAAACTGTAAATTAAAGTTATATAAGTTAACCTTTTTGGGTAAGAAATCAATTCTCCTTAACACTTTAATGTCGGCTTCATACTAGACGGTACTAAATAATATTCTAACGCTTTCTAAATAAATAGCTCCAAAAAAGCTTCTAAAAAAGAATTTACCCTTTTAACTATTTCTGTTAAGCTAATGAATGAAAATTTTTAAGTTAGAGGAACTAGTAGGTATATGTTATGCCCATTATTATAATTGTCTGAAAGCTAAAGTAGGATAATTCATCTTTTGTTCTTACAAGCATACTTCAATGCTCTTTACGCCTGCAGGAACTTAGTTGGAAGAATTTAAAAACTAAGACTTAGCTTTATCCACTGGATATACAGGGCGATTGTTCGGCCTATAACAACCTACAGTTGCTTGGTCGAACGAAACGCTGTCTTAATGGACCTTAGGATGCAAAAAATGTTCAAAAGAGTGCATCGGTTTCTATTACGGGAGCTCTTAGGAGTACTTCACAAGCTGCCCTCAATACAAAACTAAACATGCTACCTCTAGATCTTTTTGTTAAGAACTCTGCAACCAGGAGTGCTTCGAGACTTAAGGAAACTGTTACCTTGCACGAGTTTCGTTCGGGTCATGCCAGCATACTGAGATGGGAAGAATCGAACAGCTGCGTACTTCAGCCAGTAAGTCTGACTACTTGTCACCATATCTGAACTTCACGCCAAGCAGGAAGATACTTATCCCGGACAGATCGGCATGGGATAATGGTTACTTACCACTTGAGAAAACATCCATGTGCAATGATGGGTCGAAGGAGGGCACTAGGGCTGGAGAGGGCATCTTCAGTGAATAACTTGAAATCGCAGTCTTTTGGACTTGACGATAACTGTAGTGTATTCCAAGGGAAGATATTTGCAATAATTCACCTCGCGCACCAAACCCGGCGGAACAGCAGTCAAACAGTAAAACGCATTACAATCTTTGTTTACAGCCAAGCTGCTTTTGAGGCACTGGGTTCTTACCTGGTAAGGTCGAAGGCGGTCAGGGGCTGCAGCTCAAGGAATCAAGGGTACTACTCTCTGCTGAGTTCCGGAGTACTCTAGGATATCCGTAAATAAAACTGCAGTTGAATCGGTACTAAGAGAACCTAGGGAATTGGGAACGTGCGAATTCTGTGAAAGATTCAAAGGGACAAGGCGAGGGCTGCAGGCTGTCGAAATTTCTGTGGCGGGTATCATCAGCCAAATGGAAAGATTTTTTTATCAATGAGTAAGAAAAACCCGAGACTGCTCACCAACCACGACATGATCAGGCCATTGTCGGCTAAGTAGCAGCCAGGTACGGCTGAATACTGCCGCATGTGTGAGAACGAGGTCAAGACGATAGAACACCTACTCTTCCAATGCCCGGCGCTTGTTAGGAGACAGCGCCGTCCTCTTGCGAAAGCCTAAGGGACCACTTAACGACTTCATTGGACTAGGACCTTTATGAGATGCTGGAGTACACTGAGGGTCTTCTATGGCTAACGAGAGGTACCTAGCATTAATCGTTTTTTAATCGTTTATCATTCTTGTCTGTATCTTTCTTATTATTTTTATATTGAAATTGGTAATGATCGACCCAAATTCTAACATAGCCTCTATACAAATGTCACCCCAGAAAATAAGCATTAACCTGAGGTAAAAAATGCTATCGAGATATTTGAGGATCGGTTCACAATTGACCCTGCCACCTATAGTAGTAAGCCTTTAGCCGGATTTTATGTAAGCCCCCATTATTACCTAAAGCATACCGGTATGGGAACCAAATACGGCTCGGATAATTCTTCTGCAAAAAAATGTGCAGAAACTTGCACTTGAGAGGTAATATGTACTTGTAAGACCACCCAATATAAAAAGTAATCGTTTGTAGGGTAGGTAAGACTTAAATAAGTATAAAACCTTTTTTTATTTTTTTGTTAAAATTCAATTCTACCAAAGCATACGCTAAACAATTAAGTTATCCGTTAGTGATAAGAAATGAAAAATCATAAGATTTTAAATTAAAAATGACAAGACCCGTGATAGCAAAAAAAACCAGCTCACAATCTTATCAAACTTAACGAATAACACAAACAAAATAAAATTAATAAATTGTTAAGAAAAAACAGAAACACTGAAGTAAATACATATAAGTATGCTTCTAGTGCTTAAAAAGCAGAACCAATTTACGTACATACCCATACAAAGTAATAAAAAAAACAAATTTTATAAAAAAAGTAAATAAAAAAAGTAATAAAAACAAATTAACAAAAGAAAGAACATAGATATATGTACCTTTCAGATTGTCTGTTTGAAAAAAAGAGACTAATTTTAAAATATAATTAAAAGATAAACAAAAAGCAAATTTAGAGAAAGAACAAAATAAACTTTATAGGTATTTATTTATTAAAAAAGAGTATTCATTTGTTTTTAAATGCAAACAGCCGCTTACTAATTACAACAAGTAAAACGATTGATCAAACAAATGTCTATAACAGAGATTCGCAAACTTTTTTATAAGTTTTTCAAGAACCCTTAATATAATTGCTAAAAAATATTTATTTTTAATTCTTTGAAAAAAATTAAAATTTCAAAACTAATTAATAATTATTTTTTGGGCTTATTTGATTTATTTACAAGATTTCTTTTAAGAAAAAATTTTTGCTTTATTATTTGGTCTTAGTTCGTATTTTAATTTCTTTTATTGCCATTTTGTTTTATAAATTAATACATAATTGTTATTATTGTGTTATTTTTACTTGTATATATTAAGATCCGCCTAAAGATACTAGCGGAATAGAATGCATTTTTAAAACCAGCTACGGGTTTTGAACATCAACAAAAATATATTATATTCTTCGAGGTGAAAAGAAATTAAAATATGAACTAAAGCCAAAATAAAAAACAATAAATTTACGGAAAAAGACAAACCACCACTGCTGCCACAAAACTTTGCACGTATAGTTTAAAGACGGACGGCAAGGTAAGTTAAGAAAACTGGGAAATCTGCATGGTATTTTAAAGGATATTAACACAAATTACCAATTTTGAGCAAAACGCAGGTAAATCCAAACGATGTATTTTAAATATTAAATGCCTTAAGGTTAAGAAGTAAGCATAATACAACTAATCAGGTAATCTCGTCCCTGCAACAACTACAAACTTGTACCAAGGTGTCAAACAACAGCTCATTTTCTTTGAGTAATAATTTTTGTTGTTTTATTTTCACAGGGAGAACATAATTTTGACATTTTTGCACTAATCAGCTGGGCCAAGGAGACTACCTGGTTCTTTGTATCATGGAAGTAAGTTACATTTTTTTTAAATAATAACTGGCGATTATTTTAATCAGTTGCTGTTGTTTTTTGTCTGAAGTTATTATACCTATGTACCTACTTTATATAGTTTTGCAAGAGTACTTAATAACATTACAGTTGACGAACAGGAAGGTACATACAACTACCTATCTAATGAGCTCGTAACGAGTTAATTTTTTTTTAAATTAAAGTTTAAAAACTTTCCCCTGCCAGTTTAAATTAACCAGACTTACCTTTTTTCTTGTTTAACTTTACGCTTCACTGATTAACGGACAGCTTTTCGAAAAAATTTTATTCCAACAAACGCATAAAATTTTCAAACACTTATTTACCAACAAGTGTTTTTTTAAATATACACATACATACAAATATATTTTTTAACACACATAGGCATAACACAACACAATTCACCTAAAATTTATTAAAGGTTCTTTAAATTTGTATTAATTTATGCATTCAAATGCAATTCTAATTTATTTAGGTACCTATTTATATATACATATGTATATATTTTTTTTGTTTAATAAACTGTTTTTTTTTTCTTTTGTGGATGCCTACATCACTTTTATTTATTCTTTTATTTGAATGCAACAACTGCATACAGCAATTTACGCTGCATGAATTTGCTCATTTTTTTGTGCAGCTGTTGTTGCTTTACTTCATTTAGGAAATGATCTTTCATTCACCGTTTCCTTTTCAACATTTTCGTACTTTCTTTTTATTTCTTTTAAAAATTTCGTTTAGACTTTGATACTTTTATTCAATTTCTTTTATATTTTGCGCGCATATTTACTTTTGGATTTTAATAAATTACTTTTTTACAATAACATATTATTAAAAACTTGGCTAGTGTCATGAAATTAACAAAATTGCACCAACACATATTTTCATTTATAACGTGAATATTTTGTTTCTAACGTTAACGGACAAACTACCATACAACTCAACCATACGACACGAATATTAGACAATAACTAACTTAAAATTCTGTCGATTTTACTTTGCTAGTGCGGGGAAACAAAAAAGACTAAATCCCAAGTAAAGCTAAAAGTCTATAGCACGCGTTTCTTCAGTTCTCGCGTTACAACCACCTATAAATATGTTAAATGTTTAATAAACCATGTTACAGACATAGCTGCCAGATAAGTTTGGTTCAATATCGTTAAGTTTTAGGGAAAAAAAGACATCAAAATCGGCAAAACAACTTTTGAAATCGTCAAAGAATCGGTACCCTAAAATTTATGTTTTTTGTTACTTAATTGTACGTCTTGACGAGACAAATTCATGCTTAGACAAACGTCATCCTCAGTATATAAGAAAACTCAGTATAAAAATACCGGAATTTTTTTATTTGGTTTTTGACATTTGTCTAGGCATGAGTTTGTCTCGTCAAGATGTACAATAATATTAAAAAAAACTCGAAATAAAAGTGCTAACATGTAGTAACAACTTAAAAAGCAAAAAGTTATAATTTTAAGCAGAATAAACTAATATGTATGTATTACAAAAAGAAAATCTGTATGAATATTTTTCAGTTATTTCGAAAATAGTTTTTCTGACACATAATAATTTTTATTTATTTCTGCCTCTGATTTTAGTTTAAAAGAGCCACAAATCTATAATTTTCAAAAATCGTCACATTCAGGGCGAAAATCGTCTAATCGTCAAAAGTTATTTTTGACCCTAAAAATCGCCAAAATGACGATAAATCATTAAATATGGCAGCTATGGTTACAGACCATATTGCGTTGACGCGACTCATGCAAAAAGTAGTTGTGTGGTCTACTTTTTATGCGTTGTGGTATGCGGCATTGGTATTTAGCACTTTTAAAGCAATCAGATCTTCTGTATGTCAACCTAAAAACAATTTTTTTTTGTGAACATAAAAACTATATGTACTCCCCAAAACACCCATGTGTTATTTAAAAAAACATCCATGTTAAAAAAAATTTGCAGAAAACTAGCTTTAAGTTCTTCTGTTCTCAAAATTTTCGGCTAAACATTTTGTTATTATAAAAATTTTTCTGTTAAAAATTAAATATTCTGTTCAATTTAGAGAAATTGACGTTAATCTCTAAAAAGATATATAAACTAAAATAACAAAAAAATATACAACAGTTTAAATTTTAGCATTATATTTTGCAGTTAAGGATATATTTTAGTATTTTTTTAAACTATTTTAGAGCCGATTAAGCTGTAAAGTACTTTTAATGACATTGCCACACTGATTAAATGATAAGAGCTTATACGAAGTATGGCAGCTCGCTTAAAATAATTACCAAACCTTGTTGCAATTTAGGGATATTTTTGTCCCAAAAAGTGAATTTGATTTGATTTTTGAATTGAACGACTGTCGTCTTGTCCACAAAATTCGGCAGAGCTACACCAAGAAAGCGGCCCTTAAAAATTTAAGGGCACAACATTTTGTTCTCAAGAAAAGCAAGACAAAATGGAGTTGAATAAACAAGTGACACCACGTAAGTTAAATACACATAAATTATTTGTAAACTATCAACAAAAAATGCAAACATCATCGGAGTCGCCATGTCACAACAAAAAGACACCGCCAAAATCTAAATATTTTAGAAAGTCCATAAATCCTAGAACGCCTACTGGACAAAGTGTAAGTTATTCGGTCGCTGCATGCAGTACTTTAGTTTCTGCCAATAATTCAATGCATTCAATATCTATGGCTGTGGTACATTCGCCACCGGCTAAAAGGTATCAGAAAATAAAAAATCCTTTTGAGGCGGCATTAACGGAGAGATTACATTTGCCGCTGATAGCAAGGTAAGCATTAGATGATAAAAACAAGCTTTTAAAATCTAAATTTTTTTAAATATTTAAGCCCTTCATTGTTCCAACGGCCTAATACACCACAATTAAGCTCTACCCAATTTGAATGGACTATAGATGAAGTATCCAGTTTGAAACCGGCCAATGTAGAGCCCCATGAAACTCAGTTCCAAGACTCGCCCGATCCAGATCTAGAAGCTAAAGCTCAATCAGCCATTAGTTCATATTTTAAGGAACATCAAGTTGTTCCCAGCCCAATAGATTGTCCTCTACGATCACAACGCATAATTTTGTCTGAAATAAATGGAAACACTCCACTGTCTAAGCCCGGCCGCAGAATACGTGACTGTGCAACGCAAACAGAACTAACACTACCACCAGTTTTACCGCACGCTTTAGAGGAAGCCTTAAAACCGTATCTTCAACCTCATTTAGCAGATGCCGAGGAGTACTTGAAAAAGTCAAGAAGCTGTTTTTCTTTATCATCAATTAACAATGAGGTAAAGGACACTTCTTTAAGGCGGAAACTCTTTGACATGCACAATATAGTGGTATTGGAAAATGAAAATCCTTCACAGCAATTACCTAAAACATCAAATTCTAGCAGCCACTCTAATTCTAGTCCAATATCCTTAAAATCGTTGCAACAGACTGCCATAGTTGGCAAGCTATCAGACTCCTTGGACAAAAGCTCTTTCGGGTCTCTCTCGCCTATTTCGGCTTCTGATAGCTTATCACCTAATTGCCTAGTCGAAAGTGCCACAAAACGTAAGTCAAGATTTGCTAACTTTCTTAGTCAATTGGAAGAGGTAGAGCTACTCTCACCCATACATCCACCAGTACAAAGAAAACCCTTAGCCAAAAGCAATAGATCTCAACATAGAAGTGAAATTAGTGAAATATCGAAAAACTACATGACCTTAAATAACATCTCAAACGATATCGAAGAAACGGAAAGTTTTACACCAGAAAGGTCCTCCTCACCTTTAAATATAATTGCTGAAAATAATATTGGTGAATTTTCTACGGATAGTTTTAATATGAAGATCAGCCGCTTAAAGGTTAATTCTTCTAAAAGTCAATCAACAGCCCAGAAACGTATAAACAAAAGTCAACTTTATAGATCTTCTGACCCGGAGATTTTGCAATATGACGACACTGTAGACATGTTAGAAAATAGTGGAGATATTGATGACATGCAAGTCTCACAGTTATCCGAACACTCTTCCAATTGCAGCTCATCTCAATCGGATACGCCTCGCGGCAAACGTCGATCGGCCAGTCGTAAAAATCTTTCACAATCTTTTTCGGCTAACTGGCAGCAGGGAGACGAAGACGACGAAGAGATGGATACATCTCATTCACAGAAAATAAAAGATATTTTAGCTGCAAAAGAAGTGGTTGACAATAGTGGCATTACCGTTACAACAAATTTACCATCCATGTGTGGTGCCACCAATCATACGCCTGTAAAAATTGCAACTTTCTACAGAACTGATAGCGGTTTTAATGAAATGTCTCAAAACTCTATGTCCTCTAGTGAGACTTTTAAATCTCAGGAAAATGCCCAGCAACTAACGGAAATATTTTCATGTTGTTCTACTCCTTCTACGAAAGTTAATTTTTAAATAATTTCATAGTCTTTAAAGAAATGAATATGCGATTTGGCGAAAAATTCAAGCAGACCTTTCTATACTTAAACTTTTGTATTTTTTATAAATAGATGGCCAAAATAATTTTTTTAATGGAGAATTTTACAAAATAGAAGCTTAATATCATAAAAAATAATATTCAATATGCAATTTGTGTATTAAAGCATTTAATCCTTTACAAGCTAAACTTTCTTAAATTAGTAAAGTTCTTTAAATTTTCCGAAAAAAATGATAATCTCTAAAAGAGTTAATTTTTTAATTAACGACATTAGGTTTTAAGTTTTTCGACAAAGTAATTGATTTAAGCATATAATTTATAATAAACTAAATCAATTAACGAGCTTAAACATTTTCCCTAAATATGCATTTTTAAAATTCTCCATCATTCCAAAAAAAAGCACGTGAACAAAAATGTAACAACATTTTTTATGAGTAAAAACAAATTATGTAGTTAAGTTTTTTTAAGAAAATGTCAAAACGATCAAATGAATGTTTGCAATACGAAAGGCCTTAAAGCAAGCTCTAGTTTAATTTAAAATTATTTGTTTAAAAACTGACTAGCATATGTGTAATGTGTTTCCTTAAAAAAAAAAACCACCCCACCGTAAAAAGACTTTAGGTTTAAGCCAGTCATTATTAAAAATGTTTAAAACTTTTATTACTAAAAAATTAAACATAAAAGTTAAAAAATATTTTCTTACGACATATTCGATTTTAAATAAATAAAGTTTTAGGTAAAAAAAATTTGACTAATTAACTAATGCTTTTTATTTGTACGTTTCTCAATTTAAAAAAAAAAATCAAATTTCAAATTTTACGTATATTTAATCTTTCATCTAGTGTCTTAAATATTTCGTTTTTTTCTTGTATGGGCGAATCCATTAATACGGTTACAACCATTTTGCTCACATTTTTTGTAGGTATGTTTCAACAACTTTAAATTCGTGTAACTTAAGAATCTATGATTTTTAAGGATGGAAATCTTTAATGATTTCGGCTCAGAATCGCTGCCAGAAGACCGTGACTGGCATGATTTTATAATTTCAAACTTATTATGCCCTTCACATAAGTGATAAGGGCTTATATCAGTTTGTGATTCCGTTTGTAATTTCTTTATAATCCATTTGCGACCCCATATGTATGTATTTCCATACACATGCATGTATTTTATATGCTTAAATGTATATATGTACATACAAACATACCACATATAAATTTGCGTATGTTGAAATCAGCAAACATATGTATGTACTTATTATGATTAATTTTATTTATTATTAGTATTATAACAAAGAACATATATGGTAATATGTTTGCAAGATCACTTCATGATGCGGAAGGAAAAACAGAAAGTAGATATGCACAAAGCAGTTGTATTATAATATTTAAAGTACGAACTCTTAAACCTAGGATAAACACCTTAATGTCAAAAATACAAACAAATATACAAGCACACAAACGTAAGGTATGCAGCTTTTGACATCGTCTTCATTTTTAATCTAAGCAAATCCATCTGTAGTCCGATGATGCTATATCACCACCCAGATTGTAATAATTAAACAACGACAAACTCTGGCATCCCTCATAAACAAAACAACAAGACCAAAACAAAATGTCTGAAAACTAAAATCACGTTTTGCCAGTTTAATTTTTTATGTTGTTAATTTAACTAGAAACAAATTGACTGGGACATAAATTCTGTTATAAATTCAATTGCGAAAAATTTAATAAATAATCTGCATTAGAGAGTAACAAAATTTTAAGGGCAGTATAAATGTCAGAAAGCCATCGAACGCAACAAAAGCAAGAACAACTAACAAATCCGGTATCTAAAAACAAAAAACGAAAAAATAGAAAAATGGGAATTAAAAAAGGATCTGAAACTTTAAATGCAGTGGCGGGGCCTACACGTGGTGATTGTTTAAAGATAACGGATAAGAAACCTTTACACACTTCTTTGGAACAGTTACAGGTGGCCCTTAAACCTCCACTACCTGTTGTTAGTCGTAAAGCGGCTGGATCAAATTGGAAACTTGTAGTTGAGGCCCAACAGCAGGCTAAACAAGAGCCAACGGCTAAGCAGGAAAATAAATTAGTAAAAGGAGAGGAGGAAAACCGAACGGAAACATCTACCCTTAGTAAGTCTGCACGTTATCGCCAGAAGCGTCGTAATGCTGAAAAAAAATATGTAGCCATGGACTGTGAAATGGTAGGTGTAGGCCCTAATGGCCAAGACGATATGCTAGCCCGTGTTTCAATTGTCAGCAAACGTGGTGAAGTCCTTTTGGACAAGTATGTTAAGCCCCAAGGGATTGTAACTGATTATCGTACAAGTGTTTCTGGTATACGACCACATGACATTAACAACGGCGACGATTTTAAGAGCGTTCAAGAGGAGGTAGTTCAAATACTTCTGGGTAAGTTTTAATTACACATAAGCTACATATTTATAAAATAAAAATACATGTGTTGGTAATTAAAATACATATTTGTATATTTTGTAGGTAAAATCTTGGTTGGTCATGCCATAGGCAATGATTTGGCTGTGCTGCATATTAAGCACCCTCTAAACAGTATACGTGATACTTCACGTTACAAACCATTAAGTCGTTTGGTTTCAAATGGTCACACGCCTAGCCTTAAACGTTTATCCCGAGCTATTTTAGGCAAAGAGATACAAACTGGTGAGCACAATTCAGTGGAAGATGCTCGCGCTGCCATGAGTATATACAACTGTTTAGCCGCTGATTGGGAGTCATATATAAGGAGACACCAGCAAAAGATTAGCAAATAACAATTTTCCCTTTACAACTTAATGCTTTCAGTTTTTGTTAAAAAAAAGGTATGAAAATCGTATACACCTTTTTTTCAAAATTTATCCAGCAACAATTTTTTTTAATTGTAATTCATTAGTTTGTTTATGGTCGATACATACATATAACTTCACCATGGTTTTGTTATGAATAAAACAAATACATACATAAATCTATTTAAATAAACCAATGTGGAAATCTAAAAAAAATTATTAAAAATATGATTGGGTACATAGGTATGTATGATTCATTTATTTTATCAATAAATCAAAGAAATTTATGTTCGAATCTACTTAGGGAATATTGTTTTTTTACTTTACACGAATTTGAGAAAATTATTGCTAATCACTTGTTGAATTGCCGATTTCTTCATTATCACTATCTGAATTAGAGTCGGAGTCTGGTGATACCTGTGTTTGTGATGAGTTTTTAGGTGATGAAGTTTCTGTAAAAGATATTCTGCTATTTTCCAGCGCATGTATACGTTGCATTAATTGAGACCAGGGATCCTCGATCATGGAGGGATGGCAATAAGAGTCTATAGAATTTTCTGATTTGTTGTTCTGATACTAAAATATATTTAAAAAAATAATGTTTTAAATCATACATACATATATGCAAGTAAAAACCAACTTACATTTTGCTTTAAATGTTGGGACCTTTCATTATTGCTATATCTAGGTCCATTACGTTGATGCTGCTGTTGCCCATAACTGTTGTTAAATAAATTCCTTTTATTTACCTTAGAGTTGGAATTTCTATAGTTCTGCTGGTAGAATTTGCCATTATAACAACCAGGCGTTTTCTCACTAGAAGAACACCCTGCATTTTTTGGTTGCCGTGATCCACCCATATCAAGTGATATATAATCTTCTGATTGAGAGGGATACTGTTGCACTGGCTTGGCATAAGGTGAATTATAGTTGAAACTTTTTCTTGGAGTCGTCATTTTTGGAAAATTTGTGGCCTGTTGTTTACTTCTTTTTGGTCAAACAATATGTAAAATGTGTGTATTCCACATAAATAAACTTAGTTTCTACCTGTTCTTTATGCTTGACATTCGTGATTTGTTGCTTTGTCGGTGCTGCCAGACAGAAGAAAGTATGACATATGGCAGAAAATTGTAAATCAAAGTTCAAATGAAATCAACAAATAAGTCCTCAAGTTTTAGTATTTTTAGTCGTTATATAGTTGGGACATATTAAATTTGCTTGTGCTTTCTTTGTTTAATTTTTTGAAGTGCTAGGTCAGATAATCTTACGATAATATGTTATCAAAGTTTGAGTTTATAGTACTTTCTTCATAGTTCGCAGCAGGATTCAATTAAAACTAGAAGATTTGCTCTTAAAATTTTTAAAACTAAATGCAATCATGGCTGTAGTGCGATGCGGAAATAAAAGAGTCAACCTCGAATTTTGGTCCCCGATTTACCCAAACTACTAATAATATATTTAGGCCCCTACGTCTTGTTTCAGCTTTAAAATGCAACAAATAGCATTAAAATATATAAAAAAACCGTACAAGCTATGCATAATATTATTGTATTTTTTTTTTTGTTTCGAGTTTTTTTATTGTAAAATGCAGTATATTTATTGAAAATAACATAATATTTTCTCTGACAATTGATTATGTGCTTCATCTTGCAAAAAATAAATATTGAAGCAAAACAGTTATCAGAAAACTGAGAAATTGTGAATATGAAGAAAACTTTGATTTAGATTTCTTCCACTATATTTGATATCCTTTAAGATGGATTGTGGGCTTAAAAAAAAGGTTAATGCGCCATTATATAATAAATTCTCAACTAAATTAATATAATGTGCCAAACAGCATATAAGAAATCCCGCGACGAAATATACATGACAGATTGATTAAGTGGCATCCTTAGCAGTTAGAGATGTGTTGAGTTCGCATATTTTTATTGTTCTATTGTGTTAGCCTGTAAAACTTGATGGACGATTTGTCTTGTAGTCGAGTGTAATTTGGTTAGTCGGTGGTAATTTGTCGGCAATATATATGAATATTTAAATAAGTGTATATATAAAATTAAAGTAATTTTTCAAAGATATCTGTTCTATAAGCTCCAAAAAAGAAGCGCTCGTAGTTTAAAAAATCAAAAAAGTTGTACGTGCTTGCACCTGTGCATGTAAATAAGGAAAACAATATTGCTGCTTAGTAAGAGATTTCTGATAGCTTCTTATATCTATGCTGAAAATATTGATCAGTGTTTAATTTGTATTTATTTGTGAATTAAACAAAAAAAGAAAGTTGTAAATATGCAGACAGAAAAATAATTAAAGGTGTACAATGAATGTTGTCTGCAAAAAGAAAGATAAAAAAATGTTGCCAATGTGTTTTTGTTTTAACTATAGTTTTTTTTAAAATTGGAAGGAAGCAAATTGAATTTCTCAAAGAAATTGAAATTTAGCCATGCATATAAGTTACTTAAACTTTCTATATAAGTTTGTTAATATTTTTAAGAACAATTTCTTAAATTTGTTTGTTTTTTCATGAATTACTTGAAAAAATTTAATATCGGTGTTAATGTAATCTTAAATAATAATTATTATGTACTGCAGGGAAAATCCTTTATTCCTTTATTTAACCAACTGGCAATATTGTTTGTTTTTTTGTTAGTGAGTTAAGAAATAAAAAAAATATTATTGTGCCCCGGCATTAGGGAGGGGCCAAAACTTTTTAATAAACACCTCACCTAAGTATATTCAAAGTAAACTCACTAAATCAAAAAATTATTAAGCTTTGATTAAAATAATTAAAGTTTGTTGTAATACCCTCCAAAAATCGTATATAGCCTACCATTTTTTTATGAATCAGCACAAATGTTTTTTGTGTCTGTTTTCTACTTCATGTTTATAGTTGTGTGTGTGTGCATGTGTATATAAGCTAATTTGTGCTCAAAACAAACAGCCTGCCAGACATTTAAAAAAAAAAACGCTTAATGGTAATCATTATAAGTTTAATTTTAATATTTAATTATTGATAATTAAAAATGTAAGAATTAATTTTAAAATAAAAGTTATACACAGGTATTATTTATTAAATTTTCTAATTTTGTTAAGAGTATTGCCTTCGAGTAGGTATCATGTAGTAAATAATGCCGATGTAATTTGGATTTTTTAAATAGGAAACCTTAAGGATTGCTTTTCAATTGTACATAGCTGATTGCTTACGAAATTCTTAGTAAAGAATTATGTATATAATTGTTTGTATATCAAAAAATATTCATTAAAAAATCGCTAGAACTACAAAATAAATCTGGCAGTTTTAAAAACAATAGGGATTGGTTAAGATTCCATTCTTAGTCCATCCGCTTTTTAACATAATGAATCAATTTTTTTATTTAAATAGAAACTATTATATTTTTATATATGTATATATTTTTATACATATATACCTATTGAATACTGGCTTTAACAAATTTTTATTAATCGCATGTGTGCGTGCGATGGGAGAACAAAAAAATACACAACAAATCAGTACCTACATATGTGGAGTTTTTAGTTTTTGTTATGTGTTGGGGAAGAAAAAATGTATAAATTTAAATACTTTTGAACGCGGATTAAGCATTAAGTTTTAAGTTATAGTTTAAAATACAAATTTCAAAAGAATTAATAAACTTTAGTGCACTAGTTCATAAAAAAAAAACAAATAAATAACATACATAAATAAATAAATAGAAAAAAAAATTTTGAAAATATATATAAAAAGTAATGCCTTAAAAATTGAAGTCTCAAAATTGAAAAATTATTAAATAAATTGAATAAGAGTGTATTAAATAATATAAACGTTCGTACCTTATATAAATATAAAAATCTCTTAAAAATCGATATAAATTTTGGATCTGTTCAACGATTTCAAGGAGCAACTTTCAAGTTGCCCAGCGAAAACACGATCAATTTGTCGCACTGTCCAGACGAAAGTGTGGGAGGCGATCTCATCCCTCAGCGAAACATTACATTTTGTGGATAACAGTGGTGGCAGCAGCGGTGACGTTGGATTGTCATCGATTGCTGCTGTACGAACCATTGGTTCGGGTGACAGCCACCACTATCACAACAATCACCACTTTATAAACACCAACAGCATGGGGTCGGTTAAGTCACGTGAAATCACATCGGCCGACACCAATCTGGTGGACGATAACGATGTGGTGGCCTGCAGTTCGTCAACAAACTACCAACAACCGCATCACAATCAAATTAATCGATATTGTGGTAACGGAAGTGTATTTTTGCACAAAAATGATTTGCGTTACGACATTGGTGGCAGTTCCCAATATCATCCGGTTCGTCAGCCAAGTATAAGAAGTAGGAGTCAACAACCAATGCCTACAGCAGAGGAGTTGGATCGTAAATTTACTAAAGTTTTGGTAAGTTTTAAAACAAGAAACAAAGTATTTTAATGCTACCTATGAATCTATTTTTAACATTTTTATTGTCCATACCTATATTAGGTGACAATATAAAGATTATGGTTGATTTTACCTGTGAGATTTTTGTAAGAAAATGATGGCCTTACCGATATTTTGCAAAATTTACAAACGTTTTCCACTGGTTAAGATTAATAAATTGAATTGCCCGTGTAATATGTTTCTTAAAACATTTTCCCGTTTTGATTAAAAATTTTATGCTATTTAAAAAAAACATGTTAAGCTCTCTAATATGCATTCTATATACATATGTTGCTACGACCTGACAAGTTATTTTCCCACGGACGAAATCAACTAAGCGTTCCATATTGATCTTGACAACAAAAAGAAATTTTTTAAAATGGATTCGAAGTAAATTTTTATAATAAAACAGAAGCTAATTCTAATGTTAATAAAATCCTGAAAGAACATTTAACAAGTTCTAGTATGGTTAGATACGTGATCAGGAGGCCGCAAATTAAAGATGAACCTTATGATTCGATTAAAAGAATTCGTCTTACTTTTTGGATAAAGTAAATATTAAATTTATTCACCTTTATTATTAAAAAAAAAAACAAAATACCTACGAAAGGCGAATATATTGGATTTACCTTGATATCATGATATATAATAATCCACGTAGAATATAATTAAAAAGCTACTTTTTTTTAATGTAAACTAAAGGAGAAAACAATATTTAGTCTAATCTTTGTTTTGTGATTAGTTGTTATTGTTTATGGTCTTGGCGAAAATTTAATTTAATGCCTAAAAAATTGGTAAACAAAAACAAACGTGATTTTGTTAATGTGAGTGAGTCATGGTTCGAGTTTAAGAATAAACGAAAAATAAAAAAAAGCAAAAAGGTTAATTTGTTATTTAATGTCCTAGATAAGTAACAATATACCTATGTATACGTGTTTGCTTATAAAACATACTACCTACACCCACAAATAATAAAAGCAGAGAAACCGTAAATACTTTATTGCATCATTTTAATTCGTATATATGTATATAAAATATGAATTTTAGTGACTATTTTTAATAATTTGTTTCTTCATGGCTTTTTGAGCATTTTATTCTTAAGAGCATATTTACTAGAATATAGATTTAATCGGGATCTGACTTTGTTGGAGCAAATAATTAATCAATTTCAGAATTTTAATTTTTGTCGAATAACCGATTAATTTTTTTTTTAACTCTAAAAACTCTTAAATTATTCGCGCTAATTCTGCAATTTATCAAATTTATTTGGTATATAGCTTAAAATGCAATTTTTTTGTGCAAATTTTTCGATTTTATATTGAAACATATTAGCAATATAAATTTATTAAAAGCATCTACTATAAGCTTTAATCTTTTTCCATATTTTTGGTAATACATGGATGGATGTCGCACCGAAAAATGTTCTTATCTTTTGAGGCCAAGAATAAATCAAACCAATTTTGAATACCCTACTCTGAAATGAAACTTATCCCAAAAAGAGCTTTCTGCATTTCTTAAAACAACAGAAGGGCATGGAAAACTTCAGACCAACTTCTCACTAAGTAGTTTTGAATAGGTATTGCAATATATACATGAGCGTTTTCATTATACATTATTACGATTCCATATTTGGCTGCAAGATCTGGGCGTTTTTTAGTCAATGTTAGCTTCAAAGAAGCTGCATTTAGTAAAAGTTATATCTAATATTTTGGCCAGATTTCAGTATTTCATATCAAATTGGACTCCTTTAATCCAACCAAATACAGATTATTGCCTTAGCGCCATTGATATATGGTTGATCTTTTATTCCTTTTTATATAAACTCTGCTACTCGGAACAGTTTTAAAATTCTTGCCTGGGAGTTTTCTATGATTTTGAAAGCTCTGGTTGTGTTAGAAATTTGCTTTAAAATATTAAAATAGAATAACGATCCCAAATTTTGAGTTCTCCAATAGCCAATATACGTATATTTATGTACTTTTATCACCTAAAAATACGTTTAAAATCAAGTGTTTTATGGACTTGAAATCACATAACACTCGTTTTTGTTATTTTTCTTAACAACAGGCAGCAAGAGGCGAAATAACTAGTAAAAACATAGAGAATTTCCAGTAGAATTTATCTTGGTCGAGTAGTCGAATAATCTAGGCACATTGTTCGAGTTATTCTTTAATCGAAATCTGTATTTTTTCTTACTCGAACGATTATTGGACTAAAATTTGTTCGATTAACGGAGCAAATATTGTTTTGAGTGAATACTCTAATATTTACCGCATTTTTTTGAGTTTAAAGAGCCTGTTTAACGCTTAAGTTTGAAAATCTAAACATGGATTGCTTAAGTAAATTAATGATGTTTTTTTTTGTTGTTTGAAACAAAATTTTTTCTACACTTAATTTAAAGTCAAGGGAATCAACATTCCCTATTGCCAAACTATTTTTAAATATACGAATGTTTTTTTTTTAAAGAGTGACAATCAATAAATCTGGGATCTGCAATCAATAGAAATAAATTTGTTACCTTTTTTACTATGTGTCTTCCTGCACAAGTGCTGCCATAGTGTAGTTATAGAAAAAGGTTTATTTTAGGTAAAACTGTTAACGAGGTAAAGATGATTTGGATCAAAAACAATTAACGATAAAAATGTTATTTCAAAATTTTAAGCAGCACATTTTGAACTTCTTAAAGCCTATTTTAAATATTACAGCTAATTTAATGCGCATAAAATATTTCATATGATCGGTTTCCCTGAAAATAAGTTTTAAAAATAAAAAAAATAAAATTTTTTTTTTACCCAATTTACCAAACAGAGAAGGTGTATGTATAACTTGTATAAAAAAATAAGTTTACTATAGAGTAACATGAAATACAAATACAAACTTTCGGCTATGGTGGGAATTAATTTAATAAAATAAAAAATAACTTTGTGAGATAAAAACGTTATAGGTTTTGTTTTTAAGGGGGGTCTACTATAAGAAATTGAAAAGTGTGCATGATATCATTAACAAATTTTAAATGAAACTCAAAAAAAAGAAGAGAGAAATACACCTACACAAACATAAAAACGCATGTAAATAAATCTACAGACTTACAACTTTTTTGAATGTGTATAGGAATCATTAACAAAAAAAGCATAAAAATATTTATGAACTTTGTTTATGTTGTGCCTAATACACCAGTTTAGTCATATGTAAGTATTTTATTACAAAGCTGCGATGAAACTAAAACCAGTCATTGTAAAAATCACGCATGAAATGTTTCTTTTTAGCCAAATTTTGAAGCAATAATAATTACTTAAAGGTTGCAACAAAATTAACAAATTACTTAATTGTAATTACGTCGAGTTAAAAAATTGGTGTTTTTACATAACTTAATTTATTTAAGTTTTAATTTTAAAATACAAATATTAATTTTCTTTAAAATGTCAACACTTGAATGCAAAAGGCATTTAGAAAAAAATTTCAAATAACACTTTTTACATACCAGCCATCAATAGACTGACTGCCTGGGCGACTATCTATCTGGCTTTTGTTTAGAACATAAAAATTCCAACAAACGGGTTTTTCCTATTTTCTACACCTTTTTTATTATATTTATTTTGCAGTATTTTAAAATTTTTTATTTGTTGCATTTAAAGTAAGCAAAAAATATTTACAGTGATGAGCAAAAGTGTGACAGGAATTAAACTTTATAATCGTTAGCATAAAATTTTTAATGTGGGTAAAACTTTGGACTAAGCAGCAATATTTTTATTAGACTTTGTCTCTATGCCAAAAAAAACTAACATTTGCCACATTAATTATTAAATTAAAGTCATAAGCTGACATGGACACCTTGCCAGCCATACGGATGGGTAGACATTGTTAAATTGACTCGGAAAAATATTTTAAATCTATTGTTATAATTAAAGGTAGATGTTGGACTTTTATGTTAAAGAGCTACACGCATGGTGAAATTACCCTACAAGGTAGTATCGATTCAACAGCTGACTATTTTTTGCTCGTGTTTTTTCACTCTCTAAATCTGTCAAACAGTACGTTTTTGACATAAACGAGGATGCTTTTACAACAACTTCATAAATTTGGTATCGAGTTTGTTGTAGTTGTTGCCGTAGCGATAATATCTTGTAAGGAAATTGTACCATGGTTACACACATAAGAACGAGCACATAATGATAAAATTTCTATAAGTATAAATTATAAAGTGCAACATTTCCTTGACTTAAACTATAATTTTAGAACGTAAGCAGTTTTATTTTTTTTGTTTTAGTTCCCTTAATTAATTTTTAATTCTTAGCTAAAATTGTCAGATTTTGCTCACGACTGTATATTGGCTTAAAAAAAAACAAAACATAAGAAAATGTCTGTAAGTTAAACGATGAATAAATAGATAATTTGGAAAAGTGATGCTATAAACAAACAACTTTTATTGACACAACTGCTTAAAACCTCCCCTTCCATTAATGTTTTTGAAAACTTTTTAAATTAATTTTTTCAATTATAAATAAAATTGTAATTTTCGAAAAGAATAGAATGAAACTAAGTGACCTACATGAAACACGTTTATATCCCATAAAGCAAAACATTAAAATGATTTTTTTTTATTAAATTTTTTAAAATAAAAACGTTTGTTAAATAACAAAAATAATATATGTAACACAATATATAAAGTAATGACGAAGCGCTGTGCTAATTTGAAAATTTTTTCTCACTGGCTAAAGGTAGAGCGAGAACAACTGTCTATCGTTTAAACTACAACTAAATGTATACTTATCAACGTTATGATCTTTAGCGTATAACTCGTCTCATGCATGACACCATTCGATCTGTGTTCATCTACTTTTCACTCAATTTAACAAAAAATATAATAAATTTACATATAATTAAAGACAAAAAAATCATTGCAAACAGTGTGGAATAAAAATTAAATATCTATCTGTAGATTAAATTTTTTGAGGCTTCAAAACTTTATTACAAAAAATTATATTTTTGAAATAATTTATGGCAGATGTAATAATCTATATTTTATTATTAGGGCGTCATTATATCAACTTCCACCCCCTGTAGCGCCCTTCTTGGGAAAGAATCTAATAAACTCTCTTCGGTTTTGAGATCTACTTATTAAGGGCTTTCACCCGACATATCACAACCCCCCCCCACCCGTGTCTGTCCAAAGTCTGCCCGCGTAACACTTAGAAAATTCAATTTTTATTAGGGCGCAATCATGACAACTTCTGCCTATTGTAGCGCCCTTTCTGAGAAAGAACCTAATATACTCTTTTCGGTTATGGCTACTACTTGTCACAACCCCATATAGGTCTGTTCAAAATGGCCCGATTAATACTTCAACAATTTTTTATTATTAGGGCGTCATTATATCAACTTCCACCCCCTGTAGCGCCATTCTTGGGAAAGAATCTAATAAACTCTCTTCGGTTTTGACATCTACGTATCAAGGGCTTTCACCCGACATATCACAACCCCCCCACCCGTGTCTGTCTAAAGTCTGCCCCTGTAACACTTAGAAAATTCAATTTTTATTAGGGCGATATTATGACAACTTCTGCCTCTTGTAGTGCCGTTCCTGAGAGAGAACCTAATATACTCTCTTCGATTCAAAATCATATTTGTTTTACATAGATCAGTTTTCAGATCAAATCTATAGCAAATATAAAAATATTCAGTTTTATTGAAAGATTTCACTGTTAAACTCAACTAATAGCGCTATATTCGGCTGTACCGAATCTGATATAGCCTTTACACTGGTCTTTTTGTATATATTAGGCTTCACGATAAGATAACTTTTTCTTATTAAAATTATATTTAAACCAACAAAAAATAAATTATTATGAAAAAAAGCACGTTTTGTTTTGTACTAATTAGTAGTAGTTAAAACGACCCCAGAAACTTGATTTCCCTATCTATAATGAAAATTAAAAAAAAAATGCAAACGGAATGACAAACTGATATATACCCTTCTCACTAAGTAAAGGGTATATTCAGAACAACGTTGAAAAAATACGTAAAAAATCCTCCCATTATTTTGAGTAGCGAGTGTGTATGATTTAAAGTATGTGAAATGTATTCATGTTTGTAAGTATGAATAAATAAATATTCCTTTTTAAAGCAATATTTTTATTTAAGTATTTATTTTGATTTTAAATTGTTTGTGTCATTTTAAACACAGTAAAATTTGTATACAAACGTTGGGGTCAAGTACATTTTATTGTTGCCTGACAGCAGGGTTGTTAGTTTTTTTTCAGGGTCTATCGCCAAAACGGGTATCAAAAATCGCCAAAAATCGCCAAAAAATATTTGTTTGAGTTTAAAAACAAAAAAAGTCGCCAAAAAATCCGCCATAATAAAAATCTATTGTTTTTGATGCAAAAAACTCAAAAATTATTTTACTTAAATAAACATATGAAATATTAATGTTTTTTTTTATTAAATTAATTAAATAAAAAGAAATAACTATTTAATTAAGGTAAAAATTAAATTTTTTTTTGTACACCAAGAAATTAATAGGAAGAATTGAAAATATGTATAACTAAGAGAATACGTAGAATGACAGTTATATTGTTAAGAGAAATGTTGTTAAATATTAAAAACTTTGCTTAGATTAAAACACCAACTTAATGCAGCATTGGTATTGCAGTAATTTTAAATGTAAAATCTGTGGCAAACAAGGTTATTTTATACAAAAAGGAGTAATATGCAAGTTATGTTAATATTACCTTCAGTATAGTTTTTGAATGTGTGAATCTATACATAGAAAGTTAAAAAAACGTTTTTTTGCTTATGTAGCAACTAATTCAAGAAATTAAAAAGATGCATTTAGTAAGCTATAAACTTCAGCTTCATCTGTTCCTTCTGTACCATTTTGGGTCAAAATATTGTACGTAATTCACCAATAAAGGCTTTAAAGTAATCTTAAAGTCACGTTTTTTAAACCTATTTATTATTTAAAGGGGTTTCAGACGATATGTATTTTAGTCATGACTTGTCAAATTTTGCAGTGAGAAATTGATATCTGCCGTCTGAACGCGTTTAAACATTGCATGTGTGAAGCACATATGTAAATGTCATGTGACAAATTTGTAATTAGAGCGTGCTCTATTTTCATCTGACAAAGCATGTGTCATTAGCTGCTTTTAGAATAACAACAAAGAAATGCAAGTTGTTTATTTTGGTTTGAAGGTTATGTCAGATGTAATAACATATGTACGTGTGAAAGCAAAAATTATAAACTTTCTGTAAAATGACAATTTTGACAGACATATGCAAATACATGTGGATTGCAAAAGTGACTAATCATGTGTAAAATACATATCGTCTGAAAACACTTTTACTATTCAAAACCTTTGATTGTAAAATAATATTACAAAAAATATTTTTCACAGGCTAGTTTTCAAGAAAATCACATGGAACGAAAAAAATAGTTGGCAAGAAGCAAAACTAAACCATTTAAAATATTAACTACAAAAAGCAACATAGCCAAAGTAGTAACACGATATTTTCCACCATCCAATAGCATCAAAAAAAGTACGATCGTAACAACTTTTGCAACACTGATTTGTATTAAATTTGTTCATCATTATTTAGTTGAAAAACTTTGCCGTTTGTTAAAATAATCGCCAACAATATCGCCATGGCGTCAAAATTAAATTTTAATAGCCAAGAGCACTAAAAAATCGCCACATTTGGCGTAAAATCGCCATAACTGACAGCCCTGCCTGACAGTACAAATTAAATTATTAATGCTCTTAATTGATTTAAATTTTATTCTCTACACTGCTGCAAATTTGAGAAAAACTTTAAGCAAAATATAGTTTTAAATTTTTAATAAAGTTAGAAAAATAACATATTTAAAGGGTGTCTCAATATCAACTGTTGTTTTTATTATTTGAGAATTTGTAGGGAGAGTGTTAGCAACAACTAACCTTATGTATGTAAATGATTTTTAGTCATAGGAAAGTTTATTTGAATCGCAATCACTGACTTTTTATTTTAAATGCTAACCAACATTTCAAATTGAAAACGTTATTAATCAAAACTGAGGTTGATTTAGGTCTCGGCATAATAAAAAATAACTTGAGAAGTTTAGATATTTTAATTTTTTTACTTGACGAAGTAATTTAAAACAAGTACCGTAATAATTATGCCATAAAATAAATCTCAGGAAATAATAATTATTTTTTTATTTTATTAATTTTATGTCAAAAAATAATTATTTTTCTGATTTTTATTTTTTTCTCAAAGATTATTATTTTTTTAAATTTTTTTTGCACAAATAATTATTTTAATATTTTTATAAAAATCATATTTGATAAAAATAGTTGTTATTTTTTGATTTTTATATTATTTAAAAATTTAAAAATTATTTTTGCAAAAAAAAATTAAAAAATATTATTTCTTGACAAAAAAAAATAGAAATAAAAAAAATATTATTTTTTGAGAAAAAACTAAAATCAGAATTTAAAAAAAAAACTTGATTTTCAAACAATCTAGATCAATACCATCAAAAAGATGTATCTACATCACTTGACTCTCCGATTTTTCTTTGTGCATGATTTTTTTTTTCATTAAATAAGAAGATAATTATTATTTTAAGCCCCTTATTTAAAAAGCTAATTAAACAAAAGTTTTTTTTTTTGCTTTGCATTAATACTAAAAAAATTGCATAAACACTAAAACATTTATAAAGTACACTGTATACATACATAAATGCTTACGCAAATACAAATAAAAAAATACATATTAACGAAACTAAACTGGTTCGAATATAAAAACGTGCTTAAACAATAATCTTTTTTATTACTTGATAATTACATAAAAATAATTGTAAATATTTAAATGATTTCCATACATTTAAAGTATTTTTTTTTAGAAAGTTGTATGTTTGTCAATTGTAGGGTTCACTTTTAACTGATTATATACATACGAACACTTTGTTTGATATTGTTTCATTTGTACCAATTGATTGCATTTATTTTATAAAGAATATATTTCTAGAACGGAAATGAATATTGTTAAATGCGTGAGTGTGACATTGTCTTAATGTTTGCCTAAAAATATATTGCAGACATATTGTTGAATTGTTTTGTTTAAGCCATGCGACACGTTACAATTAATTAAAAATTTGTTGTTTTTTTTAAACTGGAGGAATTTATTTTTTTTTGTTGGATTATTTTGTATATTGAATTTGCACCTTAAATAGTTGCAAAACCCAAAAGCGTAACTAAATAAACTTTTTTTAATATTCCAAATTCTTATTTGCCGCTCCTAACAGGAAACTTTTTTAAATACTTTAAATTCAACACCGTAGATAAACCGGTTGCCTATACCACGCTGTTGTCGGGAGGTGGTTAGTGTGGAGGCTAGGTAGCTGTTGAAAGAAAAGAAACCAGCTCATTTGGGTCCGCTATTCGATCCGTTTGTAATACCTGAGAAAAATATAGGAAGAGTAAAAATAGAAGAGAGGCTTAAGTTCAGAGTAAAATTGCAAAGTAAGAAAAATAGAATGAAACAGAGTCTCTGGCGGGACCCGTGACCCCCATATTGGTAGACTTGTGCACTTACTCACTAGTCTACCGGGGCTATGTGAAGTAACCAGTTTTAAAAGGCTTGGCCCCTATAGCAGAAAACTTGTTTGCAAATTTTATTGTAATATCTTTTAAAACGAGATTTGCACTTTGATTACATGAATACACAGACACTCAGCTAAGCAGACGTAAAGACAGACGGACAAAAACTTATTAATTTCCCATATTTGTCTTATGTTTGTAACGAAAATATTGTCACGTATCTTAAGTCATTCTCTGGCCATTGAGATTGGGAACTAAAAAATACACGGCTCTTTTTTGTTCTATTAGCCTGAATTAATTGTATGGGTGGCTTGACTTGAGCAGCTGATGCCCCCAAATGTCAAAATTTCGAAAATATTTTCTTTTTTATCTTATAATTTAATATTGTCCAGCTTAATTAAAAAAATTGACAAAGAATTCTTTCCGAACTGCAGTGTTTTCTTATTAAAGATAATATCAAAAATACTTTAAAAGCTTAACAAATCGTAATGATAAATATTAAAAGTCCCACAGAAACAAAATAAGTGTTTAAGTTCCAACTTCTCATTGCATTTGTTTGTCTTTTTATAGAAAACTGATGGACAAATAAAAAAATACAACCTTCTAAACAAGAATGTAATGTCAGAATTACTATCAGTATTAGTACGTTTCATTTGGCAAAAACAGTTTATTTCTCTCTTGTTTACTATTTCTTGTGTTAATTTTTTTTTCATATATATTTCCAGGAAATCTAAATATAAAAATATGTTTTATAAATGCAATATCTGTTTTGTTTTTTTTTTCTGTTTTAAAGTTTTATTTTTATAACTTATTTATATTGTAAAATCACGTCACTGTTGCCAAGTTAGGGGTTTTTCACAATTAATTTAGAGTTATTTTTTGCCTTTTGGGTTATTTTTGGATTTAAAAATTGTTAAGGGGGAAATTGAGGGTGAAAATAGTTTTTAAATTTTGATAATGTTTATAGTTGGAATTTTTTTTTATTTTCGCTGAAATTTTTCAACTCTCTTTTGAATTTTTTTTAGTAAAAGCTAAATATAATTTCTAATGAACGTCAACTACTGCTTGAAATATGTTAAAAAAAAGAAGTTTTGTAGCTTCAGAAATTTTAAAAGAAATTATAAAGTGAAAATGATTTCAAAGTTGTAAAAAGAACTTGAAATTCCGAATGACAAATACCTATTCAGGGATTTTTTGTATTTAGTCAAGTACAAATTTAGGGTAATATTTTTGGATTGAGGGTGTCTTGCTGAAGTTGACTTGGCAACACTTAATTATATATCTTTTAGATTTTGCACAAACATTTATGTACATATGTATGTAAGTACATACAATATTGGTTCCTTCATACGTTGTGTCTTCGGGCTTTAATTGCACTGACAGAAAAGAACAGTTATGAAGTATAATTAACAGAACTAATTGTTTTATAATTCACGCGTTATTACACATTCATAGTGTTTACCGGGGCTGCTCTTTAAAAATTTGTTTACTCAGCTTGATTTTCTATTTGGAACCTAAAGGGAGGTGGCCGGAAATCTGGCTCTTAACATTAATTGATTGCTAAGTGTGCTTTTTCATTTGTTGTATGTAATTGCATATTACTGTTAAAATTGCCATTTTACATATGTAATTACGTCTGACAGAACCTTAAAAACCAAAACAAAAAATTTACTCTTGCTTGCTAATGCCAGGTGCTTTGCCAAATGAAAACAGAGCACGCTCTAATTGATTGTTTGTCTTATGACTTTTACATATGTATTTCACACAAGCAAATAACGCATTGAAAGTTCACATGTAATGTATCAATTTTGCACTGGAAATTTGACAAATCATATTTAAAATACCTCCCATTTAAATTTACGTTAAAAAAATTATTTGGTGGAAAAATAAAATATTGGAATTTGTTATGCTAAATTAAAATTTAAAATGTTTATGATTAATTTAAAATTAAATAGGTGGTCGGCCATATTGTTCTAATTAAAAACAAAAACTATAAAAATAGTATTTTTGTAGAATTTTTTTAATTAAATGTTTTACTTTTTGGAATCGTATCTTTAAATTTGTTTCCGTTGAAATATGTTTTGGAAAGAAAAGGCGCAGCAAATTATGGCATTATCGCTTAGTTTTTATTATTTATGAAATTTTGAATCTTTTCAGTAGCTTTGAGAAGTTTTCAAAGACATTTTGGAAAATGTCGTGTATAAAGGCAATGATTTCTTGATGAATATTGGGTTGTAGTTAATGAAATGGTCTTTTTCTTTTTAACACTCACTCCTTTCTAATATAACCATGAATAAGCTTTTAAAAATGGATATTGTTATAACTATGTATATTCAATTTCTATGCAAAGAGATTGAGTCCGCTTAATGATAAGGGTGTAGTTTTCCAAATGCAGTTTTATTAAAGACTAAAATATTCTAAAAAAACAAATTTTTTATTAAAAACCCAATAATTTTATATTAAAAAATCTTGTGTTTTTATGTACATGTTGCATTAGTTTAATTGCAAAATTTATGTTGAAATTAACATTAATTTACAAAAAATAAAAATTAACAAAAAAAAAGTACATATATATACATATATAAAATTTCCTTTAACTCAGCTAGCTGAATTTCTGTTTAAGATATCAAAAATTTACTTTTCACTAAGCCTTAACTTATTTTAAGGATAGGTATTTGTTATCCTCTAATTCAGCAAGCTAAATAAACATCTGTTTAAAATATTTAAAAATACTTTTTATAGCACCCAAACTCTTAGAGGTATTTACTTGATATTCAGCCAGCTGAATTATATTTTTTTTAACTCTCGAAAAAGATTTAACTTTATTCGTAGTAAACAAAATATTTGTGCTTTATTCAGCTGGCTTATTTCTAATTTGTTTCTTTTTTGTTAAAATTTGTTGGCTTTATAGACAAAAGCTAACAAAAAAGATATTCAACTAGCTGAATTGTACATTTTTTGAGAAAAAATTGTTTTTTTCAATACAGTGCTTTAAAATTTTTCGTAAATGCAATTTAGTGCTTTTAAAAAAAACACCAATTTTAAAATTTATCTCTTGAACCTTTTAAAACACATGTCAAATCAAACCTACGTATTCTGTCTTTAATTTATTAAAAAACTTTTTAAATCTATGTATTTATATATGTATGTACAAACATACATATATGTATATGTATATAGATTTATATTCATACATAAATTAAGATATGTTTGTGTGCATTTTTAAACTCTTCTGTTTATTTAATCAATTTTGAACTTCCAATGTTGCTTGCCCTCATTGTTTGCTTTATAGTGTACAAACATTTCCTAAAGTCTTTTTTTTTCAATATACATAATTTTATTGCTATTTTGCATGTTTGTTTTTATAATTTTGTATTTTTCAATACGCATACAAATACACATACATATATAGTTCATATGTATAACTTCATTGGTACAAAAGCTTGAGATCACCACCATTCACCCATCCCCAATTACCATGCATTTATTATTGTGATTTACATTAAAAGAAATTTAGTCTCCATATCAGCGTTGCCAGGGTAGCTAGCAAAAAGTCACTTTTTTCCATCCAAAAAGTCACTTTTTTTTATCCAAAATTTTATTTATAAAAAGTTACATTAAAAAAAACTAAGTCATAAAGACTTGGTTTTTAAACAAAAAATTTTAAAAATATTAATTGAATTCCATAATTCTGATTAAGCAGCACAATTAATTTTGAACCATTTTTGTCAAGTCATAAGTGTTTCATTGTTTAAAGATTTTCGAAAAAGTTAAATATATTGGGTGCAAGAGAAGAGCGAAAGACAACTGGCCTTCGTGCCGAAAATAAATTTTGGGCAGTTAAGTCAAAGTGCAGCTATCGTTGATGTTTTGTATGTTAATCATTTAAGAATGCCAGACATTGAGGGAACTTGGCTTTAAAATGCAGGTATAGAAATCGTATTTAAAAACAGAATTTTTATGTAAAAAAACAAATCTGTGCAGTTAAGTGAAAAGTGCACATAAACAAAAGGCAACTACTTAAACAAACAAAAATTGAAAATTAAAATAAAGTCTTTTTTAATATAATTTTTCTATCATCCTAAGAAATCATTGCCTTTTTTATAATTTAGAATTTAAAATTGTTGAGTTAAAACCAAAACCTTGAGTAAAAAGATCACAACTGTCAAAAACTTCTTATATATGATTTAGTAATGTCTTAAGTTATGTACATAAAAAGTACTTAGAAATATCTCTTACACCAAAAATCATTCCTTATGGTGCGTGCAACTAGTACGAAAATTAAAGAAAATTAGACCAAAAATGTTAAAATATAACATGTTACGTAGGAGGCAAAAAGTTAATTAAAATGTAACTAAACGGTAACCCTGGTCCATAAATTCTTTGTTGTGCTTTCCAAATAGTCAGTCAATGTTTTTTTAACCACACATTCACATAAGTATGATTAAACTTGTATTGATATGCATGTACATCTATGCACATGTGGTCTCTTTAAAAGTGAAGGAAGCCTCTTAACTGAAGAAAAAACTTTTTTCTTTCGATGTTATTGATCTTATCTCATTTAATGGTGGAAGCCTAGTAACTGATGCTGATCTATATTTAATTTAATTATAACCCAATTATATTGTTGTTCAAATAAACAATGTTATGTTAATTTTTTTATTGTTCACATTGCACTGCGATCAATTTCTCCAAGATAATTTTTGTTGTAAATATTAAAATTATTTTATCGTTGTAAACAAAAATTCAGTCACATGGTTGATTTGGTGGGAGGTTAGTACTTAAATAGGGGGGGGGGGGGGGTACATGATCTATAAATGTTTATTTTTCAAATTTTGGTAATTTAATATTATGTTAAAAAGCATATGGTGTTGGAGAAAAATAAAGTGAAGCATTTTCTTTTTAAAAAATATTTAGTTCAAAGTTACGCTTGAACTTTATATTATCCACTTGAGTAAGCAAGCATCAACTAACAACAAATACTTATGCACTTTGAAAATAATTAACACTTTATAATTTAAAGTGGAAAATACACTTTTACTACATAAATATCTATCTTAACCTTGAATGCTTAATTTAATTTTTTAATAGTAACATTTTGAAGTTGTATTATAAATTGTAAAAGCAAACAAACAAAAAAATTTTAGGGGCTAAAGCGTTTAAAATGTAGCAAATTTTTAAAAATGTTTTAAAATAAAATAAATCATGTACTTTATTTAGCTGAATAAAAAAATTTAGCAATAATTTTTAATTAGAGAATTATTAATTAAGGTTGCACAGTTTGATTGAATAGCTAGCTGAATTTACTATTAATAATACTTTTTATTCTTTTTTTAAGTTAAATCATGCAAAATATTAAGTTAATTCAGCAGGCTGATATGCATTGCTTTAAAAATTTTACTAAAAATTAATGCAAAGTAATGAATACTCAAATAATGAACTGCTAGCTGAATACAATAAAACATTTAAAATTTTACTTAATTACTAATAAAGCTATAAAAGTTTGTAAATATTGGTGTAAATCACAATTCAGCAGGTATAACATGCATTTATACACCCCTGGCCAAAATAATAAGTACACATACATTCTTAATCTTTCTTCGAATACTTTTTACCCTCTATTTTAAATTTGAAATTGCAATTTCAGCATAAATTAAATGATATGTTGTAACACCAGTGTTTAAGAAAAAATATTGAAAATATTTCGTTAGTTTTTATTTCTATGATAAAGGAGCGTCTGTTGCGTGACCAAAAATAAGTACAGCGAAATTTAAAAATTTTAATATTGGTCTAAATCAAGAAAAACGTTCAAAAATCGGGGGAAGGGCAAACAGATGCACCCAACAGCAGGCAATGCAATTGGTGCCTTCCCTAAATTAAACTTTTGAAACAAGAGACCAAACCTCCTTACTGCATAGACAAAAAAATTTTCTTAGGTTTTATTTATTGGCGAAAGTAAAAGAAATGGCAATGGAAATGACAAATACTAAACGTACGTCTCCCCCTGAGAAAATAATTTCATGTACGGTTTACAAAAAACCGTCAAGCACTGTGGTGGAAACGTAATGGTATCGGCTTCGGGTTTTGTAGTATGTGGTATCGTCCTAATTTTTTATAAAACCTATTTTATGGCCCGATTTTATTATTAAAATATTTTTGAAAATTTAATGCTACCATATGCAGGCTTTTCGCTGGATAAAGACCCAGAGCACACTTCACCCCTTTAAAGGTTTGGTTTCAAGCTAATAATATAGCCCAACTAGATTGGCCGATGTAGTATTCGTATAAAAATTTGACTTTAATCCTTTGGAGAGAGTTAAAAGAAAAAGTATTTAATCAAACTTTTAAGAAAGGAGAAACTGTAATGTCTGAATTTCAAGTCCTTAAAAAAAATTAGGGGACATTTTTAATGGTTAGGGTAGTACATAAATAATGTAGAACCATAAGACAGTTATTTTAAAAATTTCGATTTAGCTTGTTAATGTTTAAAAATATATATTTTTTCTATTTAAAAGGTATAACTTAACATTTCTTTTGCAATTTTTTTTCTATATTTTTTACAAAATTTGTTCTTTTTAAATTTTAAGGCTTCCATGGATTTACCTCCAGATAAAGCTAAGCTTTTGAAAAATTACGATGATGAAAAGAAATGGGATATAATTTGTGATCAAGTAAGTTTTATTCAAAACTAATGAAGTGTGATTGTTAAGACTGGTGATTTAATAAATATAATTTTAGGAAATGGTACAAGCCAAAGATCCACCTTCACATTATCTTAACAAACTGCGAACTTATTTAGATCCCAAAGCCTCAAGAAGTCACAGAGTAAGTTTTCATTTTTAAATATTTATAAACAATAAAACAAGGGATTTGCACTTAATATATTCGAAAAACTGCCTTAAAGCTTATTTTCTTTATTAAAAAGCTTTTTTTCGAAATTTTTTGTAAATCCCTTATATGTTGGTTGAAATACCCCCCAATTAGATTTTTGACACTTTTTAATTCTAAACTAAACTCTAGAAAAAGTTTAAATAAAGCATTTCAACCAACTTTTATATGAATAAAATGTAGCTGCTTTTATTAACATATGTATTTCTAAATTAATTAATTATTAATTATTTTTCCATTTCATTCTGCTCACTTACTCACTTACACACACTAACACTCATCCCACCTTTTTAATGAATTCCTTTATATTTTTCTATTTTGTAATGCAACCTTTGGTCAACTTTCGGTTCTATGTTTTGTTGCTTTTTTTTGCACTATTGCACTGTGTATCATTTTTTTGCCACAACTTTTTCGAAAACTTAATCCATATTCCTTTTAACCTTTCGAATTCACTAAATCCCTTTTTATTTTTTTCCTCCCTTCTTTCTTTTTCCTTAACAATTATCCTTGTCCATGAACCGGCAAATTTACACTTACAGCTTTACTTCCTCTACTTTTTTTGCCAGAAACGTAAGATGGTGGGCGAATCGACATCCACACAAGTGCTGCGTGATCTGGAAATTTCTTTGCGCACCAATCACATTGAATGGGTAAAGGAGTTTCTAGATGAGACCAACAAAGGTCTAGATGCTTTGGTGGACTATCTTAGTTTTCGCCTGCAAATGATGCGTCATGAGCAAAGGGTTCAAGAGGCTCTTAGCGAGTCCGATGAACGTTTAAATATGAATAGTAGTGGCTTGGGCAATATGAGCAGCGAGGGGTTGGGAACTTCTGCTTGTGTCAGTTCGAATATTGGTAACATCAGTAATGCAAGTTTGGCAGAATCGTCACGTTACCAAAATAATCATTACTCCTTTAATGGCTTCTTACGACCTGCGCTGGCCGAGGTTCTTGATAGTCCCAACATTAAGCGTCGCTCCCGGCACATGGCCAAGTTAAATATGGGCGCTTCCACAGACGACATACATGTGTGCATTATGTGTTTGCGTGCCATTATGAATAATAAATATGGCTTTAATATGGTGATACAACATCGTGAGGCCATAAATTGCATTGCCCTTAGTTTAATACACAAATCGTTGAGAACGAAGGCTTTGGTGCTGGAACTTTTGGCAGCCATTTGTTTGGTCAAGGGTGGCCATGAGATTATATTGTCGGCGTTTGATAATTTCAAAAGTGTTTGCAATGAAAGTCAACGTTTTCAAACTCTCATGGAGTATTTTATGAACTTTGAGGCTTTTAATATTGATTTTATGGTGGCCTGCATGCAATTTATGAACATAGTAGTACACTCGGTGGAGGATATGAATTATCGCGTCCATTTGCAATACGAATTTACCGCTTTGGGCTTAGATAAATATTTGGAAAAACTAAGGCTTACAGAGTCGGAAGAACTTAAAGTTCAGATATCGGCTTATTTGGACAATGTATTCGATGTAGCTGCGCTTATGGAAGACTCTGAAACAAAAACAGCTGCTTTAGAAAGGGTGCAAGAGCTGGAGGATCAAATTGAAAGAGAAATTGACAGAAACTCAGAATTACTTTATAAATTAGCAGAAATGGAAACTGAAGTTAGATATTTGCGGACGGAACGAGAAGATTTATTGGCTACCAAACTGAAGTTCGATGAAGAAGTCTGTACCTTGCGTCGCATACTCAAGCAGAACGAACAGGAACTAAAGAAACGAGAATCTTTGCTGCAAAGCAAAAATCTAGAGTTGCAAACCCTAACGCGTTCTCTACCCCGTTCGGGTTCTAGTGGAGCTGAGGGTTTACTGGCCAGTGAGGGTTTGTTAAAGGATTCACCGGTTGAATGTGTTTCACCACCCTTGCCACCACCACCGCCTCCGCTGCCAGAAGCTGTTAATATAGCACCACCTCCGCCGCCTCCACCTGCCCCACCAGCACCACCACCACTACCTGCAGGACCCGGGCAAATGCTTAATAATATGGCTCCACCACCGCCGCCACCATCTCTACGTGCCTTGCAGTCTATGCAACAACATCCCAACAGCAATCTCAACATGTCATTCCAACCGCCGCCACCTCCAGTTGCTGGTTTTATGCCCGCGCCCGATGGTGCCATGACCATCAAACGAAAAGTGCCAACCAAATATAAGCTGCCAACTTTAAATTGGATAGCTCTTAAGCCCAACCAGGTAAGCATTTTAAACTTAAATCTAGAGTTAAGATAATTAAGAAATTAATTGATGAAATATTAATTTTTGAAAACTCAAGGTACGCGGTACCATTTTTAATGAGCTGGATGATGAGAAAATCTATAAATTTATTGATTTCAATGAGTTTGAAGAGCGCTTTAAGATTGGCGTTGGAGGAGGTCTTTCCAGTGGAGCTAATTCGGAGGTAGATGGCTCTTTGCAGTCCTATCCAAGCAAGCGCTTTAAAAAACCAGAAAATATTTCTCTATTGGAGCACACGAGACTACGAAATATTGGTAAAATAATTTTTTTCCTTCAGATTTCAATACTTTTGTTTAAAATAATTTTAATGTTTTTAGCCATATCTCGTCGCAAACTTGATATGCCTATTGATGAGGTTATTGCTGCTATACACAGTTTAGATTTGAAAAAACTATCTTTGGAAAATGTTGAGCTGTTGCAGAAAATGATACCCACTGATGTGGAGGTGAAATCGTACAAAGAATATATTATCGAACGCAAAGATCAAAATCTCTTAACCGAGGAAGATAAATTTATGCTGCAGCTATCGAAAGTGGAACGCATTTCGTCGAAATTATCGATTATGAATTATATGGGCAACTTTTTTGATTGTTTGCATTTAATATGTCCGGTAAGACGTTGAGAAATAAAAAAATAATTGTATTAAAAATTTATTAAGAAACGGTTTATTATTTTTAGCAAATCCATGCCATTACTGCTGCATCAAGTTCTCTAAAAAAGTCTCGTAAATTCAAGGCCGTTTTAGAGATAGTTTTAGCGTTTGGTAATTATTTAAACAGCAGTAAGCGCGGTCCTGCCTATGGCTTCAAGTTGCAATCTCTAGATACTTTAATCGACACCAAATCAACTGATAAACGTTCTTCATTACTGCATTATATAGTGGCCACAATACGACAAAAGTTCCCCGAGCTTTTAAATTTCGAAACAGAACTTTTCTGTATTGACAAGGCGTCTCAAGTGTCCTTGGAAAATATAGTAACGGATATGCACGATCTGGAAAAGGGCATGGAGTTGGTGAAAAAAGAAGCTGAACTTAGGGTAAAGGGACATCAAACCCATATTTTAAGAGATTTCCTTAACAACTCTGAAGAGAAGCTAAAAAAAATCAAAATCGAATTGAAAAATGCCCAAGAGGCCTTTACAGAATGTGTGGAGTATTTTGGTGAATCATCGCGTAATGCCGATGCAGCAGCATTTTTTGCTTTGATTGTTAGATTTACCAGAGCGTTTAAGGTAAGCGTTTTTTAATTTTTAATTTATTTTTAGATTAAAATGATCAAGAGAATTACACGTTTTTATAATGATATGTGTTTAGGCCCACGATCAAGAAAATGAACAACGTAGAAGATTGGAACAAGCAGCTGCTGCAGCTGCGGCCAATAAAAAGGAAAATGAACAAGTCCAACTGCGTAATAAAGCCAACCAGAAAAAACAACAGGTAATTAAGTTTTAAAAATTTCCTTTCTATTAATGTTTAATACTTATTTACAATAAATACAAATTTAATACAACATAAGTAAAGAAAAAAAACTTTTGGTTTTAAATTTTATAAAATTAATTAATTTTTTTTATAAATATACATATAATTTTTGTAAATTGGATTCGCTTTGTTGCAACTCACTCTCACATACACATTATATTTTCATTTTCATTTTGTGCATCTGAAATCAAATCCAATAAAAAACCAAAAACAATTTAACATATTAGAAACTTGGTTGCGTGACTATGGAAAGCAGTTTGTTACATAAAGCGCTAATAAATTTGGCCTGATGGACTTAGTTTAAAAAAATATCGAAATAAAACTGAGATTTGTGTAGACGCTTCAGAAAAAGCGTAGGAGAGACTCAAATGATTATTTTAAAGTATCAAAAACCAATGGTGTTGGTTAAACAATTATCGTTATAATAGCAGAAAAGACTCAGCAATATTGGAAGTGCCATTGTGCCAGTCGTTTAGCTAAAAGCACACATTTTTGTTATAAATATAAGTAGCTTAACAACAATAAAAAGTAGAAAAAAATATATAAAACAATTTTCCCTAACACCCTAAAAAATTATTCTCAAATTACCTGGTCACAAAATGAAGTACATTTTTTTTAATTCCTTGAAAAAAAAATCCTTTTTTATTTGTACATAAAAAATCATATTATCACTCATCTAAACTACGTGCCATAATTACACACATATTTGTACGTTGTAAATATTTACATAACTTGAGCGTTTCGCGAAGGAATTTTTAAGCGCACATTATCCTGTTTAAAATGTCCATGTAAGTGCAATATTGTAATAACTGTAATTATGTAGTTGATTTTAAATTTTAAAGGCTTAAGAGAGATTAATAAACTAAAACTTAAGTTCTTTAAAGTGAATCGAAAATTAAACTCAGGGAAGGTCCTAGGGCGGCCCAGAGAGATCTTTAATTGCCCTCGAAAATGCTTGATAGGCAGTATAAAATAATATTTTTTACAATCTCGTAGATCTATTACCAAAAATGCGGAAAGATAATTAAAACAAAATTTTTGCAGCTTAATACTAATAGTATTAAAAGTTTGTTCAGTTAGTTTTTTTGTCTCGCCAATTTTCATATTTTAGGAGTTTTTATTTTGTAAACATAAAATATATTTACACATTAAAACAAGGGTTTTAAAAATGTGGTTTTGGCGTTTTCAAGTGAGAGAAATTTTATAATAAATCTAAAAAATAAAGCATTAGTGATTTGTTAAATTACTTTTACCAGATACTGTATATCGTATACAATATTCTTCGCCCTACTGTTTTTCAACTTTAAGCTGTTTTTTGTGTCGCCCTGTTATGCGTAGTTGCCATAATTAAAAAAAACAAGGTGGCATTTTTGTATAACTTTTTTATTCTTAACAAATGTTTTACTTTTCCGACTTTTTTTTATTACATTACTATTTAATGTTTTTACTGCGTTTATATTATTCATGCCCCACATTTTAGACAACAATATGTCGTAGAAAAGAATAGTATTTTAAACAAGAGCTTTTAAATAAATAATGAAAAAAAAGGTTTAAGTTAAAAAAACATAAGTAGAAAATATATATTTAAATTTAAATTTTATTAGAACTTTTTACATAGGGTGCGAAAAGTATTTATATATGTTTATAGTATTTTTTTAATTTTGATATAAAACCAAAAACTCTCTTAAGCTTTGAATGCTATGTTTCTTAAATAGGAAAACGCTTAAATTGTGTTTTGTTGTTATTTTTTGTTTTGTATTTTTTAACATTTATTTTATTAAGTAAATGTAGAAACTTGTAATTAACCACTTTAATGCTGTTTTCTTTGTTTGTTTATTGTTTAATGTCATTAACATTTCCACAGTCATGCAACAACTAGAAATTATTAAAAAAAACTTATTCTTTCTTATCATAACATTTATGCTGTAAATAAAATTGTACAAAATTAATTTTTAATTAAGGTTTAATAAGTGGTGTTTGCTTTTAACCTTGCTTTTCTAATCTAGTCTTTTTTGGAATTTCTTTTTTATTTAATTTTATGCTATTCCTATGTTTTGCTTCTAACATTTGCTTTGCATTTCCAACACAACTTTAACAAAACAAGCTACCCGCTGGTGGTATATCCTTACAGGAAGCGGTCATTAATGAATTGAAATGTAAAACCAATTCGGTTAGAGAGAAAAAGCTGTTGCAACAAGATGAAGTCTATAATGGAGCTTTGGAGGATATATTATTGGGTTTAAAAAGTGAACCATATCGAAGGGCCGATGCCGTTAGACGCAGTCAACGAAGACGCATTGATAATAATCGCCTCTCGCGTACTTTGGAAGAGCTTGATGTCTAAGTGTAAGGATAGCCTTATGGTCTCGAAATGGTCAGCATTATTTTAAATTATCTTTTAGTAGTAGTTTACTTAGCTATATTAATCGATTGCGAATTATCGATTTAAAAAACAGATATAATGCCTAATACAATATATTAATCTAAATGATGCATTTACAATTTTTATACTATGTATTTTTTATAATTACATATACATACATTAATATATACAAACATTCCCATTTTTTAAAAACAAGGCGAATAAGAGACCCAAATTAATAAAACGAAATATAAACAATAATCAAGTTTCAATTATTTTTATACAAACAAAAAGAACTGCTATACAATACAATTTAATTAACATATTTATACGATATAAAATAAATTTAAGTTTGATATAAATTATTACAAGCTTAGAACATTTTTAAACTAGAAACTTTTATAAATAACATACATAACAATACAGACATACAAATGTAGAAATCTCTTAAAACTGTAACAAGGTTTTTATTTTTAAAGAAACATTTCAATGACATTATTTAGTTTTAAATTGTTTTAATTGTGTGTTTTAATATATTATTTAAATTAAAAGTATAGACAATGTGTATTAAGAAATTTATGCTATAAAATTTTAAATTTTTCTAATATCATATTTGTAAAACTTAGAGAATCTCAAAGAAGTCAAGCTCTTTATAGAGTTTGGTTATTTAAAAAAAAAATATGTAATAATGTATTGCAAAAGGTTAAACGCTTTCTACGTTCTTGCTATTTTTTCCAAAAAATTTTAACCCTTAAGTGTATTTAATCTACTTTTTTGTTTTAATTCTATTATTGTTATTCTATGTTGTATATATATGAACCATTTTTATTTTCTCATTTTTTTTACTTTTTTGATTAATATGTATTTTAACTTTGTTTTCCAAAAATTTGTATTTAGTTTTGTTTTTTAGTAAACTAAGGATTTTTGCACAAACAGTTTTTAATATTTTATTTAAATTCACAAGTCAAGTTTTTATTGAATGCCTTTTGTAATGATGTAAAAATTTGTGATAATTTTGTTAGTAAAATAACAAAATTTGTCGTTTATGGTAACAAAACATAAATCAAAAACATAACCTTAAAAAACGAAACTTTTTTTATATATGTATGTGTATTTTTTTTTTAAATAGCGTCTCATATTATTAGTACAGGAAATTGTTTATACATAATATTTTTTTTTGGTTTAAATTATTTTGTAATTTTTAAAATAAATATATGTCAGAAAAAAAATTACTATAAGTTGTGTTTTTATTTTAAGCAAAAAACGGTACGCAACAAAACTATTTTTGCTAATATGATATGTTCCGAAATAAATGAATTTTTTTAATACCAATGATTTCCAAATTTTAGTATTGAAGTTTTTATTTTAGTTGTTTTAGTTTTAAAATTCCAAAACAACTGATTCGATATATGTATGTATGTAGGTTCTGAACAAGCAGTTTCTTTCATATAGTCAATAGTAAAGTAGTGCCAGCCCTGTGTTAAGTAAATAATCAAGTTTTGGCAATTTACATAGTTTACCCTGTTAAAAAGCAAATAAAAACAACAGTTTTACCAAAGAATATGAATAATAATGAATATGAATATTCTTTGGTTTTACTTAATATTTTCAAGTGTGGAATCTGAAAAAAAACTTATATGACAACTTATATATGTATATTTAGGAATTGTACATATATCAGAAGCATATAAAATAAGCGAGGTAAGGAAACAAAGAATATGAAAACCACGAATATTATGTGTAACACTGCCACTCTAAGAAGAAGTAAGTATTTAATAGTACGTTTCCATTATAAGCAAATTAAGTAATTTTGAGGAAATCATTTCGAAGTGTTTCCATTACGTTGTAAGTAATTTTATGTTCGAATTCAATCTGACACGTATATCAGGTGGCCTCGGTTATTCAGCTAAAACCGGTGTTTCGTTATTAAAATATCAAAGTTTGTTTATGTTTATGTATTTGATTCTTTTTTACAAACAACAACTGTAGTTTTCTAAAAAAAGCTTAAAAGAAGGAAAAAGAATTTGTGAGTTTTTGTTATCTGTCTTGACATTCTTATGACAAATTAAGTTGTTTTTGTAGAACTGCTCCCACCTGATGCATGCTCCTTGCAATCAGCTGTCATTTTTTCGGATTTGTTACTCACCAATAATGGATTCCCCAAAGTTGCATTTGTAAAAATAGCCTCCGCGCAGTGTTGCATAGACAAATTTCGAAATAATCTTGAGCAAATCAAGTCATTTGAGATGATTTGCTCATATGAAAAATATATGGGAAATCATGTAGCAAATTACTTAATTTGAGCAAATCAAATGATTTAGCGCAAATCACGTAGATGGAAACGTAGTATAAGTTAAAAATTATATATAAACAATCAAGCTTAATTCAATTAATAGAAAAGTTTTTATTATAATTAAATCAATAAAAAATATGTAGATAAAATTTAAATCAAATTAAGACTAACGCTTATAATGTACATAACGGTCTCCACTAACCTATGCAACATAAATAAAAATTATACAGTGCACCCTGTTAAAAAAACAGCTGTATTAAATTTAGTTGCAGCATATTTTTTACAATAAAGTTTAGGCATTTAACCGTTTGCGTGGAAAAGTGCAATCGTTGAAAGAAAAATGTTGAACATTGCTATAAAATGCAATTAAAATGTCCTAAACTTTAAGTGCAATAGAAATTGTACATAAATGAAAAGAATCTGCAAAAATTATTAAGTATAAAGACATCAAAATTCTTTAACAAAAGTCGTGAAGTAGGTATATAAAAAGCAATATCTAACGAATAAAAAAAAACGGTGTCATGTTTAAACGGACATTTAAAATAGTTTTTCGTCCTGTAAGAAATAATTTTATTTTACTACCTGACAATTATTACAAAGTTGTATCCACATATGTAAGTAGTAATTAAGAAAAGAAATGGAATTTAACCTTTGGAATAGTGTGTTTGTTTATAGCTACTCTTTAGATATAAAATGGGTGTTTATGAGACATTTGTTATCTTTGGTGTTATCTTTAAATAATTATGTTAAATTATTGCTTAGGATACAGGCTGTTTAAGTTTGCAATATAATGCTCATATCCATTACGCCTCCTGGGCTCCACATTCAGGCGCCGTTAAGGAGACCGAAATTGCAATCAATGCCAGGGCTGCTAAAGAAATTGGTAGGTATCAATTTATACATCATCATGATTAAATTTTGGCACTTAATGACAACATTAACACATTGGCACGCACTTGTATTTTTCCGTTTTTGTTGTTTATGTGCCTGCATAATTAGAGTAACCAGATGTTTATTGTAAATATAATGGCTTATTGTAATATATGTACATAGTTCAGAGGCAAAATCCAAAACATTAAAGATTATTTAAAATTTACACATATGGATTATTTATTTAAAGGTTCACAGGCATACAACAAATCACTAAAAAATAGTGTTTATATTCACTGAACTTGTTGAAAATTGCATATTAAAAAATTGTTTATAGGTACCTAGAATTTAAGTTGTACCTATAATTTTGTAAAATCTGCACAATGAAACCAGGAGGTCTCGTAATACAGATGTATCTGAGGCGGTGCTCATATTCATAATCCTTCGTAACCTAACCTTACCTGACCTAAGATTTTGGAATCCAATTTTAATTTTTAAAATAATATGTAAAATGCTTAATTTTGGTTTGAAAAATGTTTTTGAATTTTTCGTATTATGGCCACTCATTATTTTTTTTTTATTATTAAAGCGTATTGTTTTGTTTCTTGCGCCTAAAAACTTAAATAGGTACCTACATACATGTGCGTTTACATAGTAAATAGTTGTTCGTGCACAAGGTTCTTCAAAATGTCTTTTTTTATTAAAATAAAATGATTTAATTAAATTAAGAGAGGCTGCAATGCCACATTACAATGGGAAGGGAATGTGATTTGTTTATGGTCTTTAATAGGTTGAATGGCTATAATGCGTAGGAGATAAAAGCTGTTGAAAAAATGATAATAAAATAATTTAATGATTTGTGTGTCATGTAGAAACATTTGTTGATAGATTTGATGTATTAATTGAACAAAAGCAAAAAAAAAAAAAAAAAAAAAATAATAATTCCCATTTTTTGAAATAAACATTATGATTATTTTTAGAAAAGTAACGTTTCATTAAGTTTAAAAATCATTTCATAAATTTTTTTTCGTATTTATAAATCTTGATTTTTGTTTAGCTTGTTACATTTTTATGTTAATAATATATGTATATGTATTTGAAATTGGAAAAAATCATTCGCTAAGGGGGTCCTATTAAATATTTTAAAGAACATAAATATTTTAACAGAAACATACATATATGTATGTACATGGAATTAGAAAAAATATATATTTGGGTTTTTTTAATAGATCAGGCTGAATAATTTTTTTAGCCTGCAGTGAAAAAAAATAATCCTTTCCTATTTTGAACTTAAGAAGAAGAAGGTCTAAGAAGTTTTGAAAAATTTTTAAGCACTTAAATCTTTAAATTTAAAAGCTGTATAAATATAATTTTATTTTAAAGTTATGCATTTTATGAAAAAAGTATATCAATGAAATGGATTTCCTCAAAATTTAAAATTATTTTTCAATTTTATAATAAGAAATACCTACTCTTTCATTTAGAAAAAAAACTAATTATTTTGTTTTTGTTGTTGTTAAATGGTAATATTTTAATAAATTTTTTGTTTCGCTAAAATTTGATTTATTTTTAGGCCTAAATGAAAATGACATGGTCAAATGTTCTTTGGTGTCAGATGCACCATTATTAAAAAATGTTTTTGTTACACCGGTATCGGCTAAAGACTGGGAAATTATAGTAAGTGTAAATAAATAATATAAAATTCTCAAAGTTTCTTAATTATAATTATATTAAATTAAAAAAAATTTTTAAGGAATTAAGCAGCGAAAAAATTTCCGATAGTGTTTTAGAGCAGACACGCATTATTAACTCAAGTCAAATTCTAATAGTATGGATTAATAAATCCATGCAAGTGGCCATGACTGTGGGTAAGCTAAAACCTCAAATGTATATTTTTTTAATTTTAAATTATTATATTTGTAGATCGCATTAAACCTAGTCATGGCTATGGCCGCATAGATCACAATACTCAACTGGTTATAGCACCAAATTTGTACAAAAGTATCTCAAATGGAAATGAAATTGCTGAAAATACTAATGAAAAACTATTTCGTAGTAAAACCGTGGCTAAACTGGGCATATTAGACGAAGATTCTCACACTCAAAGATTAATGCGTTCTACTACCGCCAGCAATGTAAAAAATTTACAACGATCCCAAAGTTTGGCCAAAACAAAAAGAAGCGATAAAATGGAACGCTTAAAGCGTGATTTAAAACGAGAATTATCTAAATTTATGGAATTTCGTGTAATTTCTGGAGAATGGCAAAATAAATACCAAATATCCGATGTATTTATAAACAAATTGAATTGGCCCAGTCATATGGATACAATGGCAATTTATAGCCTTAAAACAATGCAAGATAAAGAATATTATGTGCGAGTACGACTGGTTACGCATACAGATATGGCCCAAACAATACACCCCACTATAGAGATGAATGTTAGTTTAATTAAGGTATTAGATCTTAAGGAACTGGAAAAAGTGGTACTTAAACCTAAACCAAATGTGGTAAACTTTGTGGAAAAAATCGAATTGTTTGCCAATAAAAAGACCCACTACAAAGTGGTGGAGAATGCTTTCAAACGTTATGTAATCGAAAAGACAAATCATTCACCCATGCTACTTAATCAGAATGAAGTTATACGTTTGGAAGAAGATCTAATAGTAAGTGTAGGCATTTTACCGGAACATTTTAAATACTGTGCCCTTGATTCGCAATTTCTTAAAGAAAGCAAAATATATGCAGCCGATTTGGTGCGCAAAGTAGATGATATTGTCAATGTTGCGGCAAATGTAGCCTCTCCTCTTAGTGTTAAAGATTTAATAAAACTGCCGCACTTTGATAAGACCATAGAAAAGTTGACAACAGAGTTAAAAAGTAATTTGTGTTTGGATGCCAAAAATTGTATAATACGTCAAGGAAATATACTAATAACTGGTAAGAAGGCTTTTTAAATGGTTTAATTTTGTTTGAAAATAAACTTGAGTTTTTTTTTTCAAAATTAAGGTGCTTCAGGTACAGGTAAAAGTGTGGTGGTTGAGCGCATATTGGATGATTTAATAAGAAAACCATTCTATTGCTATTTCGATATATTCTACTGTACACGAAGTAAAGGACGAAAGGTAGTTATTTATCAAAAAATTAAGCTAAAGATTGTCTTAACTTCTGAATAAAAAATTTTAAAACTTTATTTTTATAAAAATTTCTCAATTCAATTTTTCTTCGCTTAGGCTGACAATATTCAAAAAGATTTACGCAATCTCTTTACCACCTGCCTACAAAACTCCCCCTCTATCATAGTTCTCGAAAATCTAGATGTCTTGGCGCATGCCACTACCGATCAAGCCACCCAGGATGGTGAATATTACAATCGTATTGCCGATATTGTACATCAACTGATTGTGCAATATACAGTCGGCCATCCTATATCTGTCATAGCAACTGTTAATGAAGTGCAATCTCTAAATAAACGTCTGTATTCTCCACGTGGCCGGCATTTGTTTCAAACTATCACTAAGCTGCCTGATTTAGAACGTGTTGATAGAGAACAAGTTCTACGTGAGCTTTGCAATCACATTGATTCGGAAAAATTGGATTTCGAACGCTATGGTCAATTGACGGAAGGCTATAACAAAGGAGATTTGGTGCAATTTGTGGAAAGAGCCATATTTTATGCATATCGTGATAGTAAGTTGGTATTTTCGAATGATTTAAAATGTTAATTTATTTAGAGACTCTTTTTTTTTAATTAATGTACATAAAGGTAAAAATCTTCCAGTTCTTACCAATGAACATTTAAAAGCCTCCTTAGAAAACACCAATTCATATTGCTTACAAGGCATTGAAAGCCATCAGTCTACCAAAAATGTAGGCGATGATGAAGATAATTTAAGTGTGGATGAAATTCCTGGCCTCGAGTCTGTTGTCTCAGTACTAGAAGAAGTTTTAATGTGGCCTTCAAGGGTAAGTTTTTTTTTAAATTAAGTTAGTTTGGAAATATATGACTTATTTACTTTCTTTTGCAGTACCCTACCATATTTAATGCTTCCCCTTTGCGCAATCAAGCAGGCGTTTTACTTTATGGGGCTCCTGGTACAGGTAAAACATTTTTGGTTTCCAATTTAGCCCATTCATGGAATCTAAGAATTATTTCTGTAAAAGGACCAGAGCTATTAGCTAAGTATATAGGTCAAAGTGAAGAAAATGTGCGTAATTTATTCAATCGGTATGTTAAATCTATCCATAAACCTACCCCTATACATAAACAAGAATGACATTTCTTTTTTAAATATTTTTTTTTATAAAGAGCCCGCACTGCCAAACCTTGTGTGCTATTCTTTGATGAATTTGACAGTTTAGCGCCAAAACGTGGCCACGATTCTACAGGCGTAACTGACCGTGTTGTCAATCAGTTACTTACCGAGTTAGATGGTGTAGAGGGCTTGCAAGGTGTAACAGTTATAGCAGCTACCTCACGTCCTGAACTTTTAGATCCCGCTTTATTGCGTTCAGGTCGCATAGATCGTTTGATAGAGTGCCCTTTGCCGGATGTCACTGCACGCTTAGCTATTTTTGAAACGCTTTCCACTTCTTTATTATTAGACGAATCAGTAGATTTTGAACATTTTGCCGAAAAGACACAAAACTATACTGGAGCTGATATACAAAGTATTTTGACTTCAGCCAATATGTTGGCCGTTAAAGAGGCAATAGCCGAGTATGGTGATGAGGTAAGTGCATAATAATTGTTATTTTACTTTAAATACAACCTGTACGTTTTAATTTACATTTGCACAAAGCTAACATACATCTACACTAACTTTGCTTTATTTACATGTTTATAGTTGTACAAGAAGATTATTTTATTATATTTAAGTTGTAAATTGCATACTAAAATATAAAATTTATAAAATAATCAATTAGAAAAAGAACAAAAAACATGCATAAATGTCCAACAAAGTAAATTATATTCTTATTTGCTTGTTGTAAAGTAGAGAAGATACCAAAAAAAAAAAAAACAGGAGAACAAGAAATGAAACTATGTAAACTATCATAAAATTATTCGAATTTCTACGTGCCTGGAATAATTATAAAATAATTTTGATACAAAATTTTTTACATCAGCAAAATTGAAAACAATCATGTGCGTTTCATGTAAGTATGTATGTAAGTAAGGTGATAACAATTTATTTGGGATACTTGAGCTAGAGTTTTTCACACAAAATCCCTTTTAACGCTACCAGTAAAAAAAAAATAAAGAAAACAAATTTATTTTACCAGTAGACAAATTAACACTGCGGGTAAACTGCCTAATATGTACAAAATGCAACACATTACCCTGTATGTATGTATGTATTAGTATGAACTTCTTTTATCTAGTTTTAATTTCAGATTAGAATTGAAAATCTAAAAAATTTTAAATTTTGTTTTGTTTGGTGTGGTGGTGGTGGTGGTGGTGGTGTTTGACTGATTTTTTGTGGGTTGGTTGTTAGGCAAAGGAAGAAATAAGTCACGTAACGGATATTTCTGATTGATATTCAATAAACGCCTTCACACAAATGCCAACAGTTAAAAGAAGTTTAAATACAAAATCCAACTACAAAAACGATCCAAGAACAAAACTAAAAGCAAAAAAAAAACTCAAGACCTAAAACAAAAAAATTTTAAAAAGAAGCAAAACAAACTCAAAGATGGCAAGTGTACTTAATTTGTACCTGCTGCAATAGATTTTTTACTGCTTGTGCCATGATAAACAGAGTTGTCATATTTCTTTAAATATGGAAACTTGTTAAAAAGAAATGGTAAGTTGAAAAAATATGCAGAATAAAGTCATTCCAGTGCTGCCTGGTCTAATTAAATGTATCTCCTCAAATCGTAAAAATTTAGTCAATATTTTTTATCTACTAGTTTAAAAAATCCCTCAATTCAAGCCAATAGCCCTTAGTATAACATGCCTTGGCTCATTTAAAAAAAAAAAACAACATTTAAAAAAAAAGTACTCTTTGCCGCCCCAAAAGTACTCAGACATTTTAAAAAGTAGGTTTTGCCAGCCAATCCGTCTATAAACCAAAAAAGTTCCAAAAGGTAAATACCAAACTTACATCTGCATTTCTGTAGAAGATTCAACAAACCTTTTTATAAATTGCATTAAAAAAATTGTTCGTTTAAAAAAATTTTTACAAATAAGGACGAAATTTATCCCTTATGCTCTCGAATTTCAAACAAGTGCTGAACACGTTTTTATTTTTTTTAAAACGCTATCAAACGCAATTTAATTTGGTTTTCTTTTTTACTTATAAAAAAGTTTTAAAATGTAAATAAAAATTACGAAATTTTTTTTTTGGGCCAAAATTTAGAAAAAGTACCAGACAAGTCTCCGCTTAGGCTTTGAATCAAATACAATGATTTTTAATTTTTTTATTTATTGTTAATATTTTGGCAGTAACTAAGTTATTGATTTTCTCCTTTTTGGCCGGCCAGTCTTTAATGTCACTATTTTTATTTATAAACATAGGCAAGAACAATAAATATAAAGAAGTCCAAAAATTAACGAAAACAAGGAAAAAGTACTTCTTGCCCTACTTATTTGACTTTTAACTTTAGTCTATATAAAATATAAAACTATTTCATATTACAGCTGTTTTTGTTGTACCGAATCTTAAATTTTTTTAAAGAAATTTAATTAAAATGGATCTATTAACCCTTTCGCTACATCTTTTTACTTAACGACAATAAAAATTTTATTTTCATATTTTCATAATAGTTTTAATAAAACAAAATTAAATTAAAAAAAAAAATTTTTAAAATTAGTTTGAAATGGGTTATTAAGACTGTTGCCAAATGGCAACAAATTTTCTCAAAGTATACTTTTCGTGTCGTTTTAAGAAATTTCTTATACATCAAGTTCAAGTTTTTTTTAACAGTTTTATTGTATTACTTTCAAAAAACTTATAAAAAATAATCTTTTAATAATTCATTTAAAACAAAAAATTTAAATTAATAAAAAATAAAGTTAAATTTTATAATAAAACCTAAATGAAATAATTTACATACGAGAAAGTTTTCTATAAAAAGAACTAATAAATGTGGTAATCGTAAAAACAATTTCGATCCTTGTTCGGTATACATAAATGTACATTGCATTTTGAACACTTGTACCTAGAGTATCCTTGACAGCCGCTATGTTTGCATCTGCTTTTATTTTCTATATAAGCTGGCCAATGTTGATTTCCGTCGAAACGCACAGAAGCGGAAGGTTTTGTTTCATAGGCTTTTTTTGAGGTTGACGGGCTATCCAAGTCCCCTCCTTCTGTAGAATTTTTCAGCCGTCCTCTTTTACGGGAACAAGTACTTTGGTTAGATAGAGCTAAAAGCCCATCGGCAATGTCATTTCGAAAACGCAAGAGATCCATGTAATCTTTATTTTTTCCATTATTATATTCGTAGTCTCTGCGATACTCAAGCCAGGAGTTACATATAACCATATCAATGAAGCGGTCGAATATCTTGAGGGTCCACTTTTTGGATCTCATCGATATCCTATACAGCGAAAGTAAAAAATCTAGTTTATCCACTCCGCCCATACTTTTATTATACATTGCAATTACATGTGGCTGAGGTATTGCAATTTTTCTCTTCTTTTCAGCGCAGAATCTTGAAACTTCATTCAATGGTTCGTCACCGTATATTGAAGACACTACTTGCACTATGCCTCCATCAAACCATCTTATAATAAATAAATTATTTTTTCTTTCTACGCGGAAGTCATAACTGCCTCTTCCTTCTTTTTTTAAATCTTTCTCTGACTTCAGTGGGACCCTATTTATTCTATTGGCTCTTATAGTTCCACTAGACCAAATCCCTTTTTCTCTCAAAAGTAGGATTAAATTTAGCGTGGAAAAATAATTATCAAAAAACAGTTTGAAGTTTTTGTTTTCTGAAATTGTCTTTGCTAAATGGATATTAATATCGGAGCAAACCCCCAACTTTGTACCACATAAAATTGTGTTTTTGCCCTGGTAAATTTCAAAATCGTGCAAAATTCCAGATGAACTACACAAACAGAAAACCTTTATGCCCCATTTTATTGGCTTTTTGGGCATATATTGCCTAAGCGCTGTTTTACCTTTAAAAGGAATCATCATTTCATCTATGAAAAGATTTTCGTCTTTTGGTAGTGTGTAAGACTTTTTTGAAAACATATTTATTATGGGTCGAACCTTGTATAGTTTGTCATTAGCTATCTCAATCACAGAAAATTTTATATTATTGCGAATAGAATGAAATCGGCCCCTTGTCATATTTTCTGTAAAAGCTGGAATAGTTGTGGGGTTCTTTCAGTACATATCTAGTCGGGAATACCCTATTGATCCAGTAATTATCTCTAGGGCAAGAAATTTTTGAAACTCTTCCCGAGAAAAATTGAATGAGGCTCCGTTTTTAATCATAACTGATTGATTCGTCGCTAGAACTACTTCTTCAATAAAATCTTCCGTATAGTACTCCAAAAAATACTTTACAGGTGTTTTTTGGCAACGGGGAGGATGCTCACTGCTGAAATGTGCTTCTGGAGTGGCCCAAGAACATTTTCTCCAACAAAGTTCATTAAATTTTTTCACAACCAACTTAGAAGTTTGATTTTCAACAGGTTCTACTATTTCGTTTTCAGTATTTTCAAGAATAACTTCATAGGTATTTTCTCGTGTTAAGATTCATTTTGGTCAAAAGTTTCTATTAAATCTTGTAAGGCATTTATATCTTCTGAATCATCATCTTCAATATTTGACAAGTCTGAGTCTTCAAAATTTATCAGGATTTTTTCAATATCACTCTCTTTTATACGTCTTGTCATCATGGCATACAAAACACAAATGAAACTCGTGCAAATAAAAAATAACGTTTCTTGGTCAATTATATACACAAAACAAATTTGTTGCCATATGGCAACAGGTTAATTTTAAAAAATCACTACATACTTATGCGGGCTTGAAAACCATACTTTTTTGTGAAATCATATAAACCAATGTGTTTTTATTAGTTTTTTATTAAATTTTCTTTTTATAATTTTATAATAATATTAAAAATTTTTTTATAAAAAATCAATTTTTGTTGTGAAAATGGTCAAGTATATATGAGGTTAATCTGATTTGGATTATTTTCATAAAAATTTATCTAAAATTTCAAAATTTCACAATTTTTGTCCTCCTAAGATATTAAAAAATAATAATCAGGAAAAAAAAATTAAGATATATTAAATAAGAACAAAAATAATGGTCACAAAAGTGGATGTTGCCATATGGCAACAAAATAGCGAAAGGGTTAATATAGTCTTTAATATAATCTTTCATTCCCATTTAATAATATTTTTTTCTCAAATTATGTAATTGCATACAAAGTAATAAAATTTGGCCAGTCATTAACAATCGTATAAAAAGTTAAAAAAAATTAAATTAAAAGAATTAAAGATTTAAAAAAATTGTTAACAATTTCTATACTTAACGTCAGCAGGTGTAACAGCAAATAGCAAAATGTTCACACAAAAATCTTCTAAAATCACTATCTAGTGTTATTTTTAGGGATTCTTAGCAAATATTTATTTTCCCAGAATAAATTATTATCCTTTGGTAATACTGTTTATCGCTTTACCATCTTAACCAGTGTGGCCATATTAGCTTTTTTAGAGCTAAATTTAGCTTTATTTTTCTTCATTTAGCCCGAAATATTTACATTTAGCTTTTAGCATTTTTTTTAGCTTTTTTTGAAATTGAAATTAGCTTTTTTAGTAGTTTTTGGAGCTAGATAAAAGGTTAAAAATTTGTCGTTTTATATTTTTTGGTATGTATCTTAATTATACTGAAAGGTATCAAGCTCCAAATTTTCTTCGAATTTACAACATAACAGTTTCCGAACCATTGTTTTGCTTAATAATTTACTACTAGCCACATTTAAAAAACGTGAAACATCACAAAACTTCAATAAAACAAAGATATAAGGAAGGTATGGTATTACAAAAAAAAACGTAAGAATTTGTTTTCCAAAACAAATACTTTTAAATGCGGCAATTTTAAAGAAAAAAAATCCAAATGCGACAGAAACATTTTTTTTCGTTTTTTGGTTAAATTATAAAATCTTCTAATATATTGCTCAAAAACACTTATGTCTTTCGTTGAAACAAATTATTATATTAATATTTTTATTTAATAAGAACTTTAAAGTGTTTTTTTGTCAAAAAATCAAATCAAACAGGACCGAAATAATTTTTCTAGAAAAAAGCAGGCACAATGAAACATCGTAGTGTCAAGTAAAGCTCACCATTTTGATAGTATTAAACTATATTTGTTGAAAATCATGCTCTTTATAAATTTTGTTTTTTTTTTTTTAGCAAGACGGTAATTTTTTTTAATTTAAATAAAAACGGTTAATAACGATAATTATTATTTTTATAGATAATTTTAAAAAAATAATAATATTTTTAATTTTTTGATTTTTTCATTTTTACAGTCATTGGTTTTAAATACTTATTGAGGCACACATGTACAAATAAAAATACTTCTAAAAATGCTTTCCTACAATGTAACTTTTTACATTAAAGATAATCTTTTTTTTTCTTGAACAAAATTTACATGAAGGCATTTTTCATGATATATGTAACTTGAATGAAAATTTTCGATTTTTAATGATTTTTATACACGTTTTGTCAACAAACAAAAATTTCATTGAAGGAATATTAAAAAAAAATTGCATCGTGTAAATTTAATCTTATAGTTTCGATTTTTTATTGTTTTCATGTGTTTGTATTTATGAAAAAAGTTTGTTAATAAATTACTAAATTTTACGTGTTTTTGTAAAAAAATGAACGAATTGTGTGTGAGTATTTATATTTAAAATAAATTTTCGTTTTTTTTACCAAAACAGGCGCAAATTAACACCTGCTTCTAAAAAATTTTTAAAAAGCTCTTGTATATGAATATGTATGTATATTAACACATATTATTTTTCTTCTTACTTAAGGTATGGGTCTACCAAGTTTTTGTAAATAAAATCAAAATTTTTAAAACAAATTTTCTTCTTAAATATTTTAAGCACACAAACGTTTTGTTTATATTATGAGATATCTAAATAACGAAGAAACTTTTTAAAAAACGAATTAAAAAATTTAGCTTTATTGTTTGGCATTAACTTTTTTGTTTAGCTCTTTTTAGCTGTTTTTTAAACGTGATTTAGCTTTAACTTTACTTGAAAATCTGGCCACACTGATCTTAACAAGTCCGTTGCATGTGTGTTTGTTTGTGTTTACCCAGCATACCATTGTCGGAGCGCTCTTATATATGAGCTCATATATGAGCGATTTTATGAGCTTCTGTGAGTGTTTGCTGCGTGCATATTTCTGAGCTCATAAACGATCGATTTTATGTGCTTTTTATGAGTAATTTCTGCACTCTGGCAGATAACGGTAAATTCCAGCTAAGCAGAAGAAAGAAGTTGCTCAAATTGATTCATTAGTGAATATTTTTGGAAGCGTAAAGACAAAATTGTGAGTTATCTTGTAATAAATACAAAAATAATACAAAATTGAAACAATGAAAAGAGCAAACTAAAAAATGAGAAAATTAATAAGTGAACTTCGCTCAAACAAATTAAGAAAAGAAAATCCAGCATGAAGTATTAAGAATAATAGTGTTGTTAAAGAAAATAGTGACAGTAAACGTATTTTAGAAAGAGAGAGTGTAAACGAAAACTGGAATAAGAGCTCAAAATGCGTTTTAAAAAAAGAGTCATAAAATACTCTTTTATGCATAAAATTTAGAGCTCTTTCAAGAGTGACCAGTTTAGTGGAAAAAGCCACTCAAAAATGAGCGTTTTATGACTGTTTATGATTATTTTATGAACTCTTTATGAGCGTCAGCGTTCCGACAAAAGAGTCTTTATGAGCTCATTTAGAGCGCATATGGTATGCTGGGTACTTTCTGCAAACAATAAATACAAAAAGAAACAACAACAACCACAACATTGTAACCATTAAACTGTGCATAAATTATGAAAAAACAAATCTATGAAAAGTAAATAATAAAACAATATTTGTGGATTAGTTACATACTTGCTTACTTTACCCTATTCTATTGTAGTTAATGCTTATGTATTGAATTGTCTTTTTGTTATTGTTTTTTTCTACAAATTGATAAAAAATTCATAAAATGTTTCAAGTTCTAATATTTTGTAATGAATAGATCGCTTGATTGATAAAACAAAACTGTTTAATATCTTTGGTTCTACTCAAATTTCATTCTGTTCAAAATGATGGGTGTGTAGGTGTATGTGTGTGTTTTCCTTTCCGCTTTTTAATAGTATAATATAGTTTAATTTATTAGAGAAAAAGCAGTGTGTACATAACGAATTATAGCTTAAAATGATAGTAATAATGAAAAAAAATTTAGAAGTCCTTCCCTTGGCTGTATTCCTAAACGCAATTTGATTTGCATCAAGAAATTTCAACTTCTTCCTTCATACAACCCTTACAGCTTTACCAATGTTAACTGCTTCCAATCAATTAATACAACTATAAACACTTTTCGGTGAGTAGAAGACATTATCAACACCTTCAGTTTTGCTGTCAGAAAGAATTTAGAATTTCGTGATGAAAAGCAAACTGCCTTTGGGAATAGGTACAACCGTTTTGAGAGTTTATTTAGAACCTTAATATGACACTTGCCCTAATTTTGTGTAATTTAGAGTTTAGGGAAAGCAGTTCGAAGGACCACAATAATTTGCTTTCTTTAGCAAACTAGACGCCTATAAAATGAGAGACAAAAAGGTAAAAGTTATTCAAAACATCTTTTGGAAAAAAAACGTACGTAAACAGGACTAAATAGAACTTGTGCCGAAGGGTAAAAATACGATTATTACGTTAGTAGCTAGACAGTCCATAGGGTCCTTAAAAGAACCCTACAAGGGCCCTTAGTGGAACTATGCACGTTAAAATATGCTGATTAACGCTACACTACGTTTTGGGACAAGCTTGCTTGCACTGTCATAGGCCTTCAGTTAAAGTATGATCAGAAGACGTTAAGACGACTAAAAGCACACTATTAGGAGAGGAATAGAGCAAGAGTATCGGGCATAAAATGCTAGGATAAAAAATGGAATTCAGTAGATCAAAAGAAATAGTTCATTAAATACATAATTTCCTTTATTTTATAATACACCTCCTTGGATTGCTGGCGAATCAACATGAAGTAGTGCTTGAAGTACAAAAAGCAAACGAGAATTTACCTTTAAATTAAGTTAAGTTGCAAAAGGTTGTGATGGAGAATTTTCGCCACTTTCGCTTAGAGGCCTGCAGAGCCATTGTGAATCCCTTCAGAAAAGAAGGAGGAAGAATGAATAAGGAAAGGTAAAGAGGAGAAAATAATGTTGATAGAAGTAAGTGTCTGACGACTAGTGCGCAAGCGCCAAACTCTGTTAAAAACTTCCTATGTACCTTGCCACTCTACACCCTCCATAAATCTCATAATATTCCCTAGTTAAGAGCCAGAGACTTAACTAAAACCGTCGTAGAAGCGCTTTCCAGCCACCTTTGCCGGTATATCTGTTCCACAGTTTCTAAATTCTCATTCTCGCACAACCTAAAGAAGTTTGAAATAACTCCTATCACATATCTCACATCGCAATTCCCGTGAGAATCCCAGTTGTGCAGGTTTGTATCCACCTTATTCAGTCCAGGCCGCATAAGTCTGGAGATCCACGCGTGACCTATTTTATTTACCTTTAGCTTGTATTTTTTTCCGATGGTGGCATTACTCAGCTGAATAGGATGAACCACGATTTAATGGCAGCAAAATATCTAGGCTACAATCACCAGAGCTAAGCTTAACGGACACAAAGATACTTCTGGTAGGTTGAGTCTGAAAACTATAATTGGGACCATAACGGGAAATTGTTTGGTAAAACAAGGAATAGCAAATGAGATAAAAGCAAAGTGATGTTGTGAGAATGTGAACTGAGAAAAAAGTCAGATTTATCATGAAGATCAGGTGACCAGAAATTTGGCACAAAGAGTGTAAGTTCTCGTGAGAAACATATAGTCCACTACCTTTTCAATTTTTTTTCTCTATTGTTTTTTTAAAATGGACATACAATGCAAACCTTTAGCTTCAAGCTTAGGTAGGGCAGGCTTTCACTTGCCTGCAACAACATTTCTAGCCTAAGAGTTTTCCTAACGTCATCTCTAATGGTTAAACCCTTTCAGATTTTTTTAAGAAACGCTGGGGCATGTTGCTTAGGGAAAGCAAAAACAGGATCAGACAACAAAGTTAATACTTATCTATCACAAAAAAAAAAAAAAACTCATAGATAGATATGTTTTGGTTGGTAAAACGATCAAGCGGTTAGTTAACAAGGAGTTAGAAATAAGGATTAATATATTCCTGACACAACATACACACTCAAACATAAAATATTAATAACTCTTATTGGCTAAGAATATTATTGATATTTAAATAGTTTTTAAAAAGTATGAGAATGTGTTTGTGTTTTCTGATTTAAATTTTGTGTTGAGTGACGATCGGTTCGTGACGTTGCCTACAAAGTGACAAGTGCCTATTTTGTTAACATGTACCATGTACGTGTGTCAGTATTTGTGTGTGTGTGTGAGTTTTCTTTCTGACATTTGTTGTGGAAGAAACTAAACCCCGGCAAGGCTAAAAGTTTTGAATATGTTTAAGACTTTAGTCGTGTTTGAGCTCTTGGTTAAGACGGTATCGATAATAAAAATTTAACTGTTTTCGTTAATAAATGCTTAATTTTTTTTTAAATGTACTGTATGGGATTAAAGGGGAAGTAAAACGGAAGTGAAGGCAAAAACGAAAAAAAGTTTTAAAACGAAAGAGGATGATGGCTTCGAGAGTGCTGTGGTAGTGGTTTAACTTGAAACTGCAGTTAATAAAATTAAAACGTTTTAAAAAATATTAATAAAACCTTAATGTGTGACATTTACGGCCCATAAAAAATCATAAAGAACGTGATATTTGCCAAAATTTAAAAGAATACAACAACATTTTAATGAAAAAAAGCAATAAACAATATAAAAACATAATATTGGACTTTGAAAAAACAAATGTAAAAAAATATGTAAAAACTAAAGAAAAATTATTAAAAACCTAAATGCCTGTAATGGATTTTAAAAATTATGAATTTTGAAAAAATGTAGAGTTTTTGTATTTTATACTGAAACGAAAGCAAAGTTAAAGAGCAACACAGAGCTTCTCAGTACTTAAACACTTTTTTGTCTATTGAAAAAGTTAATATTGGTAGAGGTTAAGAAAGAAAAAAAAATGGCAGCAACAACAACAAAAAAGTAACGTCGATAAACAAAGCTCATTATGAAGGCAATTCACATACAATTTTCTACATAAATAATTGATTGAGCAGCTAGCATTTCAACAAAACTAAATTAAAAATTCAACAAATCTAATAGAGTAACAACAGTTTTAAACCTTAAATATGAAAAGTGTCGTCATTTTAACCATGAATTAAATTCAATGTATATTGTGGTTGTTTTGAGTAAAGAACTAACCTAAAGAGAATAGAGAAAAAAATTAAATTTCTATTTAAATTGAAAAGCAAATGATACTTAGAAGACGTCTTGGCTGCATATTTTAAGAAAAATGCCTTTAAGAAGGACTAGAAGAAAAATGAATTTCACTTTAACTTTTTTAATGCTTTTCTCAATGTTACATTGTGGGCTCTGCCGAAACCTTGCTTCAATAGAGGAAGTTCAACAAATACTTTTAAAAGCTGATGTCTTACAGACTTTACAGCTAAGAGAGGGTCAAAATGTGGATATAATTTGCCCTTTTAACCAGCCCGTTTGGTATCACAATGAACAGTACTTAAACAAAAATCGCACTCTTATAATAAGAGAAATTTCTATGCCTAAAGCAGGCATTTACAGTTGCCTCTCTCAAACACCCAACAAACATGTGGATTATATTAAATGGGCCAATGTCAGCCTTAATGTATGCAGCAATTTTGCAAAAGAACATCAGTGCAAGCTTTTAGAAACTAAAAAACTTTATCCGGCCAGTGTTGGAAAAGAAGCAGAAATTTTGTATTCAAGTGGAGAATCATCGGATCAACTAGAAGAAACATTTAACAATCCTCCAAAGTTTAAATCTTTTCAGCTGTACAATACCACTTTAAAATATGCTGGTGGCACTGCCATTTTCAATTGCAATGCCTTCTCGCCTATAGCGGCCAATATTTCTTGGGCTTTTAACAATCGCTCCCTGGATAATGTTAACTATTCAAAATATAAAATAAAGAAATGGTCTATAACGGTACAAGAATTACAGATTCAAGATTCTGGAGAATATGCCTGCACCATATGCAATATCTATGGCTGCATATATCGTGCTTCCGTTTTAAATGTTTTGGAACGTGAAAGTTCTCCTCCTATTATCCGCGAGGAAACGGTGCTAAATCAAACTGTTTCGACCGACGAGAATGTTAAATTTGAGTGTGACGTTATATCTGCCATGGAGCCTCATATAGTTTGGTATCATCACAAGAATTTGTTAAATTTTACTGAAGATCAAGCTTTTCATGCTTCTTACAATCCCGAAGCTTTTAAGCTTTTAACACGTCTAGATGAGCCCCACATTTTAAGGTTGGGCAGTGTGCAAGAAGAGGATCAAGGCTGGTATTCTTGTATTGCTGCAAATAGTCTAGGAGAAGCCGTAGCTAGTTTTTATCTCAGTCTTAAAAACCCTGAGACTTTCATAAATGACACTTTAGAGCTTGAAGGGAAAAGTATTAATCAAGATGTTACTGTAAGCTTAGCGGGCTCTAACATTTTAAATCTTGAGCAAACTGACAATGATGAGGCGCTGGATCATGAATCTGATGCCAAACACAGTGGCGTAGAAGAGGAAAAACCACCACAATTCAAAAATTTGAATAAACTTGTAGATCACATGCACAAACCGTCTGGTAGCTCTATACAATTAGTATGTCCTGCCATTGGCCAGCCAATTCCCAATATAACCTGGACCCGTAATAATACAGAAATCGAGAGACACATAGGCAAGGTTACCTACAAGAAATGGTCCATACAAATGGATGATGCTATAACCAAAGATTCAGGAGTCTACAAATGTACTGTGTGCAATGCTCTTGGATGCATAGAACATTCCACTAAGGTTACAGTATCGGATCGTTTGCGTTCCCGTCCCATAATTAGTGACAAGTTTCCACAAAATCAAACTGTGCTCACCAATAGTTCTACGTATTTGGAGTGTAGAGTGGTATCGGACTTAGAGCCTTATATAGTTTGGCTTAAATATACCAAAAGAAATGAATCTATAGAGAAGCTGGAAAAAGCAGTTCCAAATTTTTCTAATGATCAAAGTATGCTATCCACGGAGGTGGTAATATTGGAGCGCGATCAAGACAAGCCAAATATATTGAATTTTACTAAAGTCACTCATGAAGATGAGGGTTGGTACACCTGTGTGGCAGCTAGTTCTTTGGGGCAAACGGTTGCCAGTGCTTACCTTAAAGTGGTGGATAAATTACCTCAAAGGGATGGGTTGCAGCGTGGCCATCCCGTAACAGTAACTGCAGTGGCCATAGTGTTGGTTTTACTATTTCTCCTTGGAACCATATTTGTAATTTATGTCATGCGCAATTTAAAGCATGAAAAACTTTTAAAGCAGCGCATAGAAACCGTGCATCAATGGACTAAGAAAGTTATTATTTACAAGCCACCTCCCTCTGAAGGTAGTTCATGCGATCTACAAATGCCGGTTATTAAAATTGAAAAACAACGCACCACATTTACCACTAACTCGAGTTCGGATCCCAATCAAGGTTTTAATGAATATGAATTTCCTTTGGATTCCAATTGGGAAATACCACGCAATCAATTGTCATTAGGCTCTACCTTGGGCGAGGGAGCTTTTGGCCGTGTGGTTATGGCCGAGGGAAGTAATTTACCTCGCATTTCCCTAAATGGGGCCAACACCACTATAGTGGCCGTTAAAATGGTAAAGGAGGAACATACCGATGCGGATATGGCCAGTTTGGTGCGCGAAATGGAAGTAATGAAAATGATTGGCAAACACATCAACATTATTAATCTCTTGGGTTGCTGCAGCCAAAATGGTCCTTTATGGGTTATTGTGGAATTTGCTCCACATGGCAATTTAAAAGATTTCCTCAAGAAGAATCGTCCTTTGTCGGCATGGGGCAATTGCAGTTTGAAAAGAAACAGCGAACATTCAGAAGATAAAACACAGTTGACAGAGAAACATTTAATATCGTTTGCCTTTCAAATTGCCAGGGGCATGGAGTATTTGGCTTCAAGACGGGTAAGTTATGGTTAGAGGGATCTTCTAGCCTTGCAATTTGTTAACAAACATTTTTTAACGTAAAGTTTTTTGTCCTTTACAATTTGCAGTGCATACACCGTGATTTGGCAGCTCGTAATGTGCTCGTTAGTGATGACTACGTTATGAAGATAGCCGATTTTGGATTGGCCCGTGATATACAAGACACCGATTATTATCGCAAGAATACAAATGGACGCCTGCCCATCAAATGGATGGCACCCGAATCGCTGCAGGAAAAATTCTATGATTCCCAGTCAGATGTTTGGTCCTACGGTGTCTTGTTGTGGGAAATAATGACCTACGGCGAACAGCCCTACCCAAATATAATGTCAGCCGAAGAACTTTATAGTTATTTAATAACGGGACAACGCATGGAAAAGCCGCCACGTTGCTCTCTTAACATTTACATGTTAATGCGTCAATGTTGGCATTTTGATTCGACAGGTAGACCTACGTTTAACGAAATCGTGGAAAATCTTGAAAAAATTCTACAGCTAACAAGTAACATTTCAAACGAAGAATATCTTGATTTATCAATGCCCATGCTAGAGACACCTCCCTCCTCCAGTGACGAAGAATCCGATGCAGAAACATTCAAGGAAAATTCCCTTAGATATCAGTATACATATAAATTTAATTGAAAAGAATTTTAAGAATTTTTGAAACAACAAAAGTCACCAAGTCTAAACAAATTTGAGATTAAATATGAAATAAGTATGTACTTTAATATATAATTAAGTGTTATGATTTAAGTAACAAAACGATAACGGAAAAATATTAAAAAAAAGCAAAAGCAAATTATTAATTAAGAAATAAATAAGCAAAAGGAAAAAAAACGAAGAGACTAGAACAATTAGGTTATCGATAAAAAAAATAAAACAAAAATAAAATAATGCAGCAAAATGAGTTTTAAACAAAAATAAAAAAAAAAAACAAGAATTGCAAATAATTTAATAATTAATTTTTAAAGGATAATATTAAGTTTGCGATCTATTATTAATTTTATAATAGTAATTAAGTATCATGATATTAACAACGACTATAAAAAACTTCTTTCATTGGTTAAAAGAACTAAATATATTTTTTAAAAATTAACTTCTTGAACATGTTTTCTTATCACTCATTCAAGCTCACGGCACTAACAAACGTACATCTTTTGGATTTAATTTTTTTTTTTGTCTCAATTTATAATAAAACTATACACCTTGTATTTTAGAAATTGCCTGAAAAACTTGCTATTAAGCAGCAACATTTAATTGAGGCCTTTAGCTCCACCCGACCTTCTCTTAGTTCCTCTGATGTGGCCAAATATCAAAGGACGTAAGTCAATAAATTCAATTTTTTTCTCACTTTTCCATGTTACCTCTCATATTTTTTCGTTTTAGTTATGCTCGCTTTACCAATAAGGAAAAATCTTCCCGGGAATATGTCTCGCAACGTGCCACTCTGGCGTAGTGAGCTGCGATAAGAATAAAAGTTTGTTTTTTTATTATATTTTTATGGTTTTTATTAAATATTTTTTGTTTGTTTAATAAACATTAATAAAAATATATTTTTTTCTTTAAATGTTTTCCTTATTTTGATTAGTTTTGGAATAATAAGAGGCTCGTTTAGATTTTTGCAAACAAATATCTATATCGTTAGCTTAAATGCAAATGGCACTGACCAAAAATTCTAAATCTACTTTTTTTCTTTAATTCTTTGTGCTGCATTTAAACAAATGACCCCCTTAGGCCAAACTTTGTGGTTTATAATAGAAGTGAAATATAATAAACGGCAAATTCCATTTGTATTTACAAGGTGGGCTAAAAGAAATCACCCTATTGGAAGATACTCTTATTTTTGCAAATGGCGGCCAATGTCAAATCTGTTTTGACATTTGTGAACAAAACAGATGTAGAAAACAAGTAAAGTAACCATAAAGCGTTACACTCCCCAAGAACGCGGAATAATCTTGTCTATTTTTTTGCATAACAATTCGTCTGTGGTGTAGGTGCATCGCGAATTCCATCGCCGAATCCCCGGTCGCCGGCACCGACTGCTCAAACACTGCGGCGCGCCGTTGTACACCAATCTTGAAGAGTAGGGGACCACACGAGCCGCTGCCAGGAGTGGCCGGCCCCGGAACCCTCGTCCTGCCGATAATATCGCCGCTGTTGGCTAGGATGTTCAAAAAACAGAATCGAAGTTTTTAATTAAGAAAAAAAATGAGAGCCAAACGATCGGATAACTTCACTTGGCCCACCTTGTATATGGGTAACTCAATTGAAACGGGTTTGACTATGTAACTAGAAAAAAAGCAACAATTCCCAAGGAAGATTTGGCTTTACCAGATACCAGAGTATCTGGCAGAAAACGAACCCGCCTTCCCCGGACTGGTAGACTTGCGTTCTTACTCACTAGTTTACCAAGGCACCTTATAATTACAATTACATTGTCGTAATTTTTCAGTCGAAAGCAGTTCTAGTTTACAAGATTTATCGGACATATAGAAACTTTCATAAAATTGGTTCGTTTGTATAAGAGATACCGCTTCTCTGATTCCTATACATCATGGCAGTCCCAAAGTCAATTGCTGCAAAAGTTTTCCAGACGGAGCGCATTAAAAATTTTAAAAAATTAATGCAATTGTAGGGGAAGTCCCCTTGCTCCTATCGAAAGACAATTTTTCTTCAATGTAGCTCGCCGTCTTCAAAGTACCCGTGCAACAAGTAATAACTAACTTCTTTTGTCCAAAGATGCAACGCCCTAGCGAGTATTTATTTTAAATTGGTTATCAAAAACAAACTCAAATTATATAGATTCCTAATTTTAAATTTTATACAAACTTAACAACTAGGTATTTCTGGACAAAATTTAATTAGCGTTTACTTACAAAATTTTTCTATTTGCTTTACCCGCTTTTGGTTGCCGTATTCCCCTGTTGTTTTTAAACCAAAGATTATTCTAAACTTAAAAAACTAAACATATTAAAAAGACAGATTCTAACTAATAAACATATAATTTTTAAATAATAAAGTATGCAGAACTTGCAAAATAAATACATAAAGTTCTGCTCCTCTGTTATTGCTGATAAAAACATTCGGTTAGTTGCATAATAAAAGACTTTGTAAGAAAACAAACCATTTGGGCTGCAAAAGGTCAAGCTGAATTGATAAAGCGCCAAGAAACAATCAAAAATCATACGAAAAATTCTGCAAAATGGTTAATCACCTTTTTCGTCAGCGATAAAGCAAAGAAAATATTTTCGGGTACTGATAATGGGTATAAATAGTCCCGCAAAGAAATTCAAAAGCACAGTCACTTCCAAAGCGCATCAACAGAAGCGCCTAAGAACATCAATAGTAATCTTAAAAGTAAATTAATTAACTGCAGATTATTAAAGTCTTGCCATGCAAAGAATTGTTTTATTATTGCTTGGCATGGCCAGCCTTGTGGCCAGTGGTGTTATATTGGACTATGGACGTAAAGGTTCTAACTACAATGAAGGCATGGGACTTCAAGCTCTTCAGGGTAAGTTCTTTAAGAAAGAGAGTTAGAGGATGAAAAACAACGGAGCAATAATTGTAAAAATGTGTTTGTCCCTAAAGGTACTAAAGGTTTGAACGTCAACGCTTTGACCAAAGAGGAATTGTTGCGCCAAAAATTCATTTTGGACATTTTCCAACAAGTCTATCAGCCTTTGAAAAACCAGGATTTGTCTACCTTTGATGACCTTAAGACAATTACCAATGAAGATCTCTACATGCGTGTAAGTGAAAAAAGAAAATAAAATTTTTCCGAATTTAAAGGTTTTTTGTTATCTGCTTAGCCTTTGACCCAAGAAATGCTTTTGGTTTTGGACTTAATTCATGCCAACCAAATGTTGGGCAAAAATCAGGAATGCCTTATCAGCAATCAACAACATGTACGCCAAATGGTAGGTCTCTATAGACTTTTTGTGACTGCTCGCGATTTTGGAACTTTTAAAGGATTAGCGGTTTATGCCCGTCAAAATGTCAACACCGAAATGTTTGTTAACTCTTTGGTCTTGGCTTTGGGTGAACGTAGCGACACCAAAATGTTGATTGTTCCTGCTTTGTACGAAATTTTGCCCCAACTCTTCTACCAAAACAACATTATCGAACAGGTACGCCAATTGGAATCTGGAGTCTCTTCTGTAAAACCACAATTGATTGATGTTATTGGTATGGCTGGTCAAAATGGTCAATACGGCTCACAATATTCCAACCAACAAGGTGGTTTGTTAGGTATCTTAAATAAATCTCAATTGTGGATGCCCTGGCGTCAAATGCACAAGCAATTGACTTTGCGTAAAATGATGGGCGGCAACTTTGTGCAACAAAATGAAAGTCAAATGGACAAACTGATTGTGTCTCTTCCTGGAAATGGTTTATTAAGTCAGGATTTGGATCTTAAAGCTTACGTCAACATCCTTATCAATGAATTGATTGTTAATCAAGACAATATTAAAAACTCCAACAAAAACCAATTTGGAATGGGCATCAAGACTGGACGTGGAATCAACTTTGGCGAAAACAGATTTGTTTTAGATACTGATTCTTACAATCAAGGTGTTTATCAAAACAATTACCAAAACCGTCAATCGATGGGAGGCAAGAGTTTTGGTGGCATTAATATCGACAACGAAGAATCTGAGTACCGTGATACTTATGGAAATGTTAAACGTGGATTTTCCATGGGAGGTAGTAATTTCAAGAATCAATTCGATTTCGATAATCAACAACAATTCAATTTCGATAATCAACAACAATTCAATTTTGATAATCAACAACAATTCAATGGCAATGGACAATATTATGGCTACAATTCGCAAAAAGGACAACAAGGCTACAATACTGTTAGTGTAAATGATGCCCGCCTCTTGTTTGCAGGCAAACGTCGCCAAAACCCCAATAGTGTTGTAATTATGGGTCGCAACCAATATGATAATGAAGAAATCATCTCAGAAGGACGTAATGTTTTCACAAACAAGGATAAGTACCAAAAGTCCAAACTCAATTACGACAATAATGATGAATACGAGACCTATAACAATTTTGGAAAATATAACAATGAAGGTTTCAAAAACCAGAAGAGTTACAACAATGCCAATAAGCGCGGTATGAAATTTGACAAAAACAATGTTGATGAGGATATGTCCCAATTTAATACTGGCAAAAATTGCATGGGCTATAACTGCCGTAACGGTTTGAAACAAAATTTGTATGCTGATGAAAGTTTTGGCAATGGAAATGGTCAAGATGATTTTGTTAACTTTGCAACACGCGGCCCCGTAGGACAAAAACAATATTTTAACGATGATCAATATACGAATCGTAACTATATGGGATTTAACAAGCCAACCACCAACGTTAACAGTGAACGTTCATTGCACATCAACCCCAATAAGCTCAACAACAACAAACAAGGAGATTTTTATAATGATTACGAAACTCAAACTTTTAACCAGAGAGGCAACACAGAATACCCTTACTTTGATGAAGAAAAAATGTCACAAGGCAACAACAAGGTCTTCAATGAAGATGTTTTCGACATTTACAACAAAGGTGGCAAAGACAGTTTCAACGGCCGTCGTTACAGACGCAGTCTCATCAATCAAGATCAAGTTTTTGGCAATGACCAAACAATTACCGGCAAACTTTTGTTACACACCCTGCAACAGTTGGTAGCCCGCCTTAATGTTGAACGCATTGCCTTGGGTCAACCTCAAATAATCGATGACACACAAACTAACTATGGTCGTGGTTTAACAAACTTGGCTGGACTTTTGACTATTAACCGTAACAATATCCAAGGCGTTGGTGCACAGACTGTCAACAAAATCGAAAACATTATTCAACGTATTGACCAGGTTTTGGAACAAAATATTGGTCAAATCACCGGCATGACCTACAATCAGAAAATCAATGAAATCGGTCTTTTGTTAGCAGGACAGGTACAAGAAATTGGTTTAATTGAAATTTTTGGTGAATTACTTCAACAAGGTGGCAAAGCACAACAACAACAACAACAGCAAGGTCTAGTCGCCAATATTATTGAAAAAGAAGAAGCTCAAGTACTTTTAGCCGGTATTGTAAAGGTTGTTGACAACAAAGTGCAACAGCTGTTCAAACAAGGAAAACAATTCATCTCCAATGAAGCTGGTGTTACCATTAACAATGTAGATGTTGATTATTTACAAACCTATTTGGAATATGCTGATATCGATCTTAGCAATTTGCTTAACAACAATTTTTATCAAAGCCAACAACAAGGCAAAAACAAGATTGTACAAGGTCGTGTACCACGTCTGAATCATAAAGATTTCACTATTCAAGTTGATGTCACCTCTGATCGCCAACAACAAGTTGTAGTACGCAATATGTTGGTGCCCCAAGTAGATGGTTTCGGCAACATTTTATCCCTGGCAGAACAACGTCAAAATGGTATTGTTTTGGATATTACCACAGCTGAATTGAAACAAGGACGCAATATTTTAAAGCTTAAGTCCAATAAAATCACCATGACTGCCCCTGATACTACTCCCTTAACTAAAGTTTACCAACAAGTAATGCAAGCCATCAATGGCGAAAAAATGTTCCAACAAAACATTTTGGTTGGTCAATCCAATATGTTACCCCACCGTCTTGTATTGCCCCGTGGTTCCTTTAATGGTCTTTCTATGCAATTGATTACTGTCATAACTCCTGTGGAACAAACTTACCAAAAAACTTCTTACGTCAATGGTTTAGCTGCTTCGTCACTTGATAATTTGCCTTTCAACTACCCCTTGCACTGTGATATTACCGATTTCGACCAAGTTATGTCGATGTCCAACCTTAATGTTAAGAATGTTAAAATCTACCACAATGACAACATTAAAGTGCCATTTATCCAGATGTACTAATTTCAATACGTTGATGATGCTGACGATACCAGATTATGTAAACTGACTATAATAATAAAGGATGACTGTAATAACGAAAATACGCGCTTCTCTCGATAATATTTAGCAGTAATAGAAAAAATAATTTAATATTTAAAATGCTTTAATAAAAATTTAATTTAAAATTGAAAAAAAAATCTAGAGTTTATTATTTTTGAAAACAAGTGAGCATATACAATGCACCTTTTGAGCAGTTTCAGACCAGGAACGTCCACACGAGGCAAATGAATGTCTTGATATACTTTAAACTTAGTGTATAAGAAAAAAATTATAAAAATACCAAATCTTTTATATTTGGAATTTGACATTTGTCCATAATTGTCTTGTCTGATTGTACAATTGCACCAGACACTAAGAAACGCCTTTCAAGTCATGCTTTTTATTTAGTTCCAAAGGTTGTACGAAAACCAAAACTTTTCGATATATTTATGTTTAATCACACATTTTCTACAAAACGTTATAGTTAATACTTAAAGCTATAGTTTTTAAACATACGATTGTTTTGAAAGATTATTGGTGTGAAAATAACACAATACATTTGAAACGTTAATGCTCTAAGTACTGAAATATTTTTTACGTTTTCTCTTTAGGCACGTTGCGTTTTTAACAAGCTGTGCCGAATCTTATATACCCTTTTCGTTGGCATTTCGAAACCCTGAAGTTTTTTTTTATTTTTATCCATTTTTAAGACAATTTTTAATTTTACATAAATAAACACATAAATAAACGCTTTATCCATTTTTGATAGATGAAATATTTCTAATTTTCAAATTGGGGTCAGTGGAAGTGACAATCTACGTTGATAGTCAGACGTGCTTTTCGAGCGATCATGGGGACACGCAGAGTCAGGCTCTACTAAGTTCCAGGTCATTATGACGTTTCCGGCAATGAGATTGCCGATGAACTGGCAAGGAAGGGATCGGCCCGGGATATTGAACTCAGTTGTGAGCCGGTGAGGCCACCACTGAGTTTTTGTTATGAACTGATAGGGACTTGGATAATGGACAAGGTGGGCCAAACCTAGAGGGACAGGGCTGATTGCAGAATCTCTAGACTTTTATGACCCAGGCTGTACAGGAGGGGCACTGACCTGCTGCTCAAGGAGAGCAGTGGGGTTCTGAGGTGTATTATTGGGACTCTCACAGGCATTGCGATATAAGATATAGGACGAACAAATGGGACAGGAACTCTCCAGATTTCTGCAGGGTATGCGGAGACGAGAAGGAGATAGAGACGGTAGAACACCTTATCTGCCACTGCCCTGGCCTGCAGATTCGCCGACAGAGGTGGTTTGGAAGACGCTTCTTAGATGGACTTGGTGAGGTCCCTGGCAGTGGGCTGGGGAGCATCATAGGTTTCATTGAGGGGGTTGGGTGGCTAGGCAGATAGGCAATTCAGGGCCTATGACTATTGAATTTCTTAGACATCTTTCGGACGGTACTCTTGCTTTCTTTATCCTCATCCTTAACTACAAAATGTTTGACTTACTTCATTTTTTCTTCTCGACTTTTCTGAAGGGTTTTACAATGGGCCTGATGGCCTCCGAGTGGTGGTGGCGAGTTTGGACTCGCTACTACCCTTCGTAACCTAACCTAACCTAACCTAAATAGGGGTCGGTGTCATATTTTAACCACTTTCGGGTGACTTCAAGGATAGGCTTTTACTTTATAGGGTTTGTTGTTGGTTAAGTTTGTCTATATGCATTTCATTGGTTCTTACACCAAATCCAATGAAATGCATATAGACAAACTATAGATTTGGTGTAAGAACCAATGAAATGCATATAGACAAACTTAACCAACAACAAACCCTATAAATTAACAAGAAAATTGGGATTAAATCCTAAATAATTTAAAAATTGTGTTGATAGGCTTTTACCCTAATTTTTGCACATTTTGTATGGCAATGCCCTTAGGTGATGAAAAGAGGGGGTAAGTATAATAATATAATGGGGCCTGTAATACATTTAATTCCTCTAAGAGCGTTTTGGGAGGGGAACCTAATGAGGGTCAGTCGTACACATTTTTCTAAGGCCGACTCTGGGGAAATAATAGGCGCTTTTACATCGTTTTTGTGATGGAGATATGGGGTAAGTATGTTCTAGGAATATGTTTGGGAGGGAACACTAATGGGGACATGTGATACATTTTATATTTTTTAAGGGCGACTCTGAGAGAAGTGTAGGGGTTTTATCCCTTTACATAAATTAAAAATTATTAAATATTAGGGAAATTAACAGTTCTTCTATTGCTACAAAAAAAATTTTTAAAAATTTAAGCATACAAAAATATGTTATAATAATACAGCTTATCGATTTTTTTTAATATGTAGGATTAAACAGTTTGAATAAAAGTTTTAAACTGCACTTTTTAAAGAGACTGCGAGCTTTTTCTTGTGGTAAATTGGACTTAGCCCTTTTGCTTATCACTACAAAACAACATTAAAAATACGAGATAACTGTAATTTTTTTCTTTGTAATCAATGCATTCGTACCTGCGTTAAAATTTCAATTTCTAACAAAAAGTGGACTAAGAACTTTTGCATGTTAGGCCAGCGATATGACGCTTAGTAAACTTATGATTGAAATATTACTCATACGCAAGCAGGGCAAATGACATTTACTTGTTTTAACCTCATTTTCATTTATTATTTTTATATTGAAAATATTTTTAAGAAACGACTAGAGTATTTTAATTAATATTCTGAGCAGAAATCATTTGCTTTCAATAACTTCCTTTATTAGAAGATTTACATTCTTGCTTTTTTTTAATTAAAAATTAAAATTCTTTAATTGTAATCAAGAAAAGTAAAATAGTCACAACCGTTAGAATGAATTAATCTTTTAGTAGTAATAGTTTGTGTCTTTTTTGCAAACTCACCTTAAGTGTTGTAGTTATTTTGGAGCTTTTTCCCACAACCTAATTTTTAATTTGGCGACACGTAAGTTCATAAAATGGTTGCGGTTCCTTTAAATTTTTTAGTGTTTGGTGTTTTACACACAAAAATATTTTTGTAAATAATTGTTAAAATTTATTAAAGGACTATTAAACGAAATTTAATGCCCAATCAGGGTTGGGCAGTATTTCAAAAACTTGTATTTGAAATTCGTATTTGAAATACAAATACGTATTTTGTATTCGTATTTGAAATACCACCTTCTAATGTATTTTGTATTTGAAATACCCAACACTGAAGTATTTTGTATTTTGTATTTCAAATACTTATGATGGTAAAATACATTTTTGCAAAATAAATTTTTTTGGTATACAAAAAGTTGTCATTAGAAAAATTGAAAAATGTTACAAATAAAAAAAAAAAGAATGGAAACTTTGTCTTCGTATTCATTCACGTCTTCGCCTTGGCAAGGTACGTTCTATTACAGGTCTCACTCAATCAGGTAATATCAAGAGCTAAGCGGATATTTGGAAATGTGAATGTCAAAAAAATTAAATTTTGTATAAAAATTAAAATTTTTTTGACATTCACACTTTTAACACATCAAGTAAGATCGCTATATTTGCCTCTGCCGAGTCTTATATACCCTTCACATTGCTCTTTTAATATACCCAGCCGAGTTATTTTGTACTGCAAATAATATAATAAAAATACCTTGTGCCAGTTTTAAGGTCAATAGAAAACTTTACCAAATTTTAACGTTCCTTTGGATAATAGAAATAGATGAAGAAGATTTGAGGTCGAGAGTTATAAAAGTTTTCAACATTATTCGTATTAAAAGGTTAATAAAAGTTGTTAATTTTTATGGGATCTTCTAGCCCCCCTGCTCTTCTTCAACCTTTGTTTTCCAAAATGTAGGTCTTATCATACAATTACTTTTTGTAGAACACTAGAAGTCGATAGCTGTTATAGTTTCCGAGATATAGCGTATTGAAAATTTCATCAAAATTGTTATTTTGTATGGGAGCTACACTTTCTCCTGCCCCCACTCAAAAATTTGTTTCTCAAAGCTATCGACCTAAGCTGTTATAATTTCTAAGATTTAGCGCATAAAATATTTCACAAAATTTGTGTAATTGCAGAGAAAAAACCACTTCCCTTGATCCTATCTGAAAAAAACTTTCCTTTTGTGGTCTCTATTTTCAGAGTATCCGTGCCAAGTTTTGGGGCAAAGATGACTATATTCACTGAGATATATAGGGATGTATGCACGGATTTTGTCCTAAAAAATGGGTTTTTTGATTTGTCGTTTATATCTCGGTCAACAGTCAACCGATTTTGCTAATTTTAAACAGCGATTGTCTCCAGGATATTTACAAAAGTTTAACACCAATAACTGGTCCGTGTCACTTTATTTGATTTCGGAAACTTGATTTCAACAGACTGACAGATGGACATGGCTATATCAACTTCCCTATCTATAAGAATCCAGAATATTAATACTTTGTGGGGTCGCAAATGGAAAATAAAGAAATTACAAACGGAATAATAAACTGATATATACCCTTATCACTATGTCAAGGGTATATAAAAGAAATGCAGAGGTTGAATTTTTGAATTCACCTTGATATTACTTTTAATTTAATTTGTTTTTCACATTCAAGGCACATACAGAGAACCAAGGCACATTCAACCAGGTAATATTAAGAGCCCAGCTGATTAAAATCAATTTGACATTTTCACGTTATAAAAATTTAAAATTTAATATGAAATTTTTAATTTTTCTGACATTCTACCGTTCAAACACAAAAAGGAAATGCAGAGGGTGAATTTTTCGAATTCGCCTTGGGTTAACCTTGTTAAATGTGCCTTGCAGAGAACTGTTTTCATAAAATTTAACACCAGTCTGTTTTCATCAGGACCTCTCCAACAAGAGTTCATGAAAGGAAACTCATGTTTTACCGATTAATTAATGGTTATAAATGTACAAATGTTGTATTTTGTATTTTGTATTTGAAATACTCGACTTGAAAGTATTTGGTATTTTGTATTTTAAATACAAGCGAAAGAAGTATTTTGTATTTCAAATACAGCAAAGCATGTACTTTGCCCAATTTCATAATCGTTATAGTAGATTTATAAAGGGCTTATTTAACAATTATGCCATGTATATTTGTCAAATGAGCCCTTAATAAACCTACTATAAGTATTATCAATTTGGTTAAAAATGCTTAATTTTTCTTCAAAAAATAAACTACCCAGTAAAAGTTATGTAAGGGGCTCTTATTAGTTCATAGGTTACAAAGTAACGAGGTCGTTGCAACAGAAAAATTACCTTTTGGTAAAGCTCTTAGTAATTTCATATGTAGGTATATGTATATGCAAAAAAAAGTATCATAAGTATCAAAGTACAATACTTTGGTTTTAAAACCCTTAAATTTTTATTAAAAATTTAAGAAAATGTTTGTAACTAGTTATTTAATTGTTTTGTGTAATCACATTTGTAAGCAGGGGTCGTGAATTTAGGGACAACTCAAACAAAAAAGTAAATAGTATTTCTTCATCTCTAATATTACTTACTAGCTTACTAGGTAAGCAAAGGCTTTGTTGGGTGGTGCTAAAAATTTAACCATAAAACTATTTATGTCTTTCCCTGAGCATAGGGGCTACCATGGTAATGAACGGGCAGATGAGCTAGCTAAGAAAGGATCTGCTCTGAATATCTCCAATGTGAATACAGCCGCAGTTCTGTTGCAAAATAAGAGCAGCATCTTTCTGCGCATTGCTGATGATAGGTGGCGGGGGTTGGATATGTGTAGGGTCGCCAGGCAAACGTGGCCTTCTTTTGATGTCAAACGTACTACGCAACTTATTAACTGGAATCACGTGGGAATTTTGAAGTCGCTGGCGGTGCTAACGGGTCACTGGATGCTGGGAAGGCATGCAGAACGACTCGGCCCCACGTTCAACGATCACTGTCGCAGTTGCAAGAATAGGGAAAAGGAGGAATCAGTTTTCCATCTTCTCTGCGGATGCCCTGCTCTGGCTGTGAAGAGGCACAAATTCCTGGGCTATCGTGTACTGGATAACGATTGTGCTGAACGACCTATCGAGATACATCAACGCGACAGGGTGGGTCTAGTACTCCATTTTCCCTTGGACCATTGCTTAAGGGGGCCAATCACCTATCGAGTGGTGTGGTGTTGTCAAAACGGAGTCATTAAACTCTACTTGACAGTTTGCGTGCAGCACGGAAACCAACCAACCTATGTCTTTATGAACTTTGTAAAATTATGTTTTTCTGTGATGTTCTGGTATAATTTAAGTTAAAATTTTACAAAAATTTTTCTCTGGAAATAAGTTCTTATTTTAATTTAACATTTACATTTTCGAGCCTTAACCCTTTAAACATAATTGTGTTTATCGTGCGTGAACTGTTGTCTGCATGATTTTTTATCACCTTTCTTTGATCGTACTTTTATGTTGTTATCGTAAGTTATAACAAAACAAATATTCTTCTTCGTCTAGTATGGCTAAAAATAATTAAATTAAAAAAGATAAATACAGAATAATAAACATAAACGTATTAATATATAATAATTAAAAATGCACTGTTTGCAAATTAAATAAATGCAGTTCTTCTTCTCCATTTTTGCTGATAAATGCATCTGGCTAATTGCATAATAAAAGACATTGTAAGACGACAAATCATTTGGGCTGCAAAAGGTCAAGCTGAATTGATAAAGCGCCAAGAAACAATCAAAAAACATACGAAAAACTTTGAAAATGGTTAATAACCTTTTTCGTCAGCGATAAAGCAAAGAAAATATTTTCGGGTACTGATAATGGGTATAAATAGTCCGGCAAAGGAATTCAAAAGCACAGTCACTTCCAAAGCGCATCAACAGGAGCGCCTAAGAACATCAATAGTAATCTTAAAAGTAAATTAATTAACTGCAGATTATTAAAGTCTTGCCATGCAAAGAATTGTTTTATTATTGCTTGGCATGGCCAGCCTTGTGGCCAGTGGTGTTATATTGGACTATGGACGTAAAGGTTCTAACTACAATGAAGGCATGGGACTTCAAGCTCTTCAGGGTAAGTTCTTTAAGATAGAGAGTTAGAGGATAGAAAACAACGGAGCAATAATTGTAAAAATGTGTTTGTCCCAAAAGGTACCAAAGGTTTGAACGTCAACGCTTTGACCAAAGAGGAATTGCTGCGCCAAAAATTCATTTTGGACATTTTCCAACAAGTTTATCAGCCTTTGAAAAACCAGGATTTGTCTACCTTTGATGACCTTAAGACAATTACTAATGAAGATCTCTACATGCGTGTAAGTGAAAAAAGAAAATAAAATTTTTCCGAATTTAAAGGTTTTTTGTTATCTGCTTAGCCTTTGACCCAAGAAATGCTTTTGGTTTTGGACTTAATTCGTGCCAACCAAATGTTGGGCAAAAATCAGGAATGCCTCATCAACAATGAACAACATGTACGCCAAATGGTAGGTCTCTATAGACTTTTTGTGACTGCTCGCGATTTTGGAACTTTCAAAGGATTAGCGGTTTATGCCCGTCAAAACGTCAACACCGAAATGTTTGTTAATTCTTTGATCTTGGCCTTGGGTGAACGTAACGACACCAAAATGTTGATTGTTCCTGCTTTGTACGAAATTTTGCCCCAACTCTTCTTCCAAAACAACATTATCGAACAGGTACGCCAATTGGAATCTGGAGTCTCTTCTGTAAAACCACAATTGATTGATGTTGTTGGTATGGCTGGTCAAAATGGTCAATACGGCTCACAGTATTCCAACCAACAAGGTGGTTTGTTAGGTATCTTAAACAAATCTCAATTGTGGATGCCCTGGCGTCAAATGCACAAGCAATTGACATTGCGTAAAATGATGGGCGGCAACTTTGTGCAACAAAATGAAAGTCAAATGGACAAATTGGTTGTGTCTCTCCCTGGAAATGGTTTAATAAGTCAGGATTTGGATCTTAAAGCTTACGTCAACATCCTTATCAATGAATTGATTGTTAATCAAGACAATATTAAAAACTCCAACAAAAACCAATTTGGAATGGGCATCAAGACTGGACGTGGAATCAACTTTGGCGAAAACAGATTTGGTTTAGATACTGATTCTTACAATCAAGGTGTTTATCAAAACAATTACCAAAACCGTCAATCGATGGGAGGCAAGAGTTTTGGTGGCATTAATATTGACAACGAAGAATCTGAGTACCGTGATATTTATGGAAATGTTAAACGTGGATTCTCCATGGAAGGAAGTCGTTTCAACAATCAATTCGATTTCGAAAATCAACAACAATTCAATGGCAATGGACAATATTATGGCTACAATTCGCAAAAAGGACAACAAGGCTACAATACTGTTAGTGTAAATGATGCCCGTCTCTTGTTTGCAGGCAAACGTCGCCAAAACCCCAATAGTGTTGTAATTATGGGTGGCAACCAATATGATAATGAAGAAATCATCTCAGAAGGACGTCATGTTTCCACAAACAAGGATAAATACCAAAAAACCAAACTCAATTACGATAATAATGATGAATACGAGAATTATAACAATTTTGGAAAATATAACAACGAACGTTTGACAAATCAGGAGACTTACAACAATGCCAATAAGCGCGGTATGAAATTTGACAACAACAATGAAGATGATATGCCCTGGATGAACACTGGTAAAAATTGCAAGTACTCTAACTGCGGCAACAGTGACCGTGTAGAGCAAAAATACAACAACAAACAAGGAGATTTTTATAATGATTACGAAACTCAAACTTTTAACCAAAGAGGCAACACAGAATACCCTTACTTTGATCAAGAAAAAATGTCACAACAAGGCAACAACAAGGTCTTCGGTGAAGATGTTTTCGACATTTACAACAAAGGTGGCAAAGACAGTTTCAACGGCCGTCGTTACAGACGCAGTCTCATCAATCAAGATCAAGTTTTTGGCAATGACCAAACCATTACCGGCAAACTTTTGTTACACACCCTGCAACAGTTGGTAGCCCGCCTTAATGTTGAACGCATTGCCTTGGGTCAACCTCAAATAATCGATGACACACAAACTAACTATGGTCGTGGCTTAATAAACTTGGCTGGACGCTTGGCCATATACCGTAACAATAACCAAGGCGTTGGTGCACAGACTGTCAACAAAATCGAAAACATTATTCAACGTATTGACCAGGTTTTGGAACAAATTATGGGTCAAATCACCGGCATGACCTACAATCAGAAAATCAATGAAATCGGTCTTTTGTTAGCAGGACAGGTACAAGAAATTGGTTTAATTGAAATTTTTGGTGAATTACTTCAACAAGGTGGCAAAGCACAACAACAACAACAACAACAGCAAGGTCTAGCCGCCAATATTATTGAAAAGGAAGAAGCTCAAATACTTTTAGCCGGTATTGTAAAGGTTGTTGACAACAAGGTGCAACAGCTGTTCAAACAAGGTAAACAATTCATGTCCAATGAAGCTGGTGTAACCATTAACAATGTAGATGTTGATTATTTACAAACCTATTTGGAATATGCTGATATCGATCTTAGCAATTTGCTTAACAACAATTTTTATCAAAACCAACAACAAAACAAAAACAAGATTGTACAAGGTCGTGTACCACGTCTGAATCATAAAGATTTTACTATTCAAGTTGATGTCACCTCTGATCGCCAACAACAAGTTGTAGTACGCAATATGTTGGTTCCCCAAGTAGATGGTTTCGGCAACATTTTATCCCTGGCAGAACAACGTCAAAATGGTATTGTTTTAGATATTACCACAGCTGAATTGAAACAAGGACGCAATATCTTAAAGCTTAAGTCCAATAAAATCACCATGACTGCCCCTGATACTACTCCCTTAACTAAAGTTTACCAACAAGTAATGCAAGCCATCAATGGCGAAAAAATGTTCCAACAAAACATTTTGGTTGGTCAATCCAATATGTTACCCCACCGTCTTGTATTGCCCCGTGGTTCCTTTAATGGTCTTTCTATGCAATTGATTACTGTCATAACTCCTGTAGAACAAACTTACCAACAAACATCTTACGTCAATGGTTTAGCTGCTTCGTCACTTGATAATTTGCCTTTCAACTACCCCTTGCACTGTGATATCACCGATTTCAACCAAGTTATGTCGATGTCCAACCTTAATGTTAAGAATGTTAAAATCTACCACAATGACAACATTAAAGTGCCATTTATCCAGATGTACTAATTTCAATACGGTGATGATGCCAGATTATGGAAACTAAGACTAATAGGTTTAATAGATGACTGTAATAACGATTTAATTTTCTGTAATAATTATTATAATTTGTAAATGTTTTATTTAATTTAAATTAGATTTGTGCAATAAATGCTTCAAGAATGCATTAAAAAAATTTGTGTTTATAAATTTGTAGGAACAGTGCGTTTTAAGGCTTAGCTTTAATTATTTTTATTCTGATTTACTATTGGGAATGTAATGACATTATTTGCACTTGAATTTTCAAAGATCTGTAATCTTGAAAATTCTTTTTTTTTTTTGGTTTTTATATCCTTGTTAATCCTTCCTTTGAGAGAGTTCCTTAAGGAATTTTAAACTATTTAATAATATCTTAGAAAACTCTTAAAAACATTACACAAGTTTTAAAATAAACATGTGCCTGACTTTTTTCTTTTTTTTGGCTTTGTGCTTCTTCAATTCAAATTGATTCAAATTATAAAAAGTCTTTGTATTCCCTAATATAAGAAAAATGGTTTATATTTTTTTGTTGGATTTGCTATTTTGGAATTTAAATTCAATACAATTGTGTGAAGATTTTTTGAATACATATTTGATATTGTTGTGGAAATAAACAAATGAATCAAAGGAAATAAAATCACTTCCACCCAATGTTAAGCATGTGTTTAAAGGAAGGGGGGATGGTTCTTACTTCCTGTTTATTTGAGAAAAAATTGGTTACAATCTCATATTTATCCTTTTGGTTTGGTTTTACATAATGAAAGTATGGGGTTTTATTTAATTCTTTTCTTTGACAAAGAAAAAAAAAGAAATAAAGGAAATATATTTATGTTTGTATTTGAATGTTAAAAGACGATTTTGTTTTATGCTCAACTTGAGAGCTCAATATAACGTTTCCCTTTCTGCTTTTTACACATTAACTGTCTATACAAATTCTTTGTTTGTATTTATTTTTGTCAATAGCATTGTGTTTTGTTGTTATTATTATCCTTTGCACGTTTAAGAAAGACGCCTCAAGTTGTGATGTGATTGAATTTTTCACACATTTGCCAAATTTGAAAAGAAAAAAATTGTAATAAAATAAAAGCGGTTTAAACTCAAAAATAGAACGCAACACCAAGATGTTATAAAAGCCATATTACTTGAAAATATTTGAAAACTTAAACCTAATTAATTTGTAATTATTTTACGTTGTTTAACGTTAATAACTTAATTAAACAAAAAGTTAAAAATAATTACTAAACATGGCTTAACTTTTCCCCCTTAAAAGCTTTCACAAGTTAATAACGTCTTAATTAAGCCAACAATTATTTAAAAGTTATTGAAAGAAAAACTTTTTTTAAAAAATAAGTTTGCATAAAACTATTTGTAGTCCTTTTGAAATCCTTTTTTATTATTTTTTTAACTCAACTTTAACAGATTACAACTTTCTTGAGTTAAACAAAACTTTTACCACTTTTCGTCTTTTATTTTGCCTCTTGTGTGTTAATTTTCGGTTTTTTTACGGAAAATAAAGTTTTTTTCCCGCATTTACACGCTAATTTATAACGCTAAAATGTTGTAAACTACAGCTGAATAAACTTTTGTAATTCTTAAGATAGAGATTCCCAATTTTAATACTTTGGTTCATACTTAAGTTAAAAATATTTTTCCAATGTGTTTTTTCTTGAATGTTTTGGTTTGTTTATAATAATTCTCAATAAGTTAATTGCAGTTATAATATAAAGGTAGAATATATTCATGAGGTTTTTCAAGAATATGGTGGGTGTAAGAAATAATGAAGTGCAAACTTAACCTACAATAAACTCTATACATAAATTAAGAAACTTTGGATCCAATTATGCATAATATTTGAAAATTGTTTCTTTTCAAAACCATAAAATAATTAGGGGATTCACAAGGTGTTCTATTATGTCCTATTGTCATAATGTAAAACCTAGACCAACTATTGGACACTCGGCGCAGGTTTAGGTGAAATTGTTATGACTTTTCAAAACCATAAAATAATTAGGGGATTCACAAGGTGTTCTATTATGTCCTATTGTCATAATGTAAAACCTAGACCAACTATTGGACACTCGGCGCAGGTTTAGGTGAAATTGTTATGACAATTTAATAAACATATAATACGACGTAGTATTTTTTTAAAACTATTTTTGTATTCAAGGCAACAACAATGTTTTTAACCTATTGTGAAATTTTATAACATAACTTCGACTGGTCAGCGATGACACCCCACAGAATCTGCGGTGTGCCGAGGTATAAATAAATGGTTAGGCATACTCTTTATCACTGTCCAGAGCGCTTGCGCTTTAGGGCATACTGTCTAGGGTTTAACATCTTTTAAAATCTTGAGGAAGTATCTGAGATTGCTATGGTGAGACTGCTGGTATTTGCCTATAAGGTGTGGAGCACTGTGGATTTCATTTATTAAGCTTGCATCGCCGGGTTATTGTTAATTCTTTTCTGATAACATTAAGGGCCAAAACGGTTTTTGTAGGGTCTTCCGCACCAGCCTGTTCAATCTTAACTAACCTAAAGATTTTTTATCAACTACTCAATCATAAAGAAAATTCTAAAACAAATCTTGCAATTCACACAAAAAACTACAAAAAAAATTTTTCAAACAAATTCTTGCTCAAAATAATTTATTTTTTTAGTCAATTTATTTAATAGTCTCTAATAATATTTTTATTTGATTTTTAAATCAAACAAAATTTTCGCCTAGACAATTCAAATATTTAACCAGCTCAACAAAATTTTTTAACAGAAACTAAAATTCTTGCAAAATTGTTTGTCTAAATTTACAACTTTCGTTGTAGGTACTTAGCCAGACAAAATATTTACTGATTCTCTGAAATTTGTTACTGATTCTACAACTCAGTTTTTTCTGTGTTGCGTTTGCCTAGGGGGAATTTGGTCTGCACTTTTTTAGAAAAACGTTTTTTACCATAAAAAGTTATTTTTCTTCTGTTTGATTTTCTTATTTATGGCAAAGATAAAAAAAGGTTTGATAGTAATCTACATTGAGAATCACTGCAAAACTTTTTGTTTACACATTTATGCCAAATTAGGAGTTTTGATTGCAACAACAAAACTATTTTTGAAAAGGCTGTTCTTCAGTTAGAGGCAAAGTTAGACAAGCAAACGGATGCACTAAACTTAAGTAAACCGCGGCTTAACTTCCGTCTCCGCAAACATTCTGTAACATAACTGAAAATGCAAAGAAATTAAAGAAAAAATAAACCAAATTAATGCTTAATGTTGTACAAAATGTACAATGGGAAATCCTTTTTCTCTTTAACACAAACATTGAAACGTTCAAATATCCGCTCGTTCATCTTTATAAACTTTTTATTATTGTTTAAGTTGCCAGCAGTAAAAAAATTTCAACAAAATTTAGGTTTAAAAGCTTTTTAAATCCAGAAATAAAACCAATTAAACTATATTCATGGTCTTAGCTGGCAATGGCGGTATCAAAATGAGGTCTTTATTTCATTGCTTTGCTTTAAAAGTTAAATTATATTGAGTTAAAAATACCTAAAAATTTTATAAAAAAATTATATGGCAACCAAATTGTTAGAAAATCTATTGGTAATAAGAACACTAGTAGTACTATTATAAAAAATAAATTTTCTTATGTTATAGAGATACAAATTTCGAAGTTGGCAAAGGGTCTGCTTTCAAGATCTTGAAATCTTAACTTGATTTAATATTAAAATTGAAAAAAAGATTAAAAATATTGTTTATGGACTAAGGTATCGTATCTAATAATTCTTGTTATACCTTTCACATAAGTGATAAGTTTGTCATTCAGCTTGCAATTTCTTTAATATCCATGTGCGACCCCATTGGTATATATTTTCTTGGTCCTTATAGATCGGGAAGTCGATTGAGCAATGTCCGTCTGCCCGCCTGTCCGTATTATAGTTGAAATAAAATTTTTTCAAACGCCCCGAAATCGCATAGACCCGTAAGTGGTATCAAACTAATAGAAATATCTGCGAAAAAATCGCTATTGAAATTCAGCAAAATTGCCTGATAACTGACCGAGATATAAGCCAAGTACCAAGACAACCTCTTATTATTTCTTTATAATTTGTACATAAAAAACTTCTGCAACTGTCCCGGAGTTTTCCTCTACATAGTTGCAATGTAAGACTGACTACCGATAATTTTTCTTTACTAACAATTTTCTGACACATAAACACACAGGGTTGCCATGCAAAGTTTAATTTTTTGAAATATGTTTAAATTACTCCCACAGCTTCCAGGGTGCTCCTACAAAGGTCAAATGTAAGACCGTCCCCAATTAATTTTTCCTCCCAAACATTTTTGTAGAACATACTTACCCCCAACCAACCGGGTCGCCATACAAAATAAAAAAAAAGTTAGGGAAAAACCCCCTACAACTTCTCCGTAGTCACCCGAAGAGGGTAAAAATATGACACTGGCCCCTTTTTAAAAGTTAAAAATATTTTTTAAATAAAAAATATGGAAAAAATAAAAAAAATTTCGGGGTTTTGAAAGGCCAATGTGAAGGGTATATAATAAAGCGCTCTTACCTGTTTTTAACTATTATTGCATTTCAGTTTTCATTTTTCAAACTTCAACCCATAGTGATATTTAATTTGCTCTTTTCTAAAAGTTTTCTTCCCGAAACTCACAGCTCTTCACCAAATAACTCTCCTTTACTTGTGGGAGTTTTTAAAGGAAAGTAAATATTTAAAACAACTTGAAACTTTTGGCAGTGCAGATATTTTTTACAGTTATAATAAACTTTTTTAAAGATTACAAAAGGGTTAAATGTTCTTCTCAAACCTAAGACAGATATTATCTGAAATTAATTATTATAACAATTTTGTTCTTTTTATTTTGGATGAGCAAGTTTCAAATTGGTGTTTGTGTAAGCATTTCATATTAATAAATCTGTAATTAGACTCAACAATCCTGAAAAATCTTCTACTTAGTTATTAAAAAACTTTTATTGATAAAAAAAAAAAGAAAAAGGTTGAATGCAGGTTTTCTTTTAAATTAATATTGTAGTTGTTATTGTAGGTGACATTTTAATATAATATTGTGTTCATCCTCTTGTCAATATTGCTGATACAATAAGGAACGATTATAATAACAAAATAAAAAATCTCATTTAAAACTCAGACAAAAACTCATTATGTTCGAGGAAAATTAAACTGTATTCGGTAGAATAATGAAGAAAATGAAGAGAATGACAAGCCAAACACACACACACACACACACACACATATTTGACTAGTGTTGTTGATGTAAAAAATGTATGTTCGTTACAAAAAGATCCTTTTTAAGTTTTCGCACATTTTAAGGTAGTACGTGAAAATATATGCGAAGCGTTATTTAATTTCTTCTTTCGAGTGGATCTGTCCATCATATTCGGAAATTTTATTGCCTTAGAAAGGTTTTCTGTCATTATTCTGTTCAAAATAGATTTGGAAATAACGCGCAGCAGAACACTTTAATGCACCAAGTTCCTTTTGATCTTGATTAGCCACGAAGGCTAAGGACATTGAAATGTCGCAGATCAAAAAGTTATGGCCATACGAAAGTCTTAATCACATTATACTCGATCCAGGACTAACCTTTTAAGTGTTATATCCCAGACGGATTTTAATAAGAAGTTAAGGGTCCTTATTCCCGCTAGGAGTGAGTTGTATGGGGGTTACGTCGTGAAGAAATATTTGTTATGCATGAGACACGTTAGTTACTTTATGACAGAAATATTCTTAGATGTATCGCAACTGATAACTGGGCGGCTCTTCTGTCACTCAGTTCGCACATTACTAATGCTGGCATCCCCTCTGCCAATAAAATGGGGCTTACCATAAATTTTTTCGGGAAAATATATACTCAAAGGATGAAAACATCTGACCGCTCTGATTGAATAGAATTTTGAAAAGCCAGAGTTTTTTTAAAGCTTTGATAATTAAAAATCCAATATTACAATGTAATTTTTTTTAAATCTTTCTGTTTTACTAATGAATATGAAATATTTTCTAACAAAAGGATTTAAAATTTAAAAGTTATAACTCTTAAAAGGGACATTAGTTTTATTGAGTTATTTCTCAGAATTTTTTTTTTAAGTTTAAACGGCTTTTAACAAGCTTTTCTATAAAATCTTGAAAAAAGTACTTTTTGGTTGGACAAATTAGTACATTTTTATTAAATTTCTTTCCCATCTTTGTTAGAAGTTCTTACATATGGGCATTTCCATGTCATCGTACGTGACATTTGTACGCCTACAAAGTGGTGTAGATTTTGCAAAAAGAGTGGTAACTGAAAAATTGTTTCGTCAATATGTTACATTTAGAGGGTACTACAATCTAAAAAAAAATCATGACTTTGAAAACCTTGCCGGCCAAAATATCGGGCGAAAAAGGCGCATATCGTACGTGACAAAAAACGGAAGAGATGTCGAGGTGCATGCACATATATACGAAAATCTGCGAATTGTAAAAGTTTTTTTCCTTTCTTTAAGTTTTTTCACCCAGCCAAATATTTTTCCTTGATAATCCATAATTTTTAAATACAAAAAGATTTTTAGATGATTTTGTTACGAACAAATCTTTATATCGTTCGTGACATACCGTATGTGACAGATTTTTCTCTTATAGTATTTGTCTGAAAAAAAATAGGTTTTTTTAATATATGTATACATAACAAATTTAAAAAGAATTAAAAAATGTTTATTCGGTGATAATAACAATAAAAACAATAAAAGGTTAATTTCATTTCTTACTATACACTATGTACTTGGGCGCTGGCACTTAATTATTAAATTTTAATTTTTTCTCTTACTGAATACGCAGTTCGAGACACATTTATATACTGACTATCATGATAAGTAAACGAATGAAGTTTTCTTATTTTTGGGATGGGCTGGACATTTTGCCTTTTTCATGGAGATGAGCAGAAAACCCTTTAATCTCTTCGGTAGCAACATAAGACCAGTTAACTCCTTCCACATATTTATGAGCACATTCATAAAATGAGAAAGCATCTGGCAAGATTAATTTATTTGCTTTTACAATTTGCCAGACCTTTCTTTTAACAGTACCACCTACTTCATCAACTGCACCTTTACCATGTGATGTGGCAAAGAAGTTCCATTCTATATGTTGGCAGCTAAATTTGTTTACAAAAGAGGGAATACTTTTTAAAATAAATAAATTTGTTTTTAAATTGAGCGCTACTCCAATCAGAAAATATGTATATAGACGATATATCTTCATATTGTTCGCTTATTTCAAGCATAGTTTTTATAATAAAATAGTAAACATCAAACTTATTGTGTGTTGATTCGTCGTTAATTATTTTTTTTTGTCTTTTTTGGATGCATATGCTGTCTTTCAGCCTCCTTTTTCCGGTATTTCTTTATTTGTTCTTCGTTTTTCTTCAAGTCCTCCCTCCATTTCTTTGTAGTCTCATAGCTATTTTTACCCATTTTAATAAAATATTTATAATTATAAAGGAATTTAAAGGTATTAAATTGAATTATGTTACTTACAATATCGTATGCTACAAACTTTGAAAGACTATAAAATTTTTATTGCATCAAATTTAAAAAAAAAATCGATCAATATTTGTTTGCGAGATTTATCTTGCTTTGAACTTTCATTTTTAAATACTTGCGACCGGTCGAATTTAAATGATGACGACAAATAACGTTTTTGCATTACGTACGTGACATTAGAATATCATTCAAAGCAATCCATGAAAAATACCGCTATTCGAACTCTAAATTTGTAATTTCATAACGGAACTTGGCCATTGATGTTGTAACATTATTTTAAAAGTATAATTGGAATATTACAATTACCTAAATTTAGCCACTAGTTAAGACAAAATAGTTAATTTCAATTTCTGGAAATTGATCAAAGAGGTTACCAGTTTAATTTGCTATTTTAGCTCTTTTAAAATTATAATTAGCTATAAATACTTTTACATAATAAAATTTAAGTGTTTTATTGCTCTTTGGTCTATTTAAAAAAAAGTTGCTATGACTTTTATTTTTCCAGCCGTGGTTGACATATTCATGGAAATGCCCATATATGTAGGTGTGGCTCTATCCTATACATTGGAGTATGTGTTTTTATACAGATTGTAAGCCATTTTGTCATTTACCAGGGAATAAAAGTAAAATGAAATTTCCAGTTAATGGTAAAATGCTTTTCTATAAAAACATATTAAATGGCCACAAGCTAAAATGTCTGACATGTTTTTTTGTTGTTCTCATAGGTTTTCACAGTACAAAACGTGAAGGCAACATCGTGTTCCTTGGCAAATTGTTAAACAAAAAACACTGAAAAAAATTTTGTCTTAAATTGTAAATTTTTTGTCTAACATTTAAATACTTTAATTATTGATTTTTATATATAAAGTTTTTAAATTTTTTTTACTATTTTTATGAAATATTTCTCAGTGTACTTAAATCTGTAACCGTATAACCATATTGCTGTGATGCATTCAGTTTAATAGTATGTGTTTGTGTGTGTTTGAGATAGAAAGAATAGAAGGGAAACGATAGTATGATTATATTTCCATTTTAAATTGTTTACGGCCAATTAAATAATAAATTGACAAGTCTGACAATGGGTGGTGCCGCACTTACAACACTAACATACAATCTTTAACCACACTTGTTGTTATCTGAACAACATGTAACATTTTTTCCTTTCATTATACTATTTAAAAAGAATTTTTGTGGCAGCTAGTGTTAATATTTTATTAGAAAAAAAATACGAAAAAATATATGAAATTTTAAGTGTTTATGAATTTGAAGATTAAGGAAAAAAATCTTTGTTGTAGAACTCAAAGTAAGTAATAGGTTGGTACAGGTAAAGACCGTTCAGCAGGTAAACTTACATGGATAACCGAAAAAGTTAATTACGCAGGCGAGGAGTCCTTTGGCTTATAAGTAACAAATGATATTGGATATAATTGGAGCACTTAGAGTTAGAATACTACTAAAATGCCATTTGATCAACATATACATACATATATCAAGTAGCAGAAAGGCTGTAGGCCTTGACTGAATGAGAAGGAAACACGTGCTGTTAGCATTGACCAAAGGTCACCGACACAGTTGGTGTAAGTTTATTTTTGTCAAAAAAATAAACTTGATATACAAAAACTCAACTTTATTACATTTAAGATTGTATTTTTCACTTGACTCTCCAAAGTAACAATTTTTTGTGTGAAAAAATTTAAAAATAATTATTCTTTTCAGTTCCTGCTTTTTAAATGAATAAGAGTATGGACAACTACGTATCAATATTCTTACACTTGCAGACCATTACCTAGCTGGTAGTCAGAAATCTTCCCTCCTTCCCAAAAAATGTCAAATCTACAGCGTCATTGGTGACGTTAATCCCTAAGTCTCCTTAAAAAAAATTTTAGAAATTAGGAACAACGTCTAATAAAACTAAATAAATTGATTAAAATTTGTGGTTTTAAAAACGTCTGTTATTATCAAAACTTTTTTCAAAAAAGCACATCTTTATTCCTCAAAATTACACTCAACTAAAATTTGTTACATCAAACTATTCGTTTTCAATTTTAAAAACTAATACAAATTGTTGTCGTTTATTAATTTAGTTTTTTTTTTGGTGTCAAAATGACAAAATAATTAAATTGCAATTCTAGTAAATATTTTCAATCGTTTGTACACATGTTTGTATGTTCACATGTGCAGCATACATAGTTGGGTATAAATTGCATTTTTATTTTAATGACTTTTCTCTTGCATATTATTAATTTTTGCGTCATTTATTTTGAAATTGTTCAATTTGCACAAAGTTGTTTCAGAAAGAAAATGCATTAAAATGTAAACAGAGGAGTTGAAAACATTAGTACAATCAAAAACAATTGAGCTACTTTTAGGGAAACACATTTTGCCTCTTTTTTTTATAGGTAAAAGGAATGTTTGGCAATTATTCTATATAAGTTTGTTAAGTTAAATGAGTGCTCAATAAGCACAAAAAAAATTTTCATTAATAAGGTGGCATTTTTTAAAACCAATAAACTAATTTAAAACAACAATTTTATCTTTAAAATCACGCGATTCGATTCAAGTCATTAACACTCACAACGTGAATAAAATTACAAGGTGACCTCGCTAGCACAGCAAAATTTTACGTTCAATATGTCAACCAATTTTTTGTTTACATTTCTTGTAATGCCTTTCTCTTTCTTTCTTATTCACACACTAACCATTTCTAAGTCTGATGTTGTGACAGCATGAACGTTTTTACACTGAATTGTTGTAGTTGTATCTCTTATGCAGCCACCCGGTTGAATCCACCTTGGGGTAGAACAACTCAGAAGTAAATGCAAGAGCAAAAAGAAAGGAAGCTTGTTTCATAGAAAATAACTATTTTGTTCCACCCAACTATAAAATGCATACATGCAGACATACATGCATAACTATTCATATGCCCAACATAAACACACCCTGCAGAAAACAATACTAGCCCGTAAATGCATGTATGGACTAGTCCATTTAGAAGTAAGACTACTGCAAAAGTAACTCAATTGTATGTAAAAAATATGTTCCATTTAACATTATGATGTGCTAGGGCCGGACCATTTCACTCATCTTTGTTTCAAAACTACTCTTTGGTACACCATAGAGGTCTAGTTTTGCAACTAGGACAACTCAATAGGCGATCTTTAAGACATGGACACCTGTCGCTTAACTACAAGTTTTTGTTTGACAGTGACATGGCCCATCACTGCATTACATAGGATCATGTTGTTACGAGTCTTTATCAACTAAAATGGATTATGTGGTCCAATATATTTTGCAGGGTATTTGTGCTATAAAATAGTCTGTGTTTTTGTAGGTGTGTTTATGTGTGTCTATTAATATGGAACAGGATGTAGTCCTAATGAAATATTAACAAAATTTTTGTGCAAAATCAATTTTATTTAGTTTTTAAACAAAATTTTGCGGTAAGTAAAAGGATTGCAATCAAATTATAGAAATATAACTAAATTCCACAACTTATATATGGAAGGGGTATTATTAGGGTGACCATATATTTCTGTTTAGAAATCAGTACGATTTTTAGTTTTTATACCCTTCACATTAGTGAAGTTTTTTATTCCGTTTGTAATTTTTTTAATATCCATTTGCGACCCTATAAAGTATGTGTTTTCTTGGTTCTTATAGATAGGTAAGTCGATTTAGCGATGTCCTTATGTACGTCTGTCTGTTAGTCTGTTGAAATCAAGTTTCGAAAACCCCTATTATTAAAATTCAGCAAAATCACCAGATAACTGACAGAGATAAAAGCCAGCAGCCACGACTACCTCTGTTTATTTCTCTAAAATTTGTACATAAAAACCTCTTCAACTGCCCCGGAGGTGCAATGTAAGACCGACTTCCATTAGTTTTTTCTTACCAACATTTTTGTGGAACATATTTACAGCCTATCTCCACCTCCTAACAGGGTTGCTATACAAAGTTTAATTTTTAAAATTTTTTAAAAACGCTTTCACAGGGTACTTCTGAAAAAGGTAAAATGTAATACCGGCAAATAATTTTTCTTCCCAAATACTTACCCCCTATCTCTAGCCCCTAACAGGGTAAAATTAAAAAAAAAGGTAAACCCCCTTTAACTTCCTAGGAGTCGTCCTTAGAGGAATACATTGTATCACAGACCCCCATTAGTTTTTCCTCGAAACAACTTTTAGACTTCACAAATACATGCCTTATTGCATAACCACACGTTGTGAAGAGTATATAAGATTCGGCATATCCGAGAATAGCGCTCTTAGTCTAAGTACCACCATCAATTAGAGCAATCTAATTAAATTCATTTTCTGAGTCAATTAAATTAAAGCCTTGTCGTCCCCTGGGTGTCTATGTACTCGTATTCTTGTAAAAAAAATGTTTTATTCAGAAAATAAATTCTTAAAAAAATTTTTAAACATTTTTTACACTATTTAGACCAAATTGAAATATAATCCAATAGTATTTTAAAAAAATTAAATTTTCTTGGAAAAATGTGCGTCTAAAATTTGTCCCCTATTATGTAGAAGAACTGCGAAAAACATTTTTTCAATTCGGAAAATTTATTCAAAACTAATTTTTTGACCAGAATATTTATCCCAATATGATTTTTGTAAAGAAAAACTTTTTTGCTCTTGTACTGCAAATACATATAAACTGACCCTTCAAATAATAATCATTGACACGTGTGTCACAATTATTTTATTACAGATCGACTCACTCTCCCGATTTAAAAAAAAAAGTATGTACTTTTTTTATTTGGTCTTATGCTAATAAACCATTATTTGCCCATAAATTTTCTTAGCCATAGAAAAGAGGCTTGATACAATAAAAACACACACACACACATATATTACCAAAACAAATACATACAACAAAACCAAAATAAATAAAACGCCTTTTCAATTTGTAAGCTTTTGTATGGAAAAATCAAAGCAATTGCATAAAAGAAAAGTACCACACGTACAAGAATAATTTACACCAACAAAGGGATGTGAAAGAAAGTTAGGGAAAAGGGTGGTTTTTGTGTTAGAAGATTCACTAAAAAAAGAAAAATATTTTTATTACAACTGGTCATACAGACAGACACCAGAAAAAAAGTCAACAAACAATGACTTTTGATTTGTAACATTTTAAAAGCGCGGAAAAAAGTGCGTTTTGTGTGATGATGACGATGATGCGACATTTTAAATGAAATTGCACTGCTTTTGAAATGGAACAAAGAATGAACGTTTGTTACCTAAATTGCATTAGAAAATCGTGTGGCGCCGGTACATGACATGACATAAAAAACAATCTTAATAATTTGTTGAGTGTTTACTGTTATTATTTTCGATTTATATATTTATTGTTGCATTTATGAATGGATAAGAGCTGAATTCAAATTGAATTCAAAACAAACAATTGGCGATAATTTTTTCGCGCTTAAGTCGTCCTGAGAGGGTTTTGTATCTGCACACTATGTATCAATTATGGTTATTTTAGGGGGTTTCTTTGCGCTTTTATTATTGTTTTTAAGCCTTAACGTTATATAATTTTAAGGCATTCATAGAAATTCATAATTTGCTGACAGCACTCGTTCACTTTTCAAAGCAATAAAATTCAGATTTTCTATACAATTTATGCAACTTAATCACATTAAATGGCCGCGAGGTATGTGGTTTTAAATGTTGTTTTAAAAATTAAACAAATAAATAAAAAGAAAATAAAAAAGGGGCCACAAAGTAACAATTGGTTAATTTTTATGTTAATTTTTTTGGGAGGGAGGGCGTGCGTAAGTCTTTCGAATGATGTTGGAAATGTCAACAATAGTTCTGTTTAAGCGTACAAACAAAGTGTTCTTAAAATAAAAATAAATGTACACATATAAACATACATACATAATAAATTATGTTTATAAGTTTGTCAGATAATAAATAAAAAAACAATTAATTTGATTACAGCCTGCTCTCGTGTAAATGGAGTGATTTGGGAAATAAGAAATCTAGCTTTCATTTGAATTTCTCTATAAAAATTGTCCCAAGCCAAGTTTTTTATGTTTTTTACGTCCTTATTCATAAAACTATTTCATGCTTATTAAGGGCTTGTTTTGACAATTATTTCATAAAAAATTTATCAAAAAAAAACCGTAAAAAACCATAAAAATAGTATTTGTTGTTCAAAAAATTTTTCTCTCTACTTGCCGTAGCTGCGATTTCACCCTGCGATTTTTCGACCTGCAACACCAGCTCGCTACCATCTAGGCTACCGGGAAACTTTGTTTTTTTAATGTTAAAACATATATTAAACAACAAGTTTTTCTGCTTGATTTAAGAAAACCTAAGTACAAATCGTACTTAAAAATTTCAAGTATGATTTTGGAACATGTTTTTTCTTTCTGTGTATGTATGAAAATTTAAACATTTCTTTAAATACGCAAAGCGCACAACAATTTGGTTATATGCTTAGAGTTTAAGTATATTCCTGCGGGACTTTAGGCTTTTAAGGCTGCCTTCTTTCAACCTAACTACGCAACTTCCTAAACACCTTCTTTCAAACGACTTAATATATGATGGTTTAAATGCTTTATATATGCAAATTTTATTTACGTATGAATTTTGTGACGTGGTAGGTAATGATCTGAGTGACAGAAGCGCCGCCCGACTGTCGACGAAAATACCGATATTTCCGCGGATATTTCTGTCCTGTAGTAGTTTACAAGCTTCCCGAATGGCAAATATTTAGGCCTGAAATACACTACACTCATCCGGAAGACTAAAAGAAGCATTTACGTTCAGCCCTCTGAGAACACACCGGATCCAAATCCGCAGTCCAACTTAGAGCCGTCCGTACAGATCCTAATGTCATAAGATTCCCCAAGGTTACCCCTACACCATTCACCCCTGGAAAGAATAAGAACTTCAAAAACCCTATCAAAGTTCGTGTAGTGAGTAATATAGTCAGAAGGTTGGTCTACGAATGGTGGCAGTCGTTGCAGAATTTTCGCATGCCCATATGGCCTCGATTTCCAACATCCAGTCGATTTAAGCCTTACTGCACTACAAGCAGATATGGCCCTAATGTGAAGATGGATGGGAGCAAGATGCAAAATAGTATTCAATTGCTCAGAAGGACAAGTTCGCATTGCGCCCGTAATTCCAATGCAAGCAGATCTCTGGATTTTATACAGCTGGTGCACTACGTATCTACGCTCCGTAGCAATCCACCAAACCAGAGATCCAAACGTGAGTATTGGTCGTACTATGGCCATGTACATCCATCTAACAATTTTGGGACTAAGTCCCCATCCAGCTCCAAACATCCTCCGTAGCCCTCTCGGCCCTATGCCGGATGTTCAACTTCCATGACAATTTCGAGTCCAGGACGATTCCGAGATATTTAGCACTTTCCGATAGTGGGATCTTGCAGTACCTTAACCGCGGGAGTCTGAAGCTTGCAACCTTGGTCCCCCTTGTGAACAGTACCAGTTCTGTCTTGCCCGGGTTTACTCCTGGACCACTATCTGTGGCCCAGTTCCTGAGTATTCTTAAGGCATTAGACATGATATCACTAATCACATCCGAAAACATTCCTGATACCAATATCACGACATCGTCCGCATAATCAACGATTTTTATCCCCTTACCATTCAGTAGCCGGAGGATCTTGTCAACAACCATAAACCACAGCAAAGGCGAGATAACACCACCCTGGGTTGAATATAGTACTCCAAGTCTTAATCTAAGCATGAGGCTAGGAGACGACAGATCAGTCGAGTGGTATGGTATGCCGGGGTCTTTCTCAAGCTTACTTGACAATTTGCTTTATTTTAATTAAAAAAAAATTTGTCCCAAATTCTATTTAGTTTTCAATTTGTATAACCTTTTTCACACTTTCATTTATTCTAATTTTGTACTGTATTTTTTTTACAATAAAATAATCTTCTCCTTGTTTTACTGAAACAATCTTGTTGAAGTCATTGTGGTGTATTTTGTCTTTTAGATGCTTTCTTCCATCCATTCATTTACTTTGGCCTTTTGTGATTTTCATAATGTGCACCATTGTGCCAAGATAAAGAAACGGAAATTAGTACGATAGCAGGATGTTAAACGTGCAAAACCAACAAGGAACCGTTTGTCTCTTTTTTTAATGCTCACCAATATACACAGAAATAAATAATGTAATAAAAATAATATTATTTTATACAGTTAAACGTACATACATACGTACGTGCATACATAAATATATATTTTAACACACTTTCATGGATACACTCTCACATAGACGCTGGTAGGGTGGTACATGTATGTGTGAAAGTAATAATACCTACAAGTAAAAAAAGGAGCTTAACGTTTAAAAAATCTTAAGTCTTAATAATAAAACGGAAATAAAATAAAAAAAAGGAATAAAAATAGAAATATGTACTAAAAACAAAAACAAATTTTGATATTGTGGTTGTTGTTTTAGAGTTAAACTGTTAAAAACTTTTAATATTAAATTTATTAAAATAACTAGGTTTGTCAATATTTTTTTCTTTTATCCTTGTTGCTAAAATCTGCTGTCCACTATTAATTAATTTAATCCCTCAAATGTTGAAGCTTTTCAACCGCCTAATATTTAGCTTTGTCATCAACAAAGTCCTTTTTCTTTTTTTTTAACTTTTAGTAATTGTTTTCATTTAATCCTTAAAAAAATTTTAAGTCCTTTTGCTACTTTTGAACTTACTTACTTAGTCTTGTAAACAAATTTTAAAAGTCGAACCAGCAAAAAGTAGAACCAAGTCATAAAAGAAAGAAATAAAAAGAATTGTGTTAATTTTCAAAAGCCAATTCAAATATTTTAACCAAAAATTAATCAAGCGTTCTTACAAAAGGACCTAATTACACTGAATAGCAAAATAAAAAAGTATCAACAATAATAAAGAAAAGGTCCTTTAAAAAAAGTAGCTGATAAATGAAGTACTTAGAAGCACAATAACTGTTAATAAGACCGTTGATTTGTGCAGAATTTACAATTAAAATATGAATAGATTAAAAAAATAATAATAAAATTTTTCTTTACCACCTCCCCCTGCCATCTGCATAGAATAACCACAAAATTAGCTGCCATTGAATTGTTAATGCTGATTGTTGGTTTTTATTACATTAATTTGTTTGTTGTATTTGACAAAAATATTAGCAAAAGTCTTTAAAAAAAAATGGGAAAATAATTTTCTTAATTTTAAATAAGAAAGAAAAGAGCGTAAACTTCTTAAGTCTTTAGCTTACAAAAAAAAAATCCCACCCTTTTATTTGAATGGCAATTTTAAAACAGTGGGGTTTCTATTTTATTTGTCAATGAATCAGTTTAAGCCGTTTAAACCAATTAAGATGAAAACAAAAGCCCTCAATATACAGACACACTCAAACACAAAGAAACTCAACTCCCCAACTGCAGGCATTTAGTAAATAAATATTTAAGTAATTTTCAAAATAGTCATTTAAAGGTATTGATTCTTTTTTGTATTAAAACGAGAAAGAGTTAAATTCAATTTATGTTTTAAACAATTTAAAACGACTTATTTAAAAAAAAAATTTTAAACCAAACAAACTAAAGCTAAGTCATCCAGTTGTATACTTAGATATTATATATGTATAGAATTTTTAAATTCCTACAGGGAGCATAGGGCCTCAACAAGTTTGTTTCTTTCGACTTTGTCCATTGCTTTCATATTTGGCTTGTTCCACGACTTAAATGTTGTAGCTGCTTCAACATTTAACTAAATACGCCATGTGTGAGAGCAGATGGCAATTTTCTTCACCATTTCTTGCCCAGGATCCTTTTAGATTACGCAGTGATGGTTCTGTGAAAACGGCTCTTTAAAGACGTTTGGCTGATCGCCATAGAGAGTCTAGACTTTCCGAGTGCTTCCTAAGTAATGTCATTCTGTATTTCTCCAGCAAATTTTTTAATCGGTTTGCACATTGCTTTAGCTTATTTTTTAAATTAAGGCTCTATGCTTTTGCTATTCTCTTCGAGCTCTTGTATTTAGTTTAACGGTAGGTGGAAGAAGCATGCTCAACGGCTTTATTAATCGGAAAATATAAATAAATTTTCAACAAACAGTAATCTTTCTTTCCATAATCTATTTTCTTAATACCAACACAATACAATGCATATATTGGGAGCATTCCCTAAGTAATAGTTATTAAAAAAGACCTAATCCTTCGTTCAAACTCCCTTTTTATACCCTTTGCATAGGTGACAAGGGTATATATAAGTTTATCATTCCGTTTGTAATATTTTTCATAACCATCTGCGACTCTATAAACTATATATTTTCTTGGTCCTTATAGATATGGAAGTCGATTTGGCGATCTCCGTCTTCCTGTCTGTCCGTGTTGTGGTTTAAATCAAATTTCTAAAGCCCCCTGATGTCACATAGACCCATAGGTGGTATCAAACTACTAGAAATATCTGCGAGCAAATCGCTATTAAAATTCAGCTAAATCAGCTGATAACTTACCGAGAAATAAGCCAAAAGCCAAAACTACCTCTGTTTATTTCTCTTAAATTTGTACATAAAAACCTCTACAACTGCCACGGGTGCAGTGTAAGACCGACTCCCATTAATTTTTCCCCCGAACATTTTTGTAGAATATATTTACGCCCTATCTATGGTAACTCTAACAGGGTTGCCATACAAAGTTTGAAAAAACTTCATCTAGAGGAATATAATGTATCACAGACGCCCATTGTTCCCCCCCCCCCCCCCCCCCCCAAGCATATTTCCAAACATGCTTACCCCCTATCACCATCCCCTACGGGGATACAAAATTTACAAAAATGATGTAAAAACGCCCATAAACTTCCCCAAAATCGGCCTTAGAGAAATAAAGTGTACGACCGACCCCTTTCAGTTTTATCTTTCCAGAATATACTTACCCCCACCTCCCCCCTATCGCAAAAAGGCAACCATACAAAATTTGAAAAAATTAGGGTAAAACCCCCACAACTTCATAAATAAAAAAATTTAAAAAACAAACAAATGTTCGGGGTTCGAAGGCCTAAGGGTATCTAAGATTAAGTACAGCCGAGTATAGCGCTCTTAATTTTTTTCTTTAAAGTAATTTACAGCTCTGATTTGATTTTTTTTCTACTGCTTTTTGTTTTACATACAATATTCTTTTATGCCCCATCATACAATCATACCAAAATTCATATACCATTTGTAATTCATACAAATGATATTTGAATGTTGATTTCGTCGTTTATGGGAATGTGAGTGTGCGTGTGTGTGTGCTGGCTGCTTATCTAAGAAAAACACACGTCATATCTTTTGCATTTAAAAGCTGTTCCTTTTTTTTCTTTCTCCTTCTGTTACTGTTGCCATTGTAAGTTTGTTTTAATGTGACATTGGGATGCGCACGCGGTTACAGTTGTATGGTTATTGTCCTAGACGTTGTTGTAATACACATTCATCCTGACACATACCCAACCACCCACTGTCAAATACATATAATTTGTTGTTATCTTTTTTGGTTTGATACGACTTTTGCTTTTATTATTTTCACTCCCATTTCTTCTAATGACAATGAGCCAAAAACATAAGATGAATACAACGATGGTGAAGACAATGATGTTGTTGTTGCTGTGTTTGTTTAAGAAAGTTAAGATTTCACACTCTTGTGTTTTTTTTTTGACAAAATACGTCGTTGTCTTGTATCAACATTAAGCATTTGTTTTTATATCCATATAAACGTATTATGAGTTCTTTACAAACTTCCCATGCACAGAAAACACATTTAATTTTGTCTTTCCCTGTCAGCCTACAAAGTGAGAAAATACTGTTCCTTTCGTACTTACAGATAGAAAGATACTTTAGCATAAAGTTAAGTATGTATTTCCTTTAAGAGGCGAAATTGAATTGAAAATTTTGTAGAACATAATTGTGGTGGTTTTTAGTACAAGACTAATTTTGTCATAACCCGGCCTAATGTCTTACCCCCCCACAAGACACACTTAAATGTTGTGGGACTTTACTGTATTAAAAGCAGGTTTCCGTTACATGAACATGAGGCATTATGAAAAAAGGTCTTAAATTTTTCTTAAGAAAAGTTTACTTAAAAATCTATTTTTTGTTTTTAGGCGAAGAAGCACTATAAGTATTTAATAGAGAAAAAAAATTGTGGAAAGAATTTTCGGCCGAATATTTTTCATTCATCTGATGAAAGAGAGAATTTAGTTTTAAAGATTTACTCTCCTCAATGACAAATAACTTATCTCTTCAGGGAAGGTGATCATTTCTCAAAGAATATTTTCCTCCCAGTTAAAAAGGATAAAGGCTTCCTTAAAAAACCATAGTTGGTGTGGACGGAGACTTTTAACTAGTTTTCTTGAGAAATGCCTGGGTGTTGTCCTGGGTGTTGGGTAGAAGAATTATTGGCTCAAATTCTTGATACAAAGAAAGGAACTTCAGAACCTCCAAACGAGAATCCTGGAGACGGCTGACACATTTTGGTGGCACCTGCGGTTTATTTTGAGATAGTGGAATTGTTTTACTGTATAACTTAGGTGCAGGTCAAGGCTAATTGTACAACACTAATACCAGATCGAAAATATTGATTAAATGCGACTCTGGGACAGATGTCTAAGGGGACGTGTTTGTAAACGAACTCTAGAATAAGGGGAAGGAAAAAGCAGGCGACCAAAATATTATAACGCCCACCAAACCGCAACACAATCTCACAAATAGAGGTGCGACAAATTGCGGGATGTTTGGCCTGGCTTAGGACAGATGTAGGTCCAACAGAACTTACCATCTGTACGGAGAGCCAAACGTCAATAAAGGCACTAATGTCTGAGGATACCAGATCTAAGATAGTGGTGCAATGTAAAAGGATTATTAACGATAATATAAGTGCCTGGATATTACGGAGTATATGGTGATGAACGGGTAAATAATCTGCCGCTTAAAGCGAGAAGAGTGCAAGCAGCTGACCTAAGAAACCCAAATCATTTTGAAAGCCAAGCTGAAGAAGTAAGGAGTTATCAAAATGGCGACGTGCACTTCAACCCATTCCATGTATAATTTGATTTTACTGTGCTGCTTTTGCACAGGCAAGTGTCCAATATTTCGTGTCTGATGCCCCACCTGATATGACTTATTAGGAGGAGACCTTAAGAAAATTATCCGTATAATCCAACTTCAGAGAACCCCTTCTCTCTAATTCATGTTCTATTGCAAGGCGCATACATGATAACCCATAGCAGGAGCCTGTTTCAGATTTTTTAATTGAAAAAGTTTTCGTCAGTAGTTTGTATATGCTTTTGCATTGTGCTAAAAAACAGATTTTTGCTTTTATTTTAACAAATTATCCCCCAAGTCTTGCAGCAATGGCTAAAAACGACAAATGCAGTAGTAGACAAATGAATAAGTGAAGGACTTGAATTTATAAAATGTGCATCGTTAGCTCAGTTTTATTGTTTTTTTTTTGTCCTGTTTCCTTTTTAATTATTATTGTGTAAGTTTTAAAATAAAAATTCTACATTTTTTTCATTGTCCTCCAAAAGCAAAAAAAAAAGGAAACCAAAAGAATGTAAAATTATTGTTAAAACATGATGTTTGGCTGTATTTTTTGTATCCGATTGCAATTGTGTGGCATTTATGAGATGAATTGTGGCGAATGAATATAAAAATGTTTATGCATGCAAAGCGCATTTCGCACAGTCTAATTGCTTCTTTGTGTTTAACAATTATGCGTCAACACTTTTTTCCTTTTATTTTTTTTTTTGTATTTAATTGCTCTTTTGTATTATAAAAAAAATACATTAATTTACTCAGCCAACCACTTCCATTCAATATATTTTGTTATTCAACCACTCACATGCAATCGGCCATATAAAATGTATTACAATAAATTTTTTTTCGCTGGCATTGCATCATTTGACTATTCAATTAATTGTGTCCATTGATATGGATCTATTTGTTGAAAATTACAACAATAAATATGAAAATCTCTTGCCAAAATGCATTATTAATGTGAATGTGTTGAATTTGGAGGGAAACCCCCTAAAATAGTTCAATTTTGTTGAATGTATTTTGGAATTCAGCAAATAATTTAGTCTCATGGTTTTTGTCATCCATTATTTAGAAATGTTTATGTATTTAATGTTGACTTTGTTGATTAAGTGCATTCGATTTCCTGAAATAAACGAGTTGTAATACTCAACAAATGTGAAAAATAAATACACTCAAGGAAAGAAATGGAATAAAAATTCAATAAAAAGAATTAAACTGAACAGTCTTAACTCGTGTAACGAACTTCCTTCCACAAGGAGGTTTACTACAGATCTCCTTAAATCTTAAGAGACTTGCAGAGCTGTGTATGGCTGTGTTACTATGTAAAATACAGTTGTAGAGGGTGCTGCAAAGGAGTCAATGCCTTGTTTTGGAATCGCCAGGATTCTTCTTCTTGCCCTTGACTGGCTTTTTACAACCTTGTTAAGTCTAGAGTAATTAAAAAAATTAGCAGCGCAATTAGAGCAGCTACATGGTTCAAAAAGTAAGCTTATTTGGGAAGCCGAAATCTACCTAGAGCAATATGGCTGGCTGACGGGGTGTTGCCAACACTAAAAGATCTGTAGCACATTATTCATTTTTTTAACTGGCTTACCACAACCTAGTTTAGTCTTAAGCCGAGATAACACTGATCTATAAACACCTTGATCTTCTGCGCCTTTACTCTAATTCCGGCCTGATCTTTACAACAGAGATTTGGTCGCCCCCTTCTTCGCATGCCTACGGGATCATGTTTAATAACTTTTTTAGCTAGAACATTTTGTTTTATACGGAAACATGACCGAGCCAACGCAATCTTTTTTTAATTGCGCTTCACTACGTCAATGTCGTCATGCAGCTCATGCGGCTCATAATTAATTTGATGTTTATCATTTTGATTAACATAAATTGGCCCATATTTTTTACGAAGAATCTTTCTCTCGAATACGCCAAGTACAGTTTCATTTGCTTGCGTAAGTACCCATGCCTCAGCACCACATAATTGCACATGTAAAATATGTATGAGGAGAAAGGGACTGTTAAGAGTGGCTTTTAATTCGACAAATAGGTGATTGGTGTCAATTTTTCTTTCATGGGTTTTCTCCGGGATCTAGCGAAGTGTGAACATCTGATCCACGGTTGATTTTTAAGGCCTAAAATCGCATTGGTATGGACCAATGATTTTGCTGGCATTTGGTTTAAGTCGTTCACACAATATTGAAGCCAAAATTTCGTAAAGCGGAATACCTCTCCGCAAACCTCATTTGCTTATTAATTTTTCAACAGTGCAAAGGATTTACTAACACAAAAAGTTACTAAGGGTAATGAAAGGGCTTGTGAATTGGCAATCATTGAATGTTTAAGCTCTTCAATACTAAGTAAAAGTCTTTTGGCCCGAGAGCGAAAAGATTTCAACAAATTTTCTAAAGAGCTATTGTGGACTACCATTGGGAATGATAACAGCTCATGGTTGGACGGTCATCCATACCAAAAGAAAAGAACAACTGGACAGTGATGACTGCGATTTTCCAGTGCACTGAGAGGCAAGGGAACTTTTGGGCTTGGGAAACTATCGCGGATCGGTGAGAGGAGATTGTTGACATATGTCAAGAGAGTCCGGGGCAACCTCGAGATCACTTCAGCTGCCTTATGGCTTACCTTGTTTGGAAACACTAAGGACCCAAATGATCGATGTTAAGTTCGTCGCGACCGTACAGTTCTAACCACCATATGAGTCAGTTGAAAAATTAACAAAATGTGACGTTTCGCAATAAATTAAATTACTGTACTTATGTATGACTATTCCATACTGATGAATTACTCTCCGTGTATGTTTGCTTGATTTTCTACTGCCGTTTATAAATACACGTATGTATGTTCTATTCTAATATTTATTCTTTCCTTCTTTTTTTCCTTTTTAACAATATTATTATTAAATATTGATTTCTATTCGATTTGTGTATTGTTCTCTTTTCTTTTATTATTAAAGTGTAACTCCTTGTATTTGTTTAACGAATACTTTAAATCTATACTACCACTTTTTCAATATTTTTTTTCGCACCAAATAAGATATGCCACAAAGAAATAATAAAAAGCCAAATTGTCAAAAATAAAGGAGAAAAGAAAAAGCAAAAAAAACACAAAAAATAATAATAACATAAAAACAAACAACACGGACACATACACACGTACCCATTTCAAAATAATATTTATTTCTTTTTATCAAAAACGGATGTAAGAGCGTGCACAGAAAAGATTCGATTGAGGAAGAAAGAAAACTTGGGGGACAATACGCTCGACTACAAATGAGCAAGCAGTGTCAACTGCCACTGTGTAAATAGCAATATCAAATAGTTAAATAAATAAAAATAGAAATAAAGAAATAATAATAGTAAAAGGCACCATCATATTATATATACATTTTTACTTATGTATGTGTGTATGTATATATAGGGAATAGGAGGAGAAAAATTATAAACTTTGCTTATAAAGAACTTGAAAGCTTGAAAAACAAAAACGACTGGGGCTATATAGCTCTAAGTGCTGTTTAACTACAATCGTGGTTCTGCTATATAACAAATATGTGGCACTAGATTTATTGATTGCTGCTTCCATAAACATAAACTTGCTTAGGTTCGAGACATCTACATATAATAGTGATCGTGTAGTCCTGTACATGTTACGGTGTCAAAATAATTGTTTTGATTGAAACATGAGTACTTAAATTTTACCTGATTGTAGTCAGTAGCCTGTCGCCGTTTATGTGTGTAAACGTTTTTTCCCTGGTAAAATTTATTTTTGTTGTAAACGACTTTTTAAAACTTTAAAATACCTTAACTGTAATATTACTAGCATCTTGCAACAGAGAACAAGTCCGGAAACCATAAACAGATCATGGTCACGGTTGTGTTCTTCGATTTCACTTTATTTCTTGTGAAAAACGACAACTTCCTTTTTACAAAAAAATAAATAAGCGAAACCATGAAATGTAGTTGAAATAAAAATACTCAAATTAATAAACCACGATAAAAAGCCATCAATTGACGCTATCTTACCTTTTTAAGCCCCCCTCCACCTTTCACTTGACATCACCACCCCCCAACTCCTGACATTCTCACCCTTGTGCAATTGTTTTGTAAATAATCGTTTACATCTTTATTTTCTGTGTAAATATTTTTGTTACATTTCACACTTCTTTAGTTCTATTGTTGTTTTTCAAAACCAAAAAAAAAAATTAAATTGAGAAAAAATTAAAGACTTGTACAAGACGACAGCAAACAAATCGAAATTCATATTGTCCGTTGGTGTGATTCTTGGTTAAGGCTAAACAAGGTGAAGGGTAGTTTAATTGGCTGGAGTGAGGTTATGTGTATTTGTACGTGTAGAAGAAAATATGATTTTAGATCAGAGTGCAAGAGAAAGGTATGTGTATGTTAATCATGTAATCAGGAGCAATAAGTAAATCTTAAAAAAATCATAAATTGAATTATAATTAAATTATTTAAACCCTTATGAAGAGATTTCTTATGGTCAAGTAAATTATGGGAAAGTTATGCTGACGAGGCGCTGATCATTAATATTTATAATGATTTTCAGCTAAAGTCATTTTGGTAACATCACAGAGACATGCTCGCAGGAGGCAGGAGTATCGGATAACTGACATCTCTTCCTGCATAATTTCAAAGTGAAAATATGCTTCTCAAGCTTTTATTATCCCAACCAGTCTGGGTCGAGTCTTGGCCAGAAGAAGCCTTTATTTCGAACAAAAAAATGTATTCATATCAGACCATATTGTTATAAATACCAGCTACCGTAAAGGTTGGTTCGAGATGCTTAGCTTTGGTTTAACGCTTTAAAGCTTATATCGTTCTTCAAATTGCACTTGATTTAAAAACTCTACATAATTTCAAAGATACGCACTTTATACGATCTACAGCCAATGAAATACTTATATTACTGCGTAATTATCGCTCTGTTTAATAGCGAATACCAAACTGGGAACCAAGCCCTGTGATCATGTATTTTTTTCCATGTTTCACATTTACCCCACATGTATCAACGATTTTGGCGGCGACAATAATCTTGGCTTGTTTCAAGCTGGAAAATGCATGTCTTGTAATCGCTACATTCCGCAGCCTTCATCCGGTGGAGGCACGCTTGTAGGTTTAAGTGATCCTTCATTACCCTCGTTACCTTTCTCAATTTAGTTTTCTTCAGTTTTAGGATTTCTCTAGCCCTATCCTCATTGGGGTCGCCTCTGAGATTCTTCTTTAACTCGACATTTCTTGTTATATAAGGCTTTCGGTTCTTCAGAACAACTTCCTGCTATTTTTAAAACTTAGTTGCCAGAATAATCGAACACTAATTTTTGATTACTTCACAATGTCCAGACATCCACATAGTAAGTGCTTGGCCGAAATCTAAGCAATCATTAATCATCTTTTTGCATTTCACCTCTGTCTTAGATTTAGTGCTCCCGGACTAAATTGCTCTTATTGGACGTTTGTTATCAGTACAGATCACTGCTTGTAGGGCAGTGCTAAAGTCTGAAAGACGCTGGTAGATCTCGGTCTCCGATTCAATTAAGGAAAAGCCAATTCGCGTTTTCCTCTGTCCTAGAGCCATTTTTATAACACGTTTTTTCAGACATTTTCCCCAGAATCCTATCTAACCAGGTCTGTCGAACTGGTATCAGCGCAATGCAGTGAGCTTTGACCTTTATTTGACAGACGATCACGTTGGTTGCACCAGCGCGGGCTGTGTGATCACTGCTTGTAGGGCAGTATTTAAGTATGGGAGACACAAATAGATCTCGGTCTCCGATTTAAATAAGGGAATGCCAAGTCGCGTTTTCGTCTGTCCTAGTTCTATTTTTACAATACGTTTTTTCGGGCATCTTCCCCAGAATCACTGTTTTTAACAGGCTGGATATCCATAATTGTCTTTTCAGCCCTCGTTGAAGTGGTCTCAATTGATTTGCTTATTTAGGGGCGGCTTTTCCCTTTACCTTTTCTACGATTTCAATGTTGCGTAAATTACTAGAGCTTAGACCTTTACGCTTCTGTATAGCCAATGTGCATCGTGTCATCTTTAGACTAAGGCTCCATTTTGAGCTTGTAGCCCTTCGACATAGTGCCAAACTTTGGTGAGTCTTTACTGCTTGCTCTTTACTTCAAGCAAAGCTTCAAAATTATTTGCCGGAATTATAAGTAACTAAATATTAAATTACGGACTTAAATATCTTTAATATACTATTAGCTTTCTTGAAACTATTTAAGGTTTCCAAACATTTTCTATAAATTTTTAGTTTTGAAAAATTAATTTCAAAAGACATCGAATTAAAGACAAAGTGACCTTGTGGCATTCTTCTGAAAAGGCAGGCAAACATACTAATTTTCTCTTTTTTTTTACAAATATTGGTTTTCCAGCGGAAATTGTGGAGTGAGAGTGTGTGTGTATGCAGGGGAAGGGGGATGCAAAGTTTAAGTGGCAAAGTGAAAGGTTAAGTTGTGTATAGGAACAAAAAACTTAAATGAAAATAAACAATAAAAAAACTATTAGCATGACTGTGAATGCTTCTTATCAGTTTTTGTATATTTTTTTTGCCTTTGGCTGTTTGTTTGGCTGCTGGCTGACTGGTTGGCTGACGTTGTTCAGTTCAGTTATTCTGCGTTTAAATACATTTGCAAATGTTTTTATTACATTTTATGGCATTTAAATGGACTACAGCAGCAGAAATGGCAAAAATGACAATTCTATTAAAAATAAATACACATACAATAACAGTTGGATGTTTTCTTTCTTTTCAGTTAACAAATGCTTGAAAACTAGTAAAATTGTTTCTTTGTTTCGCCAATATTCGCAGCATATAAGATAAAATAAAACTATCAAATGGGTTACTTTAGTTTTGCAGGGAGAAAGGATTTTTTTTTTCAAAGAGAAAAAAAAATTAAAATAAAAACGTTAAATAACTTACTTATACTTTCAATTTGTAGTTAATGCTGATTATAATGAAGACTTAAATAATTTTTTACTTAATACTTTGTTACTTCTAAGGGGCGACTTTGACAATTCATTGTGATAATCTCTCTAACCATTGTTATTCAAAGATTGTAATACCACAGATGAGTGCGTACACAAGTGGGTGTTTAAATTGAATTTAATACGCATAAACGCCTGTGTATTTGTTTTATGAAAAATCGCTTACACACAGCCTTACACACACATATTTAAGTATGTAGCTAAACTTAACCATCCCCATTTTGAGTAGTATTTAAGAAAAGGGGATGTATTTTTTATAGACTGAGTTAAATAATTTGTCTTAGTTGTTTGCTTGTTCGTTTACTGTTGAATGCTGAGATTTCTATTGCAATTTAAGTAAATAATGAACGCATCAAAAAACATAATGATTTTATATTCACTTTGTATGCTTTTTATAAAACAATCTGACAGTTAACTTAAGTTAAACGCCCGGCCCCCACTCTTTCATGTTGCTTAAGGCAATCAACAATATGGAAATAAAAGTGATAATATGGTTTTGAAAAATATTTTAAGAAGTCAAGGTTGAATAATTATTTTTGAGAGTTTTGAATATTATTTTTAAATGATTATTTTGCAAAAAAAAAGCGAACTAGACTGATGATGAGAATTTTTTTAATAAAGAAAAACTCGATAAGGCTACGATTCATATAAGCTAGAAATTAAACTCGGAGACTTATAAATAAATAGAAATACAAAACTAACTTCTTAACTATGAACTAGCATTTGAATAAATTACTTTTATATGTTACTGAACTTACTATAAATTGTAAAATATGTTAAGTGCAAGAATGAGGTTTGAAAAAGTGGTCCTAATTTCGTTTTAAATTGGAATAAAAGAAATTAAGTTAAACATATGTCTTAACATTTTGCAATAGTACGGATTTGACTGCGAAAAATTTAATAAAAGGAAGTAATATCTGCACTATTGTCTTAAGGCCGAAAAACAGGTTATAAACTATAATGGGACTTTAAATCAGCGATCGGCAATACCCCGCATGCGTGTGGGTGCTCTCTGAGAATTAAAGTGAGTAAAAATAAAAAAATAGGTTTTGTAGTCTCTTATGCCAGACGACCAGTGCGACCATTTAGAATTTTCAAAATGTTTAACGGACAACTTTTTAAATTATACTCAATGCTTGGTTTAACTTATATCTGGGAGACTTCATTTTCGTTATAAAAAAAATAATTAGGAGCAAAATCAGAAATAAGCTAAGTTCAAAACAAGTCAAAGATCTTATCCGCATAAAATATTATTAATATACAATAAATATCTAAGAGATTATGCAAAACATTTTCTCATTTATGAAACTTTTACTCTAACATAACGGGCGAAATTTTTATTATTACTTCCAAAAGTTTTTGAAATCAATTTTTTCATATCTTAAACTTTTAACTATGAACACCCTTGTGCCATAAGAGACAAATAATTTCGCTCAAAAGGAAACAACCAACAAAATCTAAAAATAAGAATGTATGCTGTGTGCCGATCACTGCTTTAAATACAAATAGAAAAATGCATAATGCAACTTCTTTTGACTAGATAAAAAACTAGACCAAAAATCTTTAACTTAATGTAGAAAGGCTCTAATCCATATTTTTAAATCGAAATTTTTTTGGCTAATTGTGAATATTCATCAAAATAAACAAAAAACTGGGCTTATAAAGAAATACGAAATAGTCCCTGCGAATTAAAAGACCTTGAAATGGATGCTAAATGAATGACTGGAAGTAAATAAAAATCACGTCCACTTACTGCAGTGCATACAAGAAAGCACTACTGTAAGGCAGCAAGTAAAAAACATATACTTAAATGACGCAATAAAATTTAGCAGCTAAAGAAGAACCGAATTTCTCCAGTTAAATTACATATTCATAGCACCGAAATAAGCGCTTAAAACGAAATTTAACTTAGTTAGACACCGCAAAATTATATCATGCATACGTTAACAGGTTTGTACACTGGAAAAACTCAAAAAATGGTTTTAATTACCAATATGATTGAATCAATTAACAAAATGTTTAAATTTGAACCTTCCAATAAAATGATTATAGCCATAACCTTATATGTAAAAACTTAGAAATAGCGATTTTTTCACCAATTAAACACATTTTAGAATTTGATTACTAAAATTATCAACATTAAAGCTTACTTTTAACACTTCAATTGCTTAAAGAAATTAACAAATTAAACAAAAAATAATATTTTTTGGGCTCGGATGGGTTTTAAACTTGGGCTGCTATTGTGGTGTGTAACTGCTTTAACTACTGCAACGCAACGCCATGTTGATATTTGAACACATTTGTTTCTATACATATATTAGCTGAATATGCTGAAATAATGAAATAATAAAAATTTTGTTAGATTCAAACAACTCAAATGTTTGAATGAATTAATATAGGTAAATTGATATAATATAAATTAATTTAAAAAAACAGAAAGAAGAAAGATAAAAAAAACCGAAAACAAAAAATAAACAAGTTTTTGACCCAATCTGGCATTAAACCTGGGTTCGTCTGATTGCCAGGCTGAGGCCCTACCACTAGACCAAGGAGTCATTGGATTTTCGAAGTCGAAATTCTTATTTATTTTAGCATTCAAATTTGTTATTTATTTTTCTGTACTTAACTTAAAATGTGCTGCTTACTAACATTTACGAGTGTAAAAAAGCGTAAATTAGAATATTCCCATGCCAAATTATTGTTATTTTTAAGCATTTTGTTTTCAAATATAATTAAATAGTGAATTGAAAAAAATATGCGAATAATTTTCTCTGTGCAAGCTTTGGCATCTTGACATTTTCTTACAAACCTTCATACGATTTAGGAGTCGTTTAAATTTTAAGAGCCTGAACGACAAACTATACTTACCAAACTACTAAACTAATTCACTTAAAGAATATATTTAAAACAACGGCTTAGAATATAACGAACAGTTTTTACGATTTTCGTCATCTAAAAAAATTAAACAAAATCCCTTTTTAAAGTTTGTTGTTAAATTTATTTACTGACATTATCACAAAAAATATACCAATCTTTGCATTTAAGCGCATCTTTATATACTTTTTCCACAAATTTATTTAAATTTCATATAATACATGTAAAGATGCTATACTTATACTCTCATGTGTATCCCTACTCTCTATTACTAGAGTGTGATTTGTAGCTAAGAAGAGACAGTTGTAATAAAGTTGCCGTAGAAAGAAGTAATGTTCAGTTGTAAAGTTGTCAAGATTTTCATTACATAATTCAAAGTTGAAAAAACCTTTTTATTTTGTACAATCCGTAAAAGATTTTTAAAGTTGGCTCAGAACTTAAAGTTGTAAAATAAACTTTTCCTAAATATTTTAAAAGTATTTCAATAAACTTAACTTTGAAAAACACTTAAACTAAATTGATACAAATTTGAAGTGAATTAAATTAAACATTAAATGAATTGTAATAAATCTTAAATAAAATATAATAAACCTTAATAACCTATAATAATAATAATAAAAAAACTAAAACATAGAGTTTTAATTTTTTACATTTGGGGGCTCAACCAGTCCAAGCCTAATTAAAAAATTTATGTAAAATAAGTTGTTCTATTTGTGCCTAAATAATTATAAAGTGCTTAAAATCTTTATGGCGTGTTCTGGAAAGTTCTTCTTTGTTAATATAATATAAATATTAATTACAACAATACGTCAAAATACAGTTTTAAAAAAAATTTTAAATACTTCTTCGAATTAAAAAAAAAAGAATACAACAAAACGTAAATGAGTAATATTAACGGTAGCGAAGAAAAAAGAATTTATAAAACAAGGGCAAGAGTAAGAAATACAAAAGAGCAAGAGTGTATACCTAATTTAGAACAATTAAACATAAACCAAGATTTTTCTCCCATTATTGAACACACAAGGCGAAAAAGTGAATCAGATTCGCCGCAGAATATTGAGACAATAGAAGAAATTAAACAGACGTATTTGGAGATAGAAGAAAGAAAAAATTATAAAAACCCAAATTCAAAAGGTTACGAATTAACAAAACAAAACAAAACAATGGCAACAAATAACAGTGATTTAAGTGATCTGATAAAATTACTTGCTAGTAAAATAGAGAAGGATAATGAAGAAAAAAATAAAGTAAATATCACAGTAGAAACTTTTTCGAGAATTTTAAGTGATTTTGACGGCCAAAACGTACCTGTTGCACAGTGGTTTGAAAATTTTGAGCAAAATGCAAATGCCTATATGTTGAATAGTCAGCAAAAATATGTACAGGCAAGAAACAAAATAACCGGTGTTGCGAAGCTTTGTCTGGACTCCGAAACAGTTAGTGATTATGCAACATTAAAAAATGTTTTAATGAATGAGTTTCAAAGAAATTATGATAGTGGTGAAGTGCACAAAATGTTGAGTGAACGGAAAATTAAAAATTCAGAAACTTTTCATGAATACGTGCTAAATATGAAGAAAATCGCGGCATTAGCTAAAATCGAAGAACGTGCTACGATTAGGTATATTGTAGACGGATTAAACGTCAAGAGTGTATTTAAACAAAATTTGTATGCGGCAAAAACATTTAGAGAATTGCGGGAATTTTATGACATTTACGAGCATGCGAATCAAAATAATACTAATTCTGACGTTCAAAACAAACCGTGGTCAAAATCGACAAACAAAACAACAGCCAGTAAAATTCGTTGTTTTAATTGTGGCTCAAAAGAGCATAAAAGAAATGAGTGTAAAAATGAACAAAAATGTTTTAAATGCAACAATTTCGGCCATATATCTAAAAACTGTGTAAACAAAAAAGAAAATGATGCCAAAAACGTTAATGTAGTTATGAAAGACTGCCGCTATAAATGTATTAAGCTTGATGAAGTGGAAATAAACTGCTTAGTTGACACGGGTGCGGACGTGTCAATAATGAAAAAAAGTGTTTTCGAAAGTAAATTTAATAATCACGAGTTGTCAACTAGTAAAACAATGTTGTCCGGGCTCGGTAGTAACAAAACAAATCCTATAGGTGCAATACAAGGAAAGATTGTTGTGGACGATGTAGAAAAGCACCATGAATTCTTAATTGTTCCGGATAGTTCGCTAAAAGTAGATGTGATACTAGGATTTGATTTTATAAAAGATTTTGTGCTTTACTATGATAAAGGATATAAGTTTCAATATAAGTGTAACACAGCCGACAATAATGAACTAATTGTTTATAATGTCGAAGCATATGAAGTTGATGTTGACACAAAATATAAAAGCGCCATAACAAATTTGATTACGTCTTATAAGTCACCAATAATAAAAAAAGAATGTCCAGTTGTTATGCACATTACCCCAAATGATAAAATGCATCCGTTTCGTCAATCGCCAAGTCGTTTGCCACATCAAGAAGAAATTGCACTTAATAATCAAGTTGAAGAATGGTTAAAGAATGGAGTCATTCGAAAATCTTTTTCTGACATTGCAAGTCGTGTGGTAGTGATCAAAAAAAAATGCGGAGATTATAGAATATGCGTAGATTTTCGGCAGCTTAATTCTATGGTGTTAAAAGATGCTTTTCCGGTCCCAATTATTGAAGATGTACTGTTAAAATTAAAAAACTCGAAATTTTTCGTAACAATGGACCTAGAAAACGGGTTTTTTCACGTGCCAGTAGCAGAAGAGAGTAAAAAGTTTACTGCATTTGTCACCAAAAGAGGATTATTTGAATTTAATAAAGCACCCTTTGGATTCTGTAACTCACCCGCAAATTTTGTCAGGTACGTAAACTTTATATTTCAAGATTTGATAAACTCCGATGTTATGGAGCTTTATATTGATGATATTGTTATATATGGCAAATCATCAGACGAATGTTTACGTAAACTCCAGCTAGTGTTGGCGAAAGCAGCTGAATATGATTTGAAATTCAAATGGGTAAAATGCAAATTTATGAAGACTCAGGTAGATTTTTTGGGTCATGGTATCGAAGATGGAAAGATTTGGCCAGGTAAAACAAAAACAAAAGCGGTAGAAAAATTTCCTGTGCCTAAAAGTATAAAAGATATTCAGTCGTTCTTGGGATTAACTGGGTACTTCAGAAAATTTATCCCAGGTTATTCCCAGATAGCTAAGCCACTTACAGATCTTTTGAAAAAAGATATTATTTTTAAAATAACTACCAAGGAGACCAATGCAATAAATATGTTGAAGCAAGCGCTAGCCAAAGAACCGGTTTTACATATTTACAATAGAGACGCTGAAACCGAATTACATACGGATGCATCCAAAGAAGGCTTTGGGGCCACGATCTTACAAAAATTCGAAAACAAGCTGCACCCAATTTTTTACTGGAGCAAAAAATCATCTGCGCAGGAAGAACGTTTGCACAGCTACATTTTGGAAGTAAAAGCTGCTTACCTAGCACTCAAGAAGTTTAGAAATTATTTGCTGGGTATTCAGTTTAAACTAGTGACTGATTGTGCCGCATTTAAGCAGACAATGGCAAAAAAAGATTTACCAAGGGATGTGTCGCAGTGGATAATGTATATACAAGATTTCACGTATTCAGTCGAACACCGTTCCGCTAATAGGATGAAGCACGTCGACTCATTAAGTAGATATCCAGTTGATGTATTTATTGTCTCATCGGAAATTTCCGCAAGAATTAAAAATCTTCAACAAAGAGACGAAACTATTAAGGCTATCACAACTGTTTTGAAAACAGGTCCTTATGAAAACTTTAAAACTAAAGGTGATTTGTTGTACAAAACCGTTGATGGGCAAGACTTACTTTTTGTACCAAAATCTTTAGAAGCCGAAATTATAAAAGACGCTCACGAGAAAGGCCATTTTGCTCTTCAGCCGACAATGCATGCAATTAAACAGCAATTTTACATACCACATCTGGAGAAGAAGGTTGCAAGCATTATTAACAACTGCATCAAGTGCATCATTCACAACAAGAAGCTGGGAAAAAAAGATGGTTTTATGCATTACGTCGAAAAAGGTGAGGTTCCGTTGCACACGCTTCACATTGACCATCTGGGTCCAATGGACTGTACTGCAAAACAATATAAGTTCATTTTCGCAATGGTCGATGCCTTTTCTAAGTTTGTGTGGCTCTTTGCAACAAAAACAACCAGTGCTGATGAAGTTGTTAAAAATTTGAAGATATGGTCCGATAATTTTGGAAATCCTGTTCGAATCATAAGCGACAGAGGGTCTGCTTTCACGTCGCAGCTTTTTAAGGACTTTTGCCAACAAAATAGCATTGAACATGTAGTGACGACCACAGGCGTACCAAGAGGCAATGGACAAATTGAAAGGGTCAATCGCACAATTTTGTCCATCATAGCAAAACTTTCATCAGAAGATACTGCGAAATGGTATAAATATATAGGTCAAGTGCAGAAGGCCATTAACTCCTGTGTACATGCCTCTATCAAAACTTCTCCTTTTGAACTGATGCTAGGGGTAAAAATGAGAACAGATTGCTGTAGCAAAATCGTTGAGTTATTACAAGAAGAACTTGTGCAGCGTTTTAATGAAGACAGACAACAACTACGCGATGAGGCAAGGCAACAAATTCTAAAGGCTTACGTCACACAGAAGCGAAATTTCGACAAAAATAGAAAAGAGGCGATTATATACGCAGTTGGTGATCTCGTTGCAATAAAGAGGACACAATTTGTTTCGGGGAAAAAACTTTCCAGCGAATTTATTGGCCCATATTCGGTCGTAAAAGTAAAACGCAACAACAGATATGACGTCCAAAGAGCTGCTGACTTTGCAGGGCCAGCGAACACGTCCACTAGTTCAGATTATATGAAGCCTTGGAAATATGTTGAAGGATCTGACAATGAGCTATCATCTGAGGCAGATGATTTTCAGGATGGCCGAATGTAAAGATGCTATACTTATACTCTCATGTGTATCCCTACTCTCTATTACTAGAGTGTGATTTGTAGCTAAGAAGAGACAGTTGTAATAAAGTTGCCGTAGAAAGAAGTAATGTTCAGTTGTAAAGTTGTCAAGATTTTCATTACATAATTCAAAGTTGAAAAAACCTTTTTATTTTGTACAATCCGTAAAAGATTTTTAAAGTTGGCTCAGAACTTAAAGTTGTAAAATAAACTTTTCCTAAATATTTTAAAAGTATTTCAATAAACTTAACTTTGAAAAACACTTAAACTAAATTGATACAAATTTGAAGTGAATTAAATTAAACATTAAATGAATTGTAATAAATCTTAAATAAAATATAATAAACCTTAATAACCTATAATAATAATAATAAAAAAACTAAAACATAGAGTTTTAATTTTTTACATACATATTCGATAGTTTTTTATATCCAAAAAAATTTTCTATTTCTTAATTGGAAAGTGAACGAAGATTTGTTAGCTGGTTGCAATAATATTTTAAAATCTCTTGCAATTTAAAATTACACGACGGATTAGCTCGAGTTTCTTAAACATAAGATAAATGGAATCCTTTGAAAGGATTTTCTCAAACAGCAGGTTCTACGGCTCCGTAACGTAAAGGAGTTGGTCAAATAATGTTAGGCGGTGCCTGAGTGGGCAACGCCAAAGTTGGTGATGATTTGGCCGATTTTATGCATCCATATGAAGAAATTCCCGTACTACTACTGCTAGGGGGTGAGGGTGGTGTTTCAGGACTAATAAGTGGCGTGCAACCAAAATAACGCCAGGGATGATATAAGCTGCCAGCATACATAGCCTGTAGGCGGGCTTGCAAGTCTAGAGCTATAGTTGGATCTAAGGGATAATGAGAAAGAGCGGCGGGAAATACATTTGTTACACGTGGTGGCATATTCAAAGTCAATTCTAGAGGAGAACCAAAGCTGTATTTTTGTGAACTTAAGCTGGCTGAGGATTGTTGATGATTATTCGCTTGATGTTGCTTATGACTAAATTGAGCGGCGCTGCCATTAAGTTGCGCATCTTTGTGATTTTGGCTGCCGTGGCTATTGTTACTGCTGTGACCCGAAGGCACGGGTGATTTATTTAGTGTTTTGGGTTTTCGCCTCGGCCGATACTTGTAGTCGGGATGTTCTTTCATGTGAAGAGCTCTGAAAGTTTGAATGAGATTTAAAAAGAGAAACATGCTTAAATTATTATTTTTCTAATTGATTCACAGCATTAATTCGGTTTAAAAATTATTTATATTTAAATATTTTATTTTATTTTACACATAAATTTAAAAAGAAAAGTGATAGCACCAAAAAGGTGTTTATGATTGTATGTTTGTTTTTTTTTATTGACAATATTAATGATTTTGATTCCAGCTTAAGAAAACAGATATATAAAGGAATTATTTATATTTGTTCCTTTGTGATAAAAGTATAATAATAATCGAAGCTAAAATTAAAATGAAATATAATTTTAACTAATTCATTTTTGTAAGCAAATTCTGTATTTATATTCACTTGTAATTTCATTTAACTCAATAAATTCTTTTAAAATACCCAGAGGGTTTTTAACTCTTTGTCAAGTGGTTTAAAGCTTCTTTGTTAATATTATTTCTTTAAGCTTTTCAAAATAAAACACAGGAAAAATATATTTTTACGCGGCTTTAGTGACCATGATGTAGACTGTCCCATTTACTAAGTTTGTTGCACGTCTCAGCACTTTCTGAACTGACAAGACTTACAGGCATAAATATTTCTCTGGAGTAAATCAAGTCCTTGGTTGCTATCGCAACCACCAGAAGCCAAGGACTTTTTCCCATAATGATTCTATTAATACTTATTATTTTTTTAATTTTGTAAAGAATGAAAACTACAAGGTAAAACACTTTATTCTTCATATTTATGATAGTTTAAAATGGGCAAATACGGCCAAAATTTCAAAACCTTACAACAACCAATACCTTGTTAAGACAAGATACTAAATAATTTGGTCTTTAGGGTTTTTTTAAATAGCAAAAACAAAAATGTCATTATTGTTGCTTCAAAAAATAACTTTTTGCCAAGAAAACAGGTCAAAATACCTAATGTGCAGTACAAAAAGTAGTCGGTTAATGCAGTGGTATTGCCGTACTTTAAACAAAATTTCAGTCAAGACTTCTAGTTAAGTTTAAAACTAGCTATTGTTTTACATAAGATTAAACTATAGTTAGGGCTTTACACTAGGATTTAAACCTTGACCAGCTCTTACATTGATTATAAACTGTAAATTTTTTTTTTCTTTTCTTATTCTAAGCTTTGATTCTTTTAAATACCTGTTTATTTGATTGCTTGCTTTCTTATCAAAAGTAAACAGCATTAATTTTTTGCGTTTATTGTTTAGTTGAGACAATTGAATTCTTTCAATCTGAAATTTACTTTCAATCGTCTTATCTCTTATCTATCTCAAGTCTTCTAGTCTTATTGTGATACGAGCACTCGTACATTCTCAACATAATGTTTGGTAAACATTGTCCAGAAGATAACAATAAAACACACCTTTTTTCAATATTTGAAAGAGTACATATACATATTTGGTTGTGCATAATGCGATGTGCCAGATATGAGATATTACACAGGAAGAAATTATTTTATTATTCTGATCCTAATAATGTTTTCCAGTTTCCAATTGTAAAACATCGCCTAGTAATCCGTGGAATCTTTTGCTCAACCACTTGCAGTTTCGAGCGGTGAAAAATGTATTTCACATTTGGGGCTGGCCAATTGGCCGCCTAAATTATGCGATTTTACGCCTTTAGATTATTTTTTGTGGAGCTATATTAAGGCCCATGTCTACGGGAAAAGCTGGCAACGGTTGACGCACTCGAAGCTGGCTGTGGTTAAAATCACAGAATTGCAGGAACCCATTACTGTTGGTCGATGAAACCAGAAACACGTCAAAGTACAAATGTCTTATAACTTTCAAATTTGTAAGATCATTGCTTTTAATTATAAAATCATTTCAGTTCAACGAAAAATTCTTAAAAATATTGTACAAAATTCCTCTCAAAATTTTCTCCCCTATTCAGCCATTAAACAAGTTTTTTTAACACTTTTTATTGCTTCTCTTTAAAAAAGCTTAGTATACAATAGAAATCATTGTACTTATTCCAAAAAAAGGCGTTCGTTGGCTATTTTTTTTATGAAAATGTGTTACACACACTCACATATCGTAAATATACGCAAACAATAATCTTTTACCACACAGTTACATACATATAACAAACACACAAACATACATACATACCTATACACATGCATTAGAAATTATTTTAATTTCTCTTTCCTACATTCTTCTCTTACCTCAAACGTTTGGCCTCATCGATAAATGGTCGCTTTTGTCCTTCGGTTAGAAGTTTCCATTCAGCTCCCAGTCGTTTCGATATTTCAGAATTGTGCATTTTTGGATTATCTTGTGCCATTTTGCGTCTTTGTCCTCGGGACCAGACCATGAAAGCATTCATTGGTCTTTTTATATGGTCATTGTGATGAATGACATTTGTATTGTTGTTGCTATGACTGTTTGTGTTATTGATGTTCATGTTGTTGCTATTGTTGTGTCCATTGTTTAGATGTATTGTATGTTTGAGTATATTTGTTGTTGGGTCACTTGAATTCGGCGACATTGTTAAAGTATTATAATTGTTATTGCTGCTGCTACAGCTAAGAATTGGCGAAGAGCTAGATTGCTTGTGTTGCGACGACGATGATGAACTCAAATTAACAATAGATCCAGCCAATTGTGGTGAAAGACTTTGACGCAATTGCTCTTGTTGATGTTGATGTAATATTGCACAAAATGTTGACATTTTATTGAAATATGAAAATGATGGAGATTGGGCTTCTTGGCTTTAAAACTTTTATTGGGAGTTTTAATACTCAAATTAAATCATATGGCAAAAATCTAGGATTAAAAATATGTATAAATTTAATAAGAATGAATTTTCTTAATACATAATTTAATTTGAAGTTATATAATTAATACATAATAGTAATTTCTATTTATTCGGCTTTAGGTTCATTATTAAAATTGTGATAGCTAGGAATGAAATTTTTTTGATAAAAATTTAATAACTACAAAATAAACATTTTCGAAACCCTAAGATTTCTTGTCAGCACTTTTTCTATTTGTTACAACTTTTACTAGAACTTGAATACTGAATTTATTTTCATTTTCTTTATTGCTTAGACCGAACTAAAACCACATACAACCCTATGTTCTGTTCTGTTGTGACGGGTGTGACCATTCTGCTCATATATAACTTAAACAATTTAAATTTTTGTTTGAAAAAAGATTCTGGTTTCCAAGAAGAGTAAGTTTTTAACCGAATAATAGTAAGAGTACACTGCAAGAACATAACTTCTGCTCACAATGACCACCTGAATGCTGTGACTGATGTGACCTCACATCAGTCACAGCATTCGATCGATTTTTAAAGAAAAAATCGATTTTTTCCCCAATTTGGACCGTTTAACGTGGGATTGACCATTTAGCACTAGTTACTTCTTTTACTTAACTTTATTTTTATTTAGGTTTAGGCCATCCACCCGAACAGAAAGAGTGTTGACGAGAAATCGTAGCATTACACTCGACTAGTTTTGGGATAACTGAACTTTTAATAAAATTTTCTATTCTTAGATATCACAATTTAAATAATGAACTAAAAGCCGAATAAATAGAAGTTATTATATGAAATAGTAAAGTTCAAATAAATAACTATAAAATGTATAATTAATAAATTTTAATTTTTTTTAAGTTTATTTCGAGATAATCAAGAGGTTAATGCAAAGTAGTCTAAAAATTTCGCTGATGGAGAATAAATTAAAAAAAATTAAAAACTTAAGTGACAAATTCAAATTATATCTTTTGCTGGACAAGAGCATCGTTTTATTAATTTTCCTTTTACAAACAAATGTGAGTAAAAAAGGACCACTGAAATGCTTCCAAAGAAAGTTGACTCATTTCCCCTTAAATAAATATTAGTTGGAACTTTGACTTTTTTTCTTTAAAATTAGTTTGCATTTAAGTGTGAAAGCCGAGGTTTAATATAATCCAAACGATATGCGAATGGGCTATTTACGAGCTTAAGCCTTAATAAACCTTCTTATTTTTCGTTTAACCTTTAAGGCTTTTTTAGGACACTTTAAGTGATTAATTATTTTGCGAGTATTTTAAAGAAATTGTGACTGTTAAAGTCGCTATTTTAAATCGTTATGTCCACCTGTCTGTCGGTTTAGATTATCATCCACTCATATATCCCAATATAAATCCGTAACTCACCCTCGTAACAACAACACTTGGCATGAACACTTTAAAGAGAAAAAGTGTTTTTATTTTGGATAGAAGCACGGAGAGTGGTAGGTAGCCCTCATACAAACGAGCCATTTTTATAAATTTTTTAAAATCCTGTATTTGGGAAACTATAATAGCTTTCGACTTTAAAATATCTCCACTTTGATAAAAAAAATTTTTTGGGTTGGAGCAGGTAAAATGGTTTATCGAAAAGTGTAATAGTTATCAACTTCAAACCTGATTTTGTAGTAATATTCATATTTAATTGAAAATGTAAAAAAATTTTATACAAAAAAAGTTAGTTTTTAATGTCGTTTATATGAGACTCGGCTCTCAGTTCTTCACTTTGACGGATAAAATTGTTTAAACACAGTTATTGTTAGACATTTGCCCTTATTTTCATTAACATACTTTTTTTAGATAAATAGTTCAGTCTACAAGAAAGCCAAGTACGTTCTAATCTTCCCGAATGATTGGTGTGGATTTTGGTATAGGGGCGCCATTAGTGCAATTTAATCTCGTTTGACTTATTCCTTTAAATTTTGCAAACCAGCCACAAACCATGCCATTAGTCAAGTTCAATTTACATAAGCAAATATAGTTTATGTTCAATATAAAACTCGTTTTGAAAAATGTTGGCTTTTTTGCCTCCTTTTTGTTTGGGTAACATTAATAAAGGGTCGATTTAAATGCCATAAAGATCTCTGCTGACATCTAAAGAGATAATAATCATATAAGCTTATTTGTGTTTATGGATGGTTTAAAGGGTAGGGAGACAGAATTTTAGGTGTTTTAAGCAAAAAGTTTTTCTTCCGGGTCCAATGGACCGAATACTTCAAACTTTTTGATTATTTCATTGCTAAAATCCCCTATATCAAAACTCCCACAGTCGAAGGGGGAGGTTATACGGCGGGAGTTGTCTGACCATATAACCCACGTAGAAATCAGGGCTTATTGTAAACAGAATAGTAACAATTCCTTAAGCCGACCCATAAAGTGGACTTTAATCTGTTGTTAATTTGACAAAAATCGAATATAGTTTATTTGGCTTATTTTTCAACTTTTTAATTATCTTTTAAACATAAAGTAGAGTCTTTTAATAAAAATAAAAAAAAATCCTAACTTAGAATTGCCCATATGTGTCTGTTTCACAGTAACTAATTTTCGAATCTTATTTTACTTACATTGAAAAAAACTTTCATAATTACATATATCATAATAAGAATTATCGACAATCTTTGTTGTTGATATGAATTTTATTTTGAAAGCACGTGACTAAGGTCACTGCCACACGTTCAGGATTTATTGATAGAATTTAAGTATCGTGATATTTATTGAACGTTCACGCAGGGTAAAAACATGGTTCAGTATGGTCACGGGAATATGTACACAGTGTTTAAACTAAGCAAAAAAAATAAAGCTTTTTACATAATCTTTGTAACTAAAAGTTTTATCGTTTTTGCGACATTAAAAAAAAGATCCGCGAATAGTAAAAACAAGTAGCAAAGCTTGGCAGTCTTTCCCAACTATAATTTATTAACATCGTAATTTTTTCAGGTTAAGGTGACTTTCGTAGGGGGGTCTAACCAAGGACCTCATGTAAATTATTAACTGATGCTTGCAAAATTTGGGTAAATAATTTTGTTATAAAATTCATTTAAAAATTTACTTAAAACAAATGCCTAAATACCGTCGTGCATACGGTAGTTATAAGTGATAACATATTTTTGGGTGAACGCCTTCTTCCTCCTTTCACCTTTATTTACTTAAGTAAATACATATTTAAATTTGAAACTCTGGTGCAGACTAAAATGTTTTTGAAGTGGTATCAGCCTACCCCAGACAGAACTATCTTCGACGATCTCACAAGGTTCTTAAGATATTGAAACTTTTATGAAGAAAGAGTAAAATTTAAAGCAATTATAGTCGAAAATGCTTATTCTGGGAGGGCATTTGTAGGAGGTCTAGGTCTAGGCCCATGCGAAACATATGAAATTATATTCAAGGTAGCTATAGTCTAAATTCTCTTCTGTATGGGTGCTTTTCCAAGTACTTGCTTAATCATCTTCAATTTCAAAATGATTGGTATCTATACCAAAAAGGGTGCCCCGGTAGGTCAGTGGTAAGTGCACGAGTCTACCAGTCAGGGGGTTGTGGGTTCGATTCCCACCAGAGACCCTGGTAAGTCTGCTTCATTCTTCTGTTCTTTCTGTCTTTCTTATCTATCCTTTTCTAAATTTCTTCTTTCCTTCCGTCTCAAAATATTCTACCTGCCTCTCCAGGTAACACAAAGGGACCGAATTAAGCGGACCCAAGTGAGCTGTATCCTTTCCTTTATCGGCTGCCTGTTCTACCTAACCTAACCTATACCAAAAACTTATCTGTGCCAACTTTCATCAAAAAGTCTTCGTAAATGCAACCTGTATTTTGACCATAAGAACACACACAAAATCAGATGGGCGAAAAGACCGATGGACCGATGGACATACTTAGATCGTCTAAGTGATTTTGAGTCAATCGAAATTATTTAAAAAGGGGGTCAGACTATTTTTTTCGGACTTGCACACCAACTTTTCGAAGCAAACAATATTCCTACAACGTACATACATATGTGTTGCGGGTATAATAATGCAAATCCTGACGTGATAATGTCAAAAATAAAGCATTACGCAATTCATCAACATATAAAAATTGTTGGTAATCAATAATATGTCACAATATCAAAGTAATTTTTTAAGGCCAGTGGTTTTCGGAAATATTTCTTTTTTCTGTTTTTTATTTTTTGCATATTTTTACGTTTTAGCAAACCGAGTTCTTTAGAAATATATTTTTAACTTCTTAAATGTTGACAGTTTTAGCTTTTTCATTTAAGCTGCCGTCGCAGCTTAAGCTTAAAAAATATATTTTAGATATGGCAAATCCTTACAATTGTTGTTAACAGCTTTTAATAAAATCTATTTTGCATTACCTTTCAGAAGCCTTCAAGTGAAATTTACCTGCTTTTATCCAAGAAGATTTAAAGACTGCGGCAAGTTGTTCTACGTAGTCGATTCACAGGTTAGTTTTTTTAACACAATTTTTTTTTCAAATTTCATTGCACATTTTCAAATATCTTTTAACTATTTTTTTTAATCATCATAAGCAATTGCACAATTTTCTTAAAAAGCTTTTTAATTTTTTTTTGCATTAAATTCAAAATTATTTTTGTTTTAACTGTTTCAAAAAATATTAATTATTTTTGTTTTTCATTTGTTTGTAAAAACAAACTTTATTGAATATATGCTTTGCCTAGATGTTTTTAATAACTTCTTTTTAAATTATTATTTCCTGTGAAAATCCGTTAAAAGTATTTAAATGTCTCCGTTAAACACCACATTGTCATGCGAAACTTGCAAGTGGAAAACACGAAATGATTTTTGTGATAATGTCCGGAATGTGTAACAACTAAATGTTTCAGCGAGCAGCTCCACTTTTTTTTTTTTTTGCTCTGCAACAAATATTTACATCCACTTTATTAGTGGTTTGTTGTTGTAGTTGTTAACAAATAAATATTGGTTAAGTGTTGGTAAGGAATACAAATACCCTTCTTTACCACACACGGTGTGTAGAGTTTTAGACGTTTTGCTTTTAGTTGTAGTAAAATTTCCGTTTGTTTTTATGTCAGTGCAAGTATTAACATAAAGGAAAAGATATTAATTTTGATTGCGTATTGAGAACAAAAAAAATGGTTGATATCATTTAAGATATTCCTTATTTTGTTATTGTAGAGAAACCGCGAACTGATTTTTCTTTGGTTAAAATGTGTGTGTGCGTGTGAGTGTTTTTTGTCTTTTTATCACCATTGTGTGGAGCTGTTTGTTTATTTGTGGCTGTTGTTTTTGTGGGAAGGGTGTGTGTGCAAAGGTGTTTGCTGTTGCCGTAGGGAAGGATTAACACTGTGATATGCATTGTTACTTTTTATATTATCATTACATTTGCTTTTTTTTATCATTTGTTATTGCTTTTCTAATGATTTAAGTTGATATGATCGTTTCTAGCTGGTTCACAATTGTCTCTTGTTATTTATGTATGTATGAACTTCGTTATTCTTATCATTTTAAATATTTTATCGATGATAACTAAAACAAACGCAATGGTATTGTGTAACATGCACACTCTTTTAAAAAGTAAGTAAATAATATTTGTGTAAACAGTGTTGTCAATATAAGCGATTTATTTTTTTTAAACCATCAATAAATTTTTTTGAAAATTTAAAATTTGCGAATTTCATTTCACAAACTGGCATTTTTTGTTACTTTTTTATACAAGTAACCTGGAAATATGTTTGAATGTTAGTATGGTATGCTACCCAGCAAAAACTAACATTGCTTTGTAATGAGTTAAAATCCAAAAAACTCTTACTAATTGGCATTTTAACTCATTACTTTAACATGGCGATGACATTGGAGGCAAGTACTTACCATGCTCGCTTACAAAAAGGGACTTACATAAGCCATTACTGTGCTGGCATTTAAATAACCTTTTCCTGGGGACCCCAGTTACTCATTGTTGCTTTTAAAGTTTTTTTCTTTGACGTTTTGGTTAAAACTGGCTTAAAATATTAAGTTATAATAAGTTAAGTAATTGTCAAACTGAAACTATCTGCCTAAATTTTTGATAAGAAGTAACTCATTATCTAACAACTTCTAAATAATGCAGACGGTATGTAATAGTCATTGAAAAGTAAGTTGTTTGGCAATGACTAATCGCCACCAAGTTTTTGCTGGGTAGTTTGTCGTTATGCTATTTTTTTGTTTGTTTATTTGGAAAATCTTTTCTGCAAATTTTTAAAATGTCCTCTAGGTAAATACATATCGAGCCTTTGGTGCAATACCGTAGTAATTCATAAAATTATGATCTGAGAAAAATGCATTTGAATTTTTGAGCCATCTTTTTGATAGTACTTTCGTTTACTAAAGTTATTTTTTTTACAAGTTTTTAAATTAAGAGGAATGTTTTTAATTAAAAAAAGGCCAAAAATTATTAAAAATATGAAATATTTGTTTATATTTAAGTATTTTATATCAACCTATTAATGATGTGTCATTATTGTCACAAAACCAACGACAAATTTATTGATTAATTCGAAATATATCGTTATAGCAAATAAACTTTTAAGATTTGGCAAACTTAAAGCTACAACAAACCCCATAAATATTTTGTTTTTTCCTTAACATTTTTCTTTCAGTTCTTTATTCTATTGTAAATAATATTAAAAGATATTTTGTCAATACAAGTTTTTTTCCTAATATTTATTTAGATTTTTAGTAGTTTTATTATTTTGAAATTGTAATTTCAATTCAGCTGTAGTCATAAAAGAAAATTTTGATATCAATGCTTTCCCTTAATATTGTAAAAAGTCTCGTTAATATCCCCTCTGAACATTTAAAGTTTTGTATAAAAAAATCGCTAAATAGGCCATACTAAAATACCTTTACTTATCCATGTTTTCTGAATTTTTGTTTACATTTATCAGCCACAAGTTTTGTTTGTTTTGGTGATAAATAAAAAACCAAAAACAATTTAACAAAATGAAAGAAAGACAAAGCACGACTTCATTAATTCCTTTAGATGTTTATTTTAATCGTTTATTGAATTCGTATGATATTGTTAAAAATCAGGGGTAACACGTGCTTTTTCTTCATACAAAAACAAAACTCACTTAAAAGAGACAACAAATGATAAAACTATTTTAAGATTTAATTGTTTAAATGTTTGTTTCTATGTGTGTGTTTGCATGTGAAAATTAACTTTTTTACTTTTACTTTCTACTTGTGAGATTACAAAAAGAGTAATAAAAAATTGTTTATTGTGATATTTCTCACTTATAAAACCGTAAATCTTGATCTTGAGTATTACTAAATAAAATATTTTTAGATAATTGTAATAAATTATGTACTTTAAAATCTATAAATTTCCCGCCAAAATTTAATAATATGTATTTTAGAAAATAATTCTCAAGCGCATGTGCGTAATTCCTTTGCTCTTTAACTCTACATAAAAGTTAAAAAATGTGTAGAGTTTTTTTTGGCATTGTTGGTAAATTTGTTATCTACTAACTAATACTCACACAAAACATTTATAACAATAATGGCGAAAAAATGCCCCCTCCACGGTATGTGCGTGTGTGAGTGAGTAAGTAATTTTAATAGAACAACAAAACAAAAACCGCACAATAAATTCAAAGGAAATCCCCACTTTTACAAAAAAATTTTAACAAATGAAAATGGCAGTTGTTAGGGAATTTCGAATGTTTTTTTCTGATTGTTTTGTTTTTCCTGAATACAATGCTATAAGCCAGCTCCATTTTCCCCCACCATAAGTATTAATTTCCCAGTAAATCCCCATCGCAATTCTCTTACGCGCATGCACTTAATTTTAAGGCAATTTGGCCAATAGCGTACACAAAGGCACCGAAGCATTTAAATTGATAAAAATGTCATTTTTACCAGCACCATTACCATCAACCACATCACCCACATTTTATAGATTCGGAATGTTTTTCAGCCAAATAAAGGTTTAAAGAAAAGTGTACGTTCCATAAAAATATGCAACGGATGTGTGTAAACGTGTGTTTTCAACGCGGAGGAGTAAATTAATACTTCTATGATTGGTACCAATAAAAAAAAGAAAAAATATTTAATTCTAATGATTGAAAAACTGCTTTTACATTAATTTTATTGTAAAATTTGTTTAACGTTTTGTGCAACAAAAAAAAAAGGATTTACAGAACATACAGCAACAAAAATAATTGATAATGACATCTTATGCGGTAGATACTTTTGCATAAAGCTCCAATAAGAATTGCCATACGCACATACATATGTACGTGTCAATATGTAAATGTATTTAATCTGCATTAAAAGATATAAATGTGTATTTACTCCCAAACATATTTGGTTTAACTTAAGATACAATTTTGTTTTAAAGGAATTAATACATTATTAAAAGTAAAAATAAGAGGACATTTTGCTACACCTTAAATCATTTTGGGTGTTTTGAGGAACTGGTTTATTTTTTTTTAGAAAATTTCTACTAAAAAATTTAATTTTCTATTCACAAGTTTACAATTTCTTATAAAATGGTTTGGTTTGTATGGAGGATAACACTCCCCATCTTCATACCCATCCAATTTCTTTTTGAAATTATAAATTCATACCAAAATCACTTTGTAAAAGGTATAAAGTCGACCGCAGTTACGATTTCCAGATTTTACGTAGAGTTTTAGTAGGTATGAAGGAGGTACAGGGTATCCAAAAATTACAGAAATGGCCCGCTTGGGGGAATACCACTCCCCGTGTTATTATCCTTTTAATAACTTTTCGCAATATAGAAATTATACCAGAATCACTTTGTACACGCAGAGAAAAAACATGATTATTTCATTATTGTATGGTTATGAAGATCATTATTAAGATCGCCACAACCATACTATGGTTGTAGTAAGCTTTTGGCAAAAATGCAGTTATATCTATGGTTGAAATTACTACAAATATATAACAGTAATTTTAATCGTAACTACGATTACATTTTTTGCCCATGAACTACTACAACTGAAGTATGATTGTGGCAGTCATAATAATGATCTTCGCAACTTTCGAGATTTAAGGCCTCTTTAACCCATCAGCTTCTTTTCGCAATATAAAATTTATACCAGAATAACTTTGTAGTATGTATGTAGTCAATAGTTTTAATAATTTTTAAGATAAAGGGAATCAAAAATTTCATAAAATTGGTCTGCTTGTGGGGTTCCGTTCCCTGTGCTCTTACCCTTCTAATTAATTTTCGAAATATAGAAGTAATACTAGAATCACTTAGTTAAAGTATTGAAATCGATAGCTTTAATAGTTTTCTAGATGTAGTGCGTTCAAAATGTCATAAAGTTGGTCCGCTGCTATGGGGAATACCATTCCCCCTACTCCTATCTTGTAATTTATTTTCGAAATGTAGAAGAGAATAAAGTTTGAGGTAGATAGCCGTAACAATTTTCGAGATGTAGCATATCCAAAAATTCAAAAAAATTGGTCCGTTTGAATGGGGTCTACCACACACCGTGCTCTTATCCTTCTAATTACTTTTCCAAATGTAGAAATCATACCAGAATCACTCAGTAGGTGGTTTGAAATCGATAGTAATTAGAGTTTCCGAGTTTTAACTTTTAAATATTTGATTAAATTAATTCCTTTGTAAGGATGATCCCACTTTCCTTGCTCTTATCCCTAAGTTGGCTTGCTGTCTTCAAAGTTCCATGACAAGTTTTGTGGTAACAGTGACCATAGTCACCGAGATTTTTATGCAGGGATATGTGCAAGGAGTTTGTCCTAAAAAAATAGGTTAACTCAGATATTTGCTTATAAGTACCTCGGTCTGTCGCTTAGAAATCCTGATGATTTTTATTAGCGATCATCTTAGAATATTTTTAAGCGTGAAGGGTTTGTCTCGGCTTCGAAAATATGATTTTAAAAGACGGGCATGGCTTAATCGACTTTTCTTTTTCTAAGGATCCATACTTTTAACGTTCGCAATAAATGGTTAGGTTGGGTAAGGCGGAAAGGAGAAGATTTTAAAAGCCACAAGTCCTGCACGACATATACTTAAGGCAGTGATCAGCTTGTACGCTCCGAGCTAGCAAAAAGAATCTTAGGGGGAGAAATTCACAGAATTTTGATAAAGCGGGTGAAATCTCTTAACATTTCTAATGCCACATCTCCCAAGTTAAAAAAAATAAGGCTGTGGCTTGTGCAAAAACTGGGCAGTGACACAGGAAAGGCCCCATCGTTTTGATGTACTCCTTGTACGCCCGGCACTCGCTGTTCTATGCAACTGCTGTCCGACTGACGAGCGCTTGTAAGTGAGTGAACCTTTAGCACTTTTAGCATCATATTGCTCAATTCAGGCTTCCTAAGTTTAAGAATGCCCCTTGTCCTTACCTTATTCGAGTCGCCCAAGACGATTCTCGTCATTCCTGCAACTGTCTCGTTGTAGCACAGCACCCTGTTGGAATTTCCGCCCACTCTTTTAACTCAGCTTTTGTCGGAACGAAGAACTTCGGGCTCTCCAGGTCAACTTCCCGCAGTACCCTACCTCTAACAGCCTAATTATAAATGAAATGACAAACTGATGGTTACCCTTAAATACTTGCTATGTGAGGGGTATCAATTTCGAAATCATTTTAAAATTTTTCTCCAATATTTTCAACAAATGTAAGTAAATTCATTCCTTTACAAACTGAACTTTTTACAACTGCATAGAAACATATGCAATTTGTGTGACTTAAAGTTTTAATGCACACATTTCTTCACACACTTTCACAAAACAACTTATTTACTGTTTAATTAAAGCATGAGTAGAATTCCTCTTAAGGAATCACATTGAGTTTCTTTTTAAATGAAAGTTTGTCAGTTCAAAATTTTGTGTTTAATTCAGTAACTGGCCACAATTATGATGATAATATGAGAAGCAAACATTGTCACACAAATGTCCTTTAAAACCAGTATTCGAAAAGATGCTCTTTCTATTCAACATACATAATATACAGCGTTTGTGTATGTATTTATGTGGCTTTGTAGTAGTACATAGTTACTGAATTAAGGATTTAATGGCCATTATCTTTATATGAAAATTATGCCAACATTAAATATTTGTTTTTGTAGTTGTTGTAGCCAAAAAAAAATGCTGCTTTTGCCGTTTAAGTGTAAAAGTCATTTAGCTAATGCTCAAATTTATTGTTTGAAAACAAGTCCATATTTCAGGCTTTGTTGTAAATTTTTAGTGAACAATTTAACGTCAGCACAATGAAATCTCTAGAGAATAGAAAATTTAAATGGAGACAGAGTGGAGTAGAGAAGTAAATAATGGTAAATTAAATAAAATTAGTTTAATTGTAAATAGAGTGAAAAAATATATTTTGGTACATCTTAAATTATTTTTAATCACTTTTTAAGTCGATTTGAGCTTGTCCGTCCGTTCGTCTGGTTGGTTGTCCATAGCTCGAATATTACTTTACCTTCTTAAAATTTTGCAACTTGATTTTAACAGGCGGACAGATGGGCATAGCTTAATCGACCTCGCCATCTATAAGGATCCAAAATATATTTACATATATAAACTTCATGGTATCAAAAATAAATATTATTGTTATTATTTTCGATTTTCGGCTTTAGGTCATAGACATTTTTTTAAAAATAATAAAGTAAAAAATTAAGTTTGAATTTTAATTATATTCATTTATTAAATTTTTCGTAACATTTCAATCAACTTTAAAGGACAAAGTTTTATTTATTTTCTTTTTTTAAAACTATCCCCCGAAGATGATCAAAGAACTTAAAGATAACAAACTATGATACAACTAATCAGGTAATCTCGTCCCTGCAACAACTACAGGGAGAACCAAATTTTGACATCTTGGCACTAATCAGCTGCACCGACGAGACTACCTGATTCTTTGTATCATAGTTTGGTATCTTTAAAAATCTCTATGACCTAAAGCCGTAAATCGAAAAACATAACCATAAACAAAAGAATGGTCAACTAACAAAAAATTACAAACGCACAGACAAATTTTACTTAGGAAGTTGCCAACAATAAAATTTTTAGCTACTACATTTTGGTTCATTTGTATTTTGTGGATTGTAAATAGAACGGGAATTTATTTCTACTTACGGTTGTTGAACATAATAATGTTAGTAGCACCAAATTTTTGTTTTATTGGCGCCACCTTATTGTCAAAACTTAACCAAAGTTGTGTGTGGTTATCGACACGCAGAGAACAATAGTCATTAGAGTTTGGAGAGTTTTGGTTGTATGGTAGCACAGTGTTGTGTTAATCACAATTAGCGGAGACATAACTCGTAGATAAAGCTGTTTATACATGATATATTTTCACAAAAGGAATGGCGCCTCAAAAATGATTTCGTTGCAGATTCTGTCAGAGTGGCATCCGGCTTAAACATTGAAAACGGAAAGCGCCGTTAAGGATTAATATAGAAAATCTTTAAATAAATTATCAAATTTGAAACAGTTAGCTGACAAAATTAATATGTTTTTTATCAGTAAAAATCTTCTTTTAATAAAACACGCGTTTAAGATCAATTTTAATATATAATTAAATATTGTGTTTACTATGCTTGTACTTAAGGTAGTCGACAACAACTTACAATGAAGTCATTAATATATCCTTAAAGTAACCTTTTTCAAGCAGTACGTATCAAGCGGCTAGACAGTCAGTTAAGAGTTCTGGCATTAATGTGTTTTTGTAAAAAGAGTTTAAAAGTTTAAGGGACAAAAACGTATTCGCTAAAAACAAACCAAAGTTTAGCTGTTAATTTTTATAAAAAATGACTTAACCCTTAAATGTTGTCTTGAGCTATGCTAACACAAGTCATGCTAATATCCGGCTCACACTTATTTACCAATTAAAAACTTAACCAAATAATTAAAATATCTCAAAATAAAAAAAAATTGTACAAAACACCCATACTTACTTGTAATAATAATTGTGGCACTTTAACGGCACTCATTAGCGAAATTAATTTTATGTTTTTCGTCTTATGAAAATCTTAAAAAAACATTTAAAAAGGAAAAAAAATGTAAATCGAAGAAAAAAATTGTTGTTGTTTTTTTTATTTTATACATGAATAATTTTGATTAACGACATTAATTTTTAATTACTGTTATAAAGAGCATAACACAGATAGGTGAGAGACAGGGAAGCTTGAATATATTAACTTCTTTGCCATTAAAAACAAATTATTTTTTTACAGAAAAAAAGGAAAAAGATGAAAGAAAACTGTTAAGCGTTTGAAAATAATCGTGCGTATAAAAAGCATGTACATACATATGTGTGTATGTATATTAGACCGTCTCGAAAAAAGTTCGTCGTGCAACTTCGAGTATAAAGTGTTGTGAAGAAGAGATTTAAAAAAATATTTTAAGATTTTTGGCCGAAAAGAGTGGTCGCTATTTTAATTTGCTTATATACTCAGCATTTTTATTGAAATCTTTTAGGGATATATAAATCAATGTTTTTGTATATTTTTTTTATGACTCTTTTGCGTTTTTTAAAATAATTTTTTTTAGAAATATAAAATTAAGAACTATTGACTTATTATAGAGGTCGAAAGTCAACAAAGTGGGCAAAAAGTGATTTTTTTACATTTTGGCCTTTTTTTAAATTATGAATCTAAAGGGTCGAAAGTCAGTTAGGTGAACAAAAAGTAGGGTTTTTATATTTCTGGTACTTTTTAAGAGAACTACTTTAGACATATGAAATTTAGGGTATTTGATCTAAGAGCAAAATTACTGCGCCTACAAGGTAGCGGGTTAATTGCTAGTTCATACATACATCAATTCGCCTGTCCGTTTGCAATTTCTACAACATTAATTTGCGACTCTATATAGTATTCTGCGTCATGGCCACATGTCCGTCTGTTAAAATTGAGTTTCCGGATCCAAGTCAAATCTTATTCACAGCGTCTTGGGGCGAAACTATGAGAAATATCCCTGAGATGATCGCCGTTTTAAATCAGCAAGATCGGATAACTACGAACCGAGATATAAGCAAAACCCTAAGATAACCAATTTTTTGGAAAAAAAGTGTGCACTTACGCCGAAAAAATAAAATAGAAAAAAAAACACTACAAACTTTCAGTTTTTCTAAACATATTTTACGTCCATGGCACCGGTTTTCCTTTCTACTACTTATTGGGCTCAGTTTGGAAATTTTCTTTTTTATTAGATGCGTTTAGAGATTTTAAAAATTTTAATTTATACTAATTTTTTAAGCTTAAGCAGATTAAATCGTGGCGCTGGTGACGGGGAAATGTTTTTCACTACGAGCGAGGTGATAAGGAATGCATTGCTTGATTTTTTGCTTTGGCCAAAGATAAGGAACTTAGAGTGAATTCGGAGAAAACAGATTTAGTTCTCTGCACTAGCAAGAACAAGGGCCAAATTTCTTCGTATCATTCTGAATAGCAAGTTATCTTGGAGAGTAAATGCAAAGGAGAGGGCTAGGAAGGCTCTGAATGCCTTCTTATGCCTGTAAAAACTCCACAGGTAGAAACTAGGGGTTACATTCGGATATGGCGAATTGGATTTGCACATCCGTTGTAAAACCTATTTCTACATATGGTTGTCTCGAATGGTGTAGGACTTTGGAAAGGGACAATAAAAGATAACCCTTGCCATAGGTCCAGAATTGTGCTGTATTAGGTATAACAGGGATTAAGAGTAGTACAACACAGGCAACTCTGGATATCATTCTGCATCTTCTTACCATTCAGGATTTCGTTGTTGAAACTACAAGGCACGGCAAGGAGCTATAAGGCTTAGTAAATCGGGTATGCCAAAGGCAGGGTAAGATGGAAACGCTGGCATTTTGTGGAGGGTGAACTCCTCCTGGCTTTGATGGTCGTGAAAATTAACTTTGGGATCTCACCCCAGGTAGTGTTCCTGAACGAAAACAACAATCCAAGAAAATTTTTGACGGGTGTGCAGTTTTGACTAATGGATCGAAGATGGCTGTAGGTGACGGGGGAGTGAAGCGTTTCCCAGGCTGAGATTCTGGCGGTGATGATATTGAGTAAAAGGGGAGGATGCGGAAGGAAGAGGGGAAGTGGCAAGCTTCATTGACATTCAAGCCGCACTGAAGACTCTAGAGCGGTTAAAGGTAAAATCAGGGCGCCGCGCCTTTGTTGTCTCTTAACTAACGTACGTGTGCACAGACAACGGCGAGAATTAAAAACAAAACATTAATCAGTCTTGTTTGAGACTTCAAAGAGCCTGAACAGTACAAACACCATTAAATATGTAATAGTAAAGGTTGCCTATGGCTGCTCTAGAGAAACGTTATATCAAGACTTGATTTGTGAATGACTGTAAACGTGCTCTTAGGATGATCATTACAACACGCAGGATTGCTCTCTATTGGGTGCCAGGTCATTGTGACGTTGCCGGTAATAAGGTTGCTTGTGAATTGAGGAGGTGGAGATCGGCCAGAGGTATAAGGCTGGGGTGTGAGCCGATTAGGCCACCGATAGGTTTATATTATGGTTTGGTAGAGATTTGGGCCATGGACAAAGTGGGCTAAGCCTAGAGGAACAAGGACTTTTGCAAGATCTCCAGGCTTTTGTGGCACGTACTGGTTGGCAAGGACAATGACCTGCTGCTCAAGGTGAGTAAGGGGGTTTTGAGGTGTGCAACTGGGACTCTTAAAGGGTTCACGATGTGAGATATCTTAGTAAATGGAATAGGAACTTTTCGGACTTCTGCAGGTTGTACGAAGACAAGAAGGAGATAGAGACTGCAGAACACGTTGTCTGCCACTGTTTAGGGCTGCAAGTCTGCTGACAGAAGTAAATGGGACGGTGAGATCTCCAATCTGGGCATCATCAAAGAAATATTTAGAGGGTTTGGATGGCTGGGTAATTAGATAGTTTCTACTGGGTTTTTTTTGACGCTTGGGCGTGATTTTACATTCACCGACTTATTTCTGACTCTTTGAGCCAAGTGCTTTAAAAATGGGCGGAACCAATATAATCTTTCAAAACATACTTCTTTGTAAAAAATGAAAAAAAAATTATTTCAATTAAATCCTTTATTAATTTTATTTTCCTAATAAACGTAAGATGTATGTATTCTGCTGTATTTTTCTTATTAAATAAATTCATTTCTGGTCGGCTGGTTTTTTTTCTCTTTGAAAACTTTTATTTGAATCAATTAAATTTTTTGTTGCATTCGATTAAAAATATTTTAAATTTACAAAATGCAAAAAATTATAGTTAAATAATCTCACTTTTATTATAATTTTTATATTTTCTATTTATAAGTTTTTATGAATTTTTTTTCATTTATATATGAATGCATGTTTGTGTGCAAGTATGTATGTGTTTACTTGTTGTTGTTTTTGTTTACATATTTATTTTTATTTATTTTAATTTATTTTTATTGGATTTTTATTTTTTTTTAATTTATAATTACATTTTGATTTTTTTTAAATAAAAGAAAAATTGCACCGATCGTTGTAGAGTTAAAAAAAAAATTAAACATAAATTTGGATCAAATGTCCTTTGAAGGACATATTTTAAGAAAAAATTTTCTGTTTTAAATATTGACCAAGAAGTGCTGTTCTTATCTAATTTGTTATGGACAGATTAAGCTCTTCGCATTCATCGGATGGCGGTCAAAATATAACAGTTAGAGGTCTACGAAAATCTCCACTTGTGGCCGAGGTCACTGAAGCAGCATTTGCAGAAACGGCAGCCGTAATTGAGCCATTGTTAAAACTTGCTGCACTTTGGTTATATTGATGAGCATATTGAGAGTATTCTAATTGGCTGTCATTTGGCGAATGGAGATGCGCTTTTGAATCGGATATGCCTGCAAGGGGACCACTACTACTATTGCCACCCGCATCCAAATGGGGTGAGTTGTCCCGCTCATCCACGTTATTGTTGCTGTTTGAAGAGGCATTGTTGCTGTTGTGGGGACTGGCTATGCCAAGGCCATTAAGCAGGTGTTGTTGTTGATGCTGTTGATGGGCTACAGCTGCTGCTGCAGCTGATGAATTATGCTGTTGAGCTCCATAGATTTTCGATATGTCAAAGGCATAGTTGGCGGCCCGATCTTGATACATTTTTGAATCGAAATAGGCCTTGGTTAAGACGCTGGGATCTAAATAGGCGCTATAGGCAGCACTGGCCTGAGCAGCCTTCGATGACTCATACAAAGAACCGGCTGTGGCAGCTGTACTCAGATATGAGTTGCGATCCAAAGCAAATTTGGGCACCTCCATCTGTCCGGCTATAGAAGTCTGCAAAGAAAAAAATCAAACATTTTACATTTTCAACTACAACAACAAAAGAAAACAAATATTAAATTTTATTTGTAAAAGGATTAAAAGACAGTTGTTATAACAGAATGTCTAATTGTGCGTGTTGTATGACACTTTCGTTTTTAATGCGATTTGGTTACAGTTTCAATGACAAACCATTCAATCCCTTTCGTATTACACAAAGCTTTATTCTTTTACAAACATTTAAAGACAAGCAGCCATCATATATTAATGGGATTGCAAATAGAATTGAATTCAATTCAATTGCATGACAATAAATAAATCAAAATGTTGAGAATCCTTTTATTTTCTCTCTTCGTAGCCGCAATTAACAATTCAAGTGGAAAAGCAAACATTACGAATTGTAACAGGTTTTCTAAAACAAACAAACAAACGGCAACAACAACATCAATAATAAAATTGTTGATGATGAATATTTATTGCAATGTAATCTTATTTATTTATTTCAAATATTGTTTATTCATCTTCTTAATTCCCATTTTTTTTTACACAAAAAAAACAAAATTTTTTAAAAACAAATTCTTTTATAATCTTGACTAGAGGGAGGGTTTTTGTGTTACTAAATGTTCTCACATTGTTTCCCAAGAAGGGGGAAACAGAAGAAGCAACAAAAATTTGCCGATTAAAGCCAAATAAACGGATGTGCCCTGCAGTTGTTTGTTTGCATGTATGTCTATTTGTAACCCTCATTTGCTTTTTATAGGGTGTCGAGTCTCTCTATAATTACATTGTTAACACATCATCATCTTCTCTGATTTCAAAATACTTTTCATTCAGCATAAGACTGTGTTTACATTTGATGCTTTAAAAGCCCCATTTGCAATAGCATACGCCCATGGCTTTAGCGTCATCGTCATCATCATCACCATTGTCGTCCAAAACCGTGTGTTATAATTGTAGCTTCACCCATTTAATTCATTTCGTACTTAAGTTGTTTTCTTGCCACAATTACAATTTGTAACCAATTGGGAATTTGTTACAACAAATATTTTGATTGTAGTATAATCAATTAATTGTATTTGTGTGTTTAATATAAGACACCGATACACACACAAACAAACACAATTGCATTTTAAATGATAGCTTCGTTGTGTTACAATAATAGAGGACTAAGGACGCACTTGAATGGTATCAACTTTCAGCATAATTATAAAAAAAATTGTGTTTAATGTTTAAAAAAAGGATTTAATTTGAAAACATATTTAGAAAATTAACAAAATTGAGGTTAAAGCACTGCAAAAGCTTAAGCAAGTGTTGCTTAGGACAAACGAAAAACAAAGGTATTTTAGCCAACTGTTTTGAATACAAAAATGTACGGACTTTCGAAGCCTTTTCCATAACTAGGCAACCAATACTACAGGGTGTCTGGTGGCAATTTTATATTTTTTAATGCGAGTATTTCAAGTAATAAACGGTGTGGAGGGAGGGTAGCGCCATTGAAATTATCGATGGTGCGGATTTGTCAGTCACGATGTCGCAGTAGTGGAGTGAGCATTGTCGGTAATTTTGTTAAAATTTTGGTATTCGGCGAATGCGTAATGGACCAAGTGTAAATTTAATTCGTTCGTGGGTGCAAAGATTCGGTTACGAATGTCCCATGGCCAGAGCCCTTCAAGGACTCCCGAAAACTTCACTTAAACGGCCACGTCAACAAGCAAAACTGCCGTTACTGGTCTCCAAGAACCCGCAATCCTCGATTGAAACATCAAAAACTATTGCATTGCCCCAGGGTAACTGCTTGGTGTGAGAAATTTGGTCCAATTTTCGTTTGAAAATTCTCGAGGCCAGGCAAACGTCAACGGTAAAAATTATTGACGCATGATTATGGAATTCTTTTTGCAAAACCTGCGAGCTCATTCATCGTACTCTTCATATACGTGGTTTCAACCGGATGGGACGACTGCACACACAGCCAGAGCTTCGATGAATTTTCTTTGGGAAAATTTTCTCCAAAAATTGATCAGGGGCCAAATTACGGCATCCGTGATCGAGTAAAATTGTTCGTAATATTTGCTTTTGAGATTACCGCATTCGTTATCGAGTAAGAGCTATTGTAATTTCTGATGATAGCATTCGTTAACGAGTACGCTATCGAGTGCTGGCTAACGAAAAGTTGTTCGTGAGGTAAACAGCATTCGAAATTTATTTTATGTGCAACAATAGGCAGTGAAGGTAGACAAAATGTAAGTTTTTATACAAATCATAGTTGAAGCTATAAATAAATGAATAAAATAAACATTTTAGGACCAATATTAACAAAATAAATGGAAAGCAAAAGGATATGGTTGATCATCCTAACTTGGTCAAAAATAAATTACCAAACATATGTTAATTTTGAGATGGTTTTTGCAACCCAAAATGAGTGCCGTCTATACAACTAATCACTAAGAAATAAAGAAAATGTTACATAAAGCTAGCATTATATTGCGATTTTATATTTACCGCCAGGGAGTTTAAATTTCTGCATGAACGCTTCCGAGCATAAAGCAAACTGTTCTGGTAAAAATATAATAAATTTTGCACACAGCTTATTATCTATTTCTTTCATCATTTTGTTAACCGTTTTGCAAACTCCGCTCTGACTTATTCCAATTAAATAGTCATTTCCAGTGGTATGTTGAAAAGATCCACTGGCTAAAAGTGATAATGTTACGGCCAGCTGCAGCTTTGGTGGTAAGGCAGTAGACATATGTCCTTCAAAATTTAGCTCACAAAGAATAAAATGAAATGCCTCTTTTGAAACTCTAAAACGCTTAACAAACCTTAAATGATAAAGTTTTAAACGAAATTCAGTAGCTGACAATGACAGTGGATCACTTTTAACCCGTATTTGGCGTCTTATACGCATAGTATTAGATCCATCCTCTTAGTCAGAAGATAAACACAACAAAACTAATGTAGTCATTTTTAATTTAATTTTTTTTATTAATTACTTAAAAACAATATAACAGCAAAATTTTGTGTTTCCTTTTTTAACAAAGTTGCAATTTTTTACTAAAACATGTTTTCATTCAATTACAATGCAAAAAAAATCTATTACATTCTATTTTAATTTCGATACGTGAGCTATCGAATGCGGTAATCCATTCATTCGATACGTGACGAAATTTCATTCGATACGAAAGTCTACTCGTTCACGAGTGCCGTAATTTGGCCCCAGCCCTTGCAGGTAGAAGAGGCAGATTATATTTAAAGGAAGCCGGATAGGCCACTGTTGGGTTTTTATTACGGTTTGCTAAAGAAAGCGTTGCTGAAGACAGAGCAGGGGCCAAATCGTCACATTCGATTCGAATCGAAAATTCACTCGATTGATCGAGTTTTCAATGCTTTTAGTACAGGAATTCTAATAAGAATTTTTAAATTTCGGTTCGAATCGATTTGGCCCCTGATTGCGACATTTACAGGCTTCTGTGTCCCTGACTGGACGTACCTTTTCCTTAGTTTGATGTTAATTGGCACACATAATAGTCAGTTGAAGTTTAATTTTGATACTTGCAAACTAATAAGATCAAAGATTTACACATTTAAGTCCATTTCATCCACTTAAAGTCATTGCATGGTGCGTGACTTACGCCGGACTCATTTTTAAACTATATTTTTTCGAAGCAACCAAAAGTAACACATTTAAGATTAAAAATCACTGAGGCTTTACGGCAGCAAACTTATGAGTCGTTGCTTTAAGACATTTGAAACTTAACCATAATCGCTTTTTACTATCGCAAATTGATACATTGTTACTAAAAGACATTTGGTTTCAAGGATCAGTGCAACAGCACGCACAGCTTGCAGGGCAAAAGATATTTTGTAGGATACATTTTCCAAGATCGCCCCGGTTTTCAGAGGACGGCGAGAATAACACTCTTAGAGAGTCATAATACTGGAAGAATTAAAATTTTAAGAGAGCGAGCAACTAAACTTACATCTCGCCCAAAATAACCAGGCCAGTTGGCTGTTTACAGTGGTCATCATCTGATTTAATTGCATCTTTCAGAAAATTTTTCAGGCTCTTCAAGGAAATGTTCGTCCAAGCTCTGAACAAAACGATTGGAAATGCAGTTTAAAAGAGCCTGAATGATCATAAAAAAATAGTGGATCGATATCATATTCCCAAGAAAAAATATTAAGTTTCCAAATAGGAATCTAAAACCCCTATAAAATATTTGAATTTGAAAAAACCATACCTGTGTACTCTTATAGAGATATTTAACCTCGAAATTTATAACTTTAAATTCTTAACCTACTACATGATTTCAAAACATCTTCTAGACCTTCATTGAATTTATCAAAGAATATTTTAATCACACAAACAAAACATAAATCCGTTGCAACAATTTTTCAAATAATTTTAAAAATAAAACCTTTGTTAAGTCATAAAATTCCTTAATGCAAGTGACGTGAAAAAAGTCTATAATTTAAAGTTGTTTTTTGTTACCATGGCAAAGATAACGCCCCCAATATTGAAAGCTTTCAACACATTCATCCAAGCACTAATCAATACAGATATACAAACGCCATAAATGATGAGAACGACGTCCATCAAACACTTACTTTTGTATTTGACTTACATACATACATACTATTGGGTGCATTCATGTAACAAAACTGCAGAATAATAAACATTCTTTGCGTCCTTTATTCTTATTCTTCGTTATTTTTTTTTTATTTTTTACTTCTTTGCCGCAAACAAAGCCATACAACAGTCACGGATTTTAATAACTTGCTAATGAATACATTGCAACAACTCGCTAACAAGCCTGTCACATTGATTCAAAAGCCAAACCATCCTCCACTCACACATAAACCTCTATACACACACACACACTTACGAGGTTTTTTTCATTTCATTCATTTCTTTAAAAAGAATTGATGTGTCAAGTCTTTTGGGAGGGGGTGTTACCAGCCTGTACTCTGTTGGCAACGCAACTATTACCAACCAAAAGTGATTATTATAATTATGTTGTTGCCAAACAATATGTCAAGGGAATTTCTTCTTTACCTTTGCATTTTGCGGTTAAACTTTAGACATTAAGTTGGAAGTTTTTTAAACAAAAGATCTAAAACCTTTATAAGCATCACACCAAAGTCTAGAGTTTTAGCACATAAGTAGATGCATTAATTACTCTTTTAGTTGACTTGCTATGTCTTACAAAAATGCATAAAATAACAAGAAATAACTTGGCTGGATTATGGTAAATTTAAATTATAACACAGAAAAAAATTTTAATTTCAATAAAAATCTAATAATCATGACAACAGACTAACACTTCCCAAACTTTGTAGGGAGCCCCCTTAGGCGATAAAGATAGGAGGTAAGTATGTTCTAGGAATATGTTTGGAAGGAAAAACTTAAGGGGGCCTTGAAACATTTTATTCCTCTAAGGGTGACTACGGGAAGTTGTAGGGGCTTATGCCCTATTTTTTTTAATATTGTATGGCAACCCTGTTAGAAGCTAGTGATAGGGGGAAAGTATGATTCACGAAAATGTTTGGAAGGAAAAATTAATTGGGGTCGGTTTTACATTTGACCTTTGTAGGAAAACTCTAGGAGATGTAGGAACGATCAAAAAAAATTAAAATTAAACTTTGTATGGCGACTCTGTTAGGGGACGGAGATAGCGTGTATGCGTGTTTCACAGAAGTGTTTGCGAAAAAAATTAATGGGAGTCGGTTTTATATTGAACCCGTGTACAGGCAACTCCGGGGCAGTTGTAGAGGTTTTTATATGCAAATTTCAAAGAAAAAAACAAAAGTTCAGTTGTCGGGAAATTTTTCTGCATTTAAAAGGCGATTTACTTTTAGATATTTTTGATAGTTTGATATAACCTACGGGTCTATGCGAAATCGGGGTTCGGCTGTTGGTTTACATGGCAGTTTTTCTTCGCTCGCAAGCTCTAAAGTAGGGTATGGACTAACTCCTCTTTGACATGTGTATACCATTTGATAGATGTTTCCAGTCTTAGAACACATGCTTTGACTGAGACTCTAAGTACTAGATCCCTCCTGGCGCTGAGAGGAATTTCAATAGTTCATTTAACTTGCACCTAAATACCTTACTAGGGCCATTTATTGTATAACTGCCTTCTTTTTGCACTTCCCACAAATGTGACAATGATGTTTAGGAAGGAGTTTTATGTGGAGAATTGCATTTTCCTCTACCATCCAGGGACACGTTATGACTATCAGGCCTCTGGATACATCCCTCCGATTACACATTATCATTTAAACGATACGCTTACCGTCTAGAGGGCCACATCAACCTAGAAACGCTTCCTACTCTCAGCCACTTCAAGAAAGTATCTAAAAAACCCGCTCTTGATAGTTTCCAGCCGAACTGCTGGCCTAACTGAGCTTCTATCACGCCCGCCTGTCCATTCCTTTTCCAAGTTGTGCCTTTAGTGGGCTCAGACTTAAGTAATTTTCGATAAACGATCTAGTCTAGGCAAATCTTTCTTACATTGGTTGACCATTAAAGTCGTAGAGGTGTGCAAACTGAGTGGCAAAAGCCCTGCCCGACTTTTGAATAAAATTTTAAAATCCCACAAATAGTCCTGTAATATAGCAGCTTGCAATGCCAATAGATAGCAAATATAGCAAATGCATTCACCAGGAGACAATGCAAAGAACTTATTCTGAAATCTTCCTAGTATACCAGAAATCAGAGTTCATCTTTGAGTCGTTTGTGTAAATCCTAGCATCATATCCTTTCAAGAGATCACAGCGCTCACTTTACGAGAGGGAAAGAACCTTAAACTCTAGACTCTAAAGTGCGTATAGGGTATATCATAAACTGTAGCTTTTTTAAAGTTGTAAAAAGAAAGTATTGGTCGATGGCTGATTCGATTAGTAATGGACTTTGCGGAGCCAATTCTCGGAATAAGTTTTATAGTCAGCTATCCTGATGGCAGAGACTCTAAGACAAATTCAGGTTTTAACAACTCCTTTCTAAAAGTCCGTCTACGACAAGAGGGCTGTCTACAGATTACTTTGGTACCAGGAACATAATCTTCACAAGCACCAATACACTTTGGTCCTAATACCAAATTCAGGGCGAAAAAATTTATTGTTGCGGATGGTACAAAAGTAAAAAATTTGGTAAGTTGTCAATTTTAGCAATGCTGTATTGTTTTAGACAGGAGTCAGTGCTTAATTTTGTATCGTAAGTCAAGATTTTAATTGCATCAGTTGAAACTTATCCAATTTTCGCAATTAGTGAAATAAGTAAGATGTTATCAGTAGCAATTCCTTCTCTAGTAAATGTGCTGCGATTACAGGATCAGATTAATAAACAATGGGTTTCACTGACTTTAATTGGTATTTTCCTTTCAAAATTTGAAATAAATCTCGCCTGTTTCATGGTTATCACTAAGTTACTGAATAGTGGAGTAAAAAAACAATCGTGAAGTTACCCTAAGAGTAAAATCAGCCACTGCAAATTAGAATGGCGAAAAACTGCACTAGAAAGACCCACGTCGCTATATAACTGGCTTTTACAAACAGTCTGCCTAAGCATTATTCTAGGAGTTAAAAACTTTTCTCTCTATTCCTTTTGACAAAAACCTGCCAAAGCAAACCAACTTCAGTTGATTTTTCACGCTCTTGCCCAAGAATAACAAATAAAATTCATTGTAAACCAGCTGCTGCGGCTGGCTTAACGCGTATGTTAAATATGTTTGCCTGTCTGTTCTGCCAAGTGTCACCAGAGCATATGCCTTGGAGTAGTAGTTTAATGTACTTGTCACATCGTCATCCTGCAATGTAGTTTGCCATGTGAATATTTCATACATGTGGACATACATACATATATTAATGGCAGAAAGCATAAAAGGGTGCTTCTTTTTGGTTCCTTAAATGTTTATAATTGAAAAATTACAAGGTGTTATGCTGCCTCAATGAGTACCTAAACACTCTTGTTAGTAAATAAAATTTAAGCTGAAATGACTTGCAAAAAAAGAAAAGAACTAAAATACAGTGTAACGCTACAAATAATCACGAAGGATAAGCAAATAGAAAAAACCCAAGCGTATGAAGGCTTGTTTGTTTGTGTATGTGCCAAGTGGAAGGTGTTTAAAGCAAAAGCTTGTTTACACTTGCGACTAAAGAGCAGCAGTGGTGTATTTTTTTTGAAAGAAAAATACACTAAGAGAAATAATTACCCGATAACTGACCGGATATAAGCCAAAAACCAAGACTACCTGTGTTCATTTCTCTACAACAGCCTCGGAATAATGCCTACACAGGTGCATTATAAGAGCGGCTTCTGTTAAATTTTTCTCCCAAAATTTTTTGTAAAACCTACTTACACCTTATCTCCACCCCCGAACAGGGTTGCCATTCAAAGTTTATTTTTTTTTATTTTTTTTTTTCAAATCGCTTCCAGAGTGCTCCTACAAAGGCAAAATGTAAGACGTACTCCCATATATTTTGCTTCTCAAGCATTTTTTTGGAACATACTTACCCCCTATCTTCAGCTCCTAACAGGGTTGCCATACAAAATTTGAAAAAAATTTGGGGAAACACCCCTACAACTTCGCCGTTAGAGGAATGAAATGTATTACCCTTTAGTTTTCCCTCCCAAACATATTCTTAGAAAATACTCACCCCCTATTTCCATCATCTAAGGGGGCTGCCATACAAAATGTACAAAAATGGTGTAAAAACGCCCATAACTTTCCGAGAGTCGGCCTTAGAGAAATAAAGTGTACGACTGATCCCTATTAATTTCCCCTCCCAAACGTATTCCCAGAACATACTTACGCCCTATATCCATCCATACAAATATTGGGAAATTGTAATAAATCTCCCCTAGAGCTTCCAGAGTGCTCCTCTAAAAGTCAAATGTAAGAGCGATCTCAAATAGTTTTTCCCCCCAAACTTTTTTGGAACCGCTAACAGGGCTGCCATACAAAATATAAAAATAGAGTAAAAACCCCTACAACTTTCCCGGAGTTGCCTTAGAGGAATAAAATGTATCACAGACCCCCATTAGTTTTCCCTCCAAAACATATTCCTAGAGCATATTTATCCCCATCCCTTAAAGGGGCGCCCATACAAAAGTCGGAAAATTGTAATAAATCACCCCCTACAGCTTCTAGGGTGCTGTGAATAGGTCAAATGTAGGACTGAGCCCAACTCATTTTTCCTTGCAAATATTTTCCTACAACATACTTAACCCCTTTCGCCAGCCCCTAACAGGGTTGCCATATATGTAAAATCAAAAAAAAATAGTAAAATCCTATACAACTTTCCCGTAGTCACCCCAAGAGGGTTAAAGTATTACACCGACCCCTATTTAAAAGTTAGAAATAAAAAAAAATGGATAAAAATAAAAAAAAGTTTGGGGTGTCGAAAGGCCAATGTAAAGGGTGTATAAGATTCGGCACAGCCGAACATAGCGCTCTTACTTGTTTTTAAAATAAATTTGTTGCTAATAATTTTAACACTAACAACAAATCATAACTATTTATATTTAAAATAAGTGAAAGAGAAAACCATATTTTTGAAAAAATTTTTAAATTTTTAACCAAAGTTTTCTTTCCGTGTTATTATGCCTTCATACATCTGCACATATTTTATTATTTAAACAAGCCTTGGCTAAATTATATTTATTTATTTTTTCAGGTTTTTATCGTATTTTAAGTGGGCGATTTTCAGAGGAGTTGGAAATTATGTTATTAAACAATCAACAATATAATTTGCAGGTGTGACGTTGGTGTGACCACAACCTTTAACACGGGTAAGTTTATTTAAGATCAAACAAACAAACGATCACTCAATCTTCCTTCTTAAACGCCAGTTACAAGTAATCAAACAAACCGCTGATTAAGATCGATAAAAGTGAATAAAAGCAACAACCAAAAAAACTTGCTACCGTTTGTGCTTGTGAAGTAGTTATGGCTTTTAATAAACTAGACCTTGAAAATACCAACTAGAAAAAAAGGAATTTAGAAAAAATAAAATAAATTAAACAATTACAGCATTTCCTCTAAAAGACTCATCTTGTAGATACTACTTGAGTTAATTGGTGGGCGGCATAACCTTTTTATTTTAAACTCTTTAAATTTAACAAAAGAATTAAATAAAAAAGAAAATTGTTACTCACCTGTGATGCTGGTGAATTCGTTTGTGTTAAATGACTGCCTAAATGATAAGCGGCTGCTGCTGGTCCCGGCGCAAAATAACTGGGCGTTATACCTGCAACAAAGGCCAGTTTAAAAAGACTTTAGTTTGATAAAGTGGCGAGAAAATAGAAAAGTTTTCATAGCATTGACTGACTGTCAAACTCTGTATGAGTTTGTTTTGTTGTTATCACTTTTATTGTTGTTATTGTTATAAGGGAAATTGGTACTTAACAGAAACAATTGTCTTGGTAATGGATTGTCTGCAGTTATGATGACCTCATCTAATTGCAAGTGTGATTTAGCAGTTTTTGTTTTTAATAATTTTTTTAAAGGGTTCAATTAATTAAATTATAAAGTGTTCTTTCAAAAATACCGATTATTGTTGGGACATTTAAGTGCTTTAACTCCCTTGACTTTTTTAAGTCTTCCTTATAACCGCATATACATACATATGTGAGTATGTAGGACCCACATCCGAGTTAGACACACATCTCTAACATACTGTAAGGTCTTGTTTGTTAGTTGGACAACATGTTACTTATTATGATTGACCTATCTTCTACTGAAAAGCATTTTTCATGAAAAATTTAAAACAGTTCCTGAATAATATTCCGAAATTATTTTAAAAAAAATTGGTACAAAAAATTGGTAAAAACCCTATAAAGGAAATAAATTTAAAAACAGTTTATCCTCTTTCAAAAAGTCCTTATTATTTAAAAAAAAAATTACTTAAAGCTAAAAACCAGTTTTTTTAAATTTTTAATAGTTTGAAATTTTATGGAAAAGGAGGAAAAGATTTGTTTGAAATTCATTTTCCCATATGTTTCAGACTTCACTTATTTGTTTTTTTTTTTTGTAAAGGATGTCATCTACAGATATACCTACTTTATCAAACATTGTTCTCTAGATGTTCTTAAAGAATTAAAACGCTTACTTATGAGAACAAATGAAGCCATTATAATAAAACTATAATAAAGCTTATTTATACCAACTACAAATTAAATGTATTTACACACATGACATACTTGAACTAATGCTTAAAAGCGATTGCCAAAATATCTTATAAAAATATAAGAAGTTACAATGAAATTGAGACAGACTTATGGATGTAGAGACAAATGGCCAAATGTCACGAACGCAGGATTATTTTAGCAAGAAAAACATAAAAAATTTATTTGAACTATATGAGTTATAAAGCCAAAATATTTTGGTTCTTTTAGGGGAAAGTAGATTTTTGGGGGGGGGGTTAATGTAATTTTAGTGAATGGGGATGGTGCCAACAACCAAAAATCCTACCACTAATCTAGTAACTTAGAGAGGCGAGGGGGAAGAAAATAATAAGCCATCCATAAATGTCTAAGAAAAAAAGACCAATTCAGCAAGTCTTTTCTATACAAGACACAAAAGTTTTGTAACATAATGTCCTGTTTGTTTAAATGTCTTGTTGTTTAGCTGTCTGGTTTGTATTTTGGTTTTTTTTTCTCTGAAGCTAAACGAAATTAGCATTCTTTAACGTCAGCATAATTCTTAAGGGAGTTAGTTATCTTTCCTTGCTTTAATATAAAACGGCATTTCATTAAGCTATAGCTTACCTGCCCTTAGAGCCTCTACTGGTACCGAAGGATATGGCATAGGATAGGGATAACCATCTCTTCTTAAAGCCTTAGGTTTTCTTCGCGGCCGATATTTATAATCAGGATGTTCTTTCATATGCATAGCTCTGTAGCAATAAAATTTTTTAAGGTTTTTTATATAACAAAGGCAATAACACATTTTTTATTACTAACCTTAACCTCTTGGCCTCATCTATAAATGGACGTTTTTCTTCTTCGGTTAAAAGTTTCCATTCGGCACCTTAAAAAAGAAAAATATTTTATTTCAGTCTTTAGGAGTTAACTTAGGTTTGTTAAATAATTTTGAAAAGAATTTAAAGAAAAGTTAAACTGGTGTAGTTTCTATTTGGCTTTGTAACCAATAACAAGTATTTTTAACATTTGTTTTAATGAAAACTAACTAAGCAGATGTTTGTCATTTACGCTTGAGAATCGCGCATTCGCTGTTGAGACATTTTTTAACAATATGAGACTCTTACGTAATTGCTCATCGAAAATTTTGTTTCAAGTTCGCTATTCGGCGATTACGTGATGGACCGAGTGTAAATTTAATTCGTTCATAGGTGTAGAGATTCCGCGCAACTGCTTCAGCTATGAATATCCAGGTCCTACTCGATCTTCAAGGACTCTTGAAAACATTGAACTGTTTGAAATCAGTTTACGTGAATGTCCGCGACTTTTAATACAAAAAAACAGCTTTGCTGGGACTTCCAAGGGCAATTATTCATAAAGTTTTTAAAAAGGATCCGAAGTCCATCATTTTAAAATTTAAATCGTTTAAGAACTAATAGGAAGTGACTTTGATTTACGCAAAAATTTTTGTGAAATGATGTTGTAGATCCCATTTTTTTAAAAGCCGAGGCTAATTTTCACTCTAATTTCGTACTCTTCACACACGTGGTTTCAACGGGATGGGGCGACTGCACACACAGCCACATCTTCGATGAATTTGCTTCGGGAAAATTTCCTCCAAAAACTGATCAGTCGCTTTGGGGACATCACATTGCCACCGAGGTCAACCGATCTTATTCCCACAGAGTTTTTATGAGGCTACGTCTCAGAGAGGGGGTATATTGACAATCCCCAATCTTTTGTGGCTTTCAAGGAAAATATTCTATGAAAAATCAGTTCAATTGAACCAAGTTTACTGCAGCGTGTGGCGCAGAACACAAGTCTCCATTTTTAACAGTGTGTTTAACTCGACAGAAGACACCTGAATGACATACTCTTTAATAAATAAAATCCGAATTTCCATTCTAACGTTTGATGCTTTTAATAAAACTTTGTGCCAATTATTACGTTTTTTATTCAAGTTTGAAAGTATAAATCTGCCACCAAACACCCTGTATTTTCACTAAAAATTTGTATTTGGGCTTAACTTACAACTTAAAAATTAGTTTTAATAGGAGAAAAACTCATAGGGTGTTAACACACTTCAATAGGGGTAACAGCTATAAGAACTTCTTAATATTTTCTTGGTGTTTGTAAAACCTTTTCATTCTCCCATTTTTAAAGGTTTTTTAAACAGCATTTAGTTTTGTGTATAAGTATTTTTACAAAGTTCTCTGTTACATAAGAAAAGCTCCATTATTAAGGACTTATAATGCTACTCTCTAAAATACATTTACACTTTCGTATTTGCCAAACAACACATATATTGCCAAATGGAAACAATGACAATTGTCAACAACAATCTAAAAAGCAACCATTATGACGATAATTTTTTTTTTAATTTAAACAATATTTTACTTACTTTCCTTTCTGTTCATTCTTTTATTTGTTCAGTCATATACTCATACAGCAACAACAATATTTGTTTGTTAAAATATAGATTTAAGTTCCATTAAAAATTGTTTTCTTCATAAAAAAAAATAGGAAAGTATGACAAGACAAGAAGACAAGTTACCAGTGAATGCGCAAGGACATGTGTATACACACACACACACAAAAACACAGACAAATATATGTATTTGTATGTGTTGCTTTGTGGGAGGCTATGTTCAATGTCCTCCCTTTTTATTTTGTAAGGTAACCAACCTATGATTAATACAAAGTTTGAGTTTGTATATTGCAAAGGTATGTACCTGTAAAATGTTCTAAATAAGAAAGTGGAGAAGGAATTAAGGACAATATACATAACTGTGTTCACTTACAGGCGTATTTTAAATGTTAATAGGGGGTTGAAAATACGTCATTTTTGTATTAAATTTAAACTTTGTTATTATATTTAAACCTTTTTAACCACAAATTCTTTAAAAAAAAAATTTTATTGCTTTTTTCTTCATGCAGTCAAAATTAAGTTATATATTTTGTCACGTGCGCGACCGCATATCGATTGCTTGTATACTAAAAACAAAAAATATAAGCTATGCACCTTTTATGTTGCCACAAAAATACTTTCAAATTAATATAAAAAACAAATTTTTGGGATTTCTTTTTATATTTTTTCATTTTAATGACGTACAAATGTCGCGTTCTCTGTTCTGGGAAAATGCTTATATGCCATTTTTAACTTCCTTTTTGTTTGCAGTAAGAAAACAATACTTAATAAAAACAGCATAAACAAAGAGAAAATAATCCCGTTGCATATTTTACAGCGAACATGCAGCCAAATACTTACAAAATAAACAGCCAATAACAACAAAGCACAAGGGCAAGGCAAACCCAAGGCGAATTCAAAAAATTCGCCCTTTTTCATTTCCTTTTTTATTTGAACGGCAGAATGTCAGAAAAGTTAAAAATTTCATATAAAATTACATTTTTATAACGCAAAATGCTAAACTGATTTAAATCAGCTGGGCTCTTAACATAACCGGGTTGCGTGTGCCCTGCACAAGGGGATAAATAGAACATAGACATGCCGGCAAGAAATCGATTAGAAATCCTACAGATACCTTCCAAACATGTTTAATAAAAATCTGCAAGATATCCGTACAAATCAATTCAGATTCTTGTCAGACTTTTCTGATACAGAAATTTTTGGTCAATTTTGCAGGCTGGGTATTGTATTTACTTATTTGTAAAATTAAAATATAAATTTTTTTAAAACCTTTTTTCTTACATCCTTTGAAAGTGTGCTTTATAAATTTATTTGTAACTCACATTGTTAAAATTTATGTTGTTGTTGTTGTAGCTTCCATTGCCATTGTTGTTGTTAATAATTTGAGCTATCATTCATACAATCTCTATCAAGGAATTAGAACAATATCTGCATACATATGTACATACATATATCTTTCGTAAACAGGATATGATGCAGCAGGTTATTTACAAATCTTTTACACACATATACTTACATAACTAAAACAATAGATTTAAAACAAGAAGAAACAAACGAACACACTTCACATAGCAGTAAGTCATTCAGTTAGTCACTTAGAATTGTCTAATGTAAGTATCTATAGAATGGGGCATAAAAATGGGTGGCATAATATTGTTGGAGAATTAGACAATATCTTTACAGATTGTAATCACAAAACAACATAAATGTGTGTATGACATGAATAAAATGGAATGAAACAAGTAACATATATAATGGGCACACATATGTACATACATACTTATGCATATGTATATGTATCTACTTATGTAATTTCAAGTTGTTTCTTTTCTTTGTGCTCCATGTTCATAAATCTGTGAATGTAACAAGTATTTTTCAACATCATAATTTCCTGTTTTAAATGAAGACTTAAAATTTATAAATTAAATATGTCAAGTATAGACAATAGAAAAGAAATCATGTGTTTATCTTTTTATTAATGTATGTATGTACATATTTACTTCAAAAAAATAAAAGTTTTTAAAAATAATTTAAGCTTTGGTATAAAATTGATTGATTTAAATTCATTTTATTTAAAACTATATAATATTTTGCAGCCAGTGAGCGATATGCTCATTCCAAGTATACTCTAAAATTCGGTTTGAAAGAACTAACAAATTATTTAAGTGCGAAAAGGTAGATAAGACAGCAGAAATACATAGTTATCAAAAAAGCATCCCATCCTTCATCTTATAGTCCTCAAACTTAATTGTGTTCCGGTTATGTGTATGTATGAGTGAAAATTAAACTAAAACACAATTGTTTATTGTGCTTTGTTTCTGCCATTTAAAGGTGTCGCGTCCAGTTTTGTTCACTCAAGCAATAATACTTATTTCTATTTGTTTCTTTGTCTTCTTTATGTCAAATAAAGAAACGTTTTCATAATTCTGTAATAGACACAAGAAAAGAGCAATAACTTGTATGTTTCTTCTTTATGTCAAAATTAAATTACTTTTAATAAATAAAATTACCAGGAGTAACATATAAAGATAAGAAAGAAATTGCTCTTTTATAGGTGTATTGTATACATACGTCTGTGCGTTTATTTATGTAAGTGTAAATGTATGTATGTATTTGTAAATAATTCAAAAACATTTTCATAATTATGATTTGATTTGTTAAGTTGTCCTTATGTTTTATTAGCAATGAGGTGCAATTTAGTGCCTTGATCAGAAAATCAATTGAAAGCAAACATGGATGAAAAGGCCGCAATGGTTTACTGATGATAGTCGCTTTATGGAGGGGCTATAGGCTTTAAATCTGGCTTCGGTTCAAGGATGACGCACTGGCCATATAAAAACGTAATTAGAATATTATTAACGCACGCTTCGGTAGCACGGTGATCATTGATGGACAGGAAGGGCAACATTTAAATTTAAAAAAAGTTACATTGTACATGTTTCCTTGGAATTAGCGCGGTAATTAGGACTTCTCCAACGAGTGCTTTAGAAATTTTTTAAACCCCGGCAGCAAAGCGCCTACGGGAACACATTTTTGAGATACTAAAGTGACATGCGGAGACAATGAAATTGTCCGACCGTATACCTCAAGTCAAGGTATGATTGGCAGTCTTGGTTGAATAAAACTCTGGGCAGATGTCTGAAGAAACGTGCTGTTATACTGATGGCTGAGTGGCGAAAGAAAAAACAAAACTGGACCTCTTTGTTAAAAACCCGGAGACCGAGAACTGCTTCCACCTCCCTCAGAGGTCCAAACACTCATAGAACGCATGCCCTGATTCAAGGAACACAAAGGACGAGAACACCTACCTGTACGGATAGCCAAGGATCGCTAAGAGCAATTATATCCGGTAGCATAGGACAATCTAGAAGGCGTCAGGCTGTTAATCTGTTTGTTACAAAGAAGAAAATTTTAAAGAAGTGGACAGACACTTCCCATAGAGCACTTTGGAACGATGAAAAAGATGAAAGAACATTCTGCGGCGACCGGGATGAGGATAAGGCTGGGAAAATCCTGAAGCTGCAGAGACCTTAATTCCTAGTGAGTTCCCAAAATTGGTCCTGTATTGAAGTTGAAAGTCAAATTAGTTTAAATTACAAAAAAACACCAAAGCATTTATGTAAAACATTTTGCAAAAAAGAATTTTACCGAAATTTTTGCTCAAAAATTTTTTCGATATCAAACTTATTTAAATAATTATTTATTTTACTCTCCTTTTGAACCCCTTTTTAAGTTGATTGTTTTTAAATTGAAAGCTCGCCAGTTCATAACACGTCACAGAATGTAAAGCAAAGAAAAAAATAATTATCATCCTTCAATTCAAAATTAAAACGGAATAAGAAGCTTAATAGAAACTAAACAATAACGTTAAGGGCGTATTACGTAAAACAGTAAACAAAGAAGAAACAACAACATCCCAGTTTAATTTTGACAGATACACCTGTCAATTGCACAGTGGGAAGAAGGCGATTACAATGCAATACTGGCAAAGACAAAGCAATGCGTCTTTATATACACAAACACCCCCACCCACTCACCACCATTTTCAATTATCATTGAGTATTGATAAACACAATAATCGAAGAAAGAACAAAAAGTAATAATGATGGAACGGAGAAATCCAAAACAATCCCATAACAGCGGCAAGTATGAAATATACCTTAAATGGGATCGTAATAACAACAGAGTTTTAAGAAAAAACTAAAATAAATCCAACACAAACAAACAAATAAACAAAATGCAGCAGTTTTCAATTGAAATCTAATCAATTGTTCTCTCATTGATTTGATTTTCATTTTTTTTTTTATTTTCATTTTTAGAAGAGGGGATTGTGGAGAGTAAAGAAAGAAATCAGTTGTTGTTTTCCTCTGTGATTTTTGTTTGTAATTGTTGTTGTGTTAAAACATCTACATATGCATGTATGTATGGGTGTTGTTCATATAATGATTAAAGTTTGTTTTAATCACTATTTTTCCCGTTTTCCCCAGTGGCTTTGTTTTGTTCCTCCCTGCAATGTTAACAATAAACATGATATTAAATGAACGAATCTAATTTTTACATAATCGACAGGTTAAAAAATGTTTGCCCTTTATTGGTCAGTCAGTGTAGAATAGAATTGACTAAGCTAAGGCAGCTGTCTGACATTACTATGGTTACCATGGTAATGAACGGGCAGATGAGCTAGCTAAGAAAGGATCTGCTCTGAATATCTCCAATGTGAATAAAGTCGCAACTCTGTTGCAGAATATTAAGAGCAGCATCTTAAGATTCTTTCTGCGCATTGCTGACGATAGATGGCGGAGGTTGGATACGTGTAGGGTCGCCAGGCAAACGTAGCCCTCTTTCTACGTCGGACGTACTACCCAACTTACGAACCGGAATCGCGTGGAAATTTTGAAGTTGCTGGCGGTGCTAACGGGTCATTGGATACTGGGAAGGCATGCAGAACGACTCGGCCTCACATTTAACGGTCACTGTTGCAGCTGCAAAAATAGGGAAAAGGAGTAATCGGTTTTCCATCTTCTCTGCGAATGTCCTGCTTTGGCTGTGAAGAGGCACAAGTTCCTGGGCCATCATATGCTGGACAGCCTAGGGGATGTATCTGCGATTGGGCTGAATGAACTGTCGAGATACATCAATGCGACAAGGTGGGTCTAGTACTCCATTTTCCCTTGGACCATGGTTTAAGGGGACCTATCACCTATCGAGTGTTGTGGTGTTGTCAAAACGGGGTCATTTAGACTCTAATTGACAGTTTGCGTGTAGTAAACTACAGCGAAAACCAACCAACCAATAAACTTGGTACTTTTTTCTCCTTAGTAAAATAGTTTCTGTTAAAAAAAAAAACGTTTGTATGTCTGCCTTATAATATATAATACCCATATCTATACCTAACTTATGTACTTTAATAGGGCTTCTGAAAGTGTAGGAGATCATAAATTAGGGAAAGATCACATTCAAATCTAGTACAATAATAGTTGACATAAAAGTTTTAACATATTCAAAATTGAGAGGATTAAACAAATTTAAATCAGTATAAGTCTAATAGTCTTATTTTGGAAGGACATTTGTATGGGAGTTACTTTAAATAATGCCTCGATTAATCCCTTTTCTTTAACCCCTTTCTTTGTTCATAAGAATGCATAGACATCGAGCCAAACGGACGGATGGACATTGTTTTATTAAGAAACACTTTCTGATCAAAACGATATTATTAAAGCTAGGTTTTTAGGCTCTATTTACCATTTACCTTGTGTGTGGGTATAAAAAATCCCTACACGTTCAAATCCTCAAATCAATATATTTTTCGATGGCTCAAAAAAACTTTGGTTTAAGCAAAATTAAAAAATTTAAGACAAATTGTGCATCACACATAATGTGCAAGTGTTTATTTATATCATCTGTGTAACGTAAGGCAAGCTTGTCTCTGGGGACCAAACACTAATCGGGCTTAGAATGTTTTAAAATGTGTTACACGAGTATCAAAAAAAAAATAGAGAACAAATCAAAAGTAACAACAACACGGGTTAAAATGGGGTTGTTTTTTAGAAAAACTTATAGTGAAAAATCACCCATAAATTTTCATATATCATGCTCTATTGGTGGGCACCTATGATTATATGTACATATGTGATGCACTGGACAGGCAAAGGGTAAAGAGAACTGGTGGAATTGCCTTTTTTGCCTGCTGGTTCCTGGTTTTCTGTTTAATCGTTTAATTTTTTACGAAAAAATTAACTTATTTTTGTTTTAAAGTCAACAAATTTTTTTATAAATTTTTTCCCCTTTTTTAATTTCAGTTGATTAAAAAAACCGTAAAAGATGGTAAGTGATATAATTTTTTTTTTTTTTTTGGATTATAAAAAAAAAATTGTTTATCACTACAAATTTAAGGTTTAAATTTTGTTTCTTATTGATTTTTCATGCCTTTAACAGTTTTAAAGTTTGTTAAAACTAATTTCTATTTATTTTTGTAAAATAATTTTTTTTCTACATATTTGCTGTGGAGTAGTACAATGGGACCTATGTTTTTGTGTATTTTAAACATCCATTTTGTCAATTGACAGAAGCATAATATTTGCTGTCAGTTGCAGCTTTTGTCCCTTGTTGTATGCCATTGTCGAAATTGTATTTTGTTATCGAGTACTCCCCGAAAAATAAACACACTCACACAGCTCAAAATAAATTTTAGTAATAGAGTGTGTGTGTGTCTACGGAACAATGAAAACATGTTTTTAGAATTCTAAAAAGAAGGAGCTCCAATGGTGTTTTCGGGGGGGAGGGCTGTATCAATGTTCTCCATAAGTCAAAAAAGGTTAAACTTACTTTTATTATTTGTTTGCTGTTGCACTGTTGTTTACTTTTTCAAAAGTTTTTTTCTGTTTTTTTTTGCCAAAAATATACAAATAATACGTTTTTTTTTAATTTCAATAGAAATTCAATTTAACAATTGAATGTTTTTCTACAATTTTTTTTTTTCTGTTGCTGAAGAGTCCCAAATATAGCTTTAAAGTTTAATTGTATTGAAGGATTATGCCAATGTCATATTTATTATTGATTAAAGTGTTAAATATAATGGAAAGGGCATTAAGAGCAAGTTCTATTAAATTGTATTCGTTTGTAGAGAAATTTAAACTTCTATGAGTTAGACAGACAGATGAACGAACAAAATCCAAACAAAGTTTGTATTTTTCATCAATTCATTATGATTGAATGAATCTAAGTTTTAATTAAAAAATTTTTTGCTTCAAAATCCATAAAATGTTAAAAGTTTAAGGAGTTTTGTTGAATGGCAATTAAAATGGCTCAAACGATATCCCAAAGGTATTTAAAAGTTAAATTGTAAAATATGGCCAATAATGAAGAGTGAAATAAAGAATGAATGAAATGTAAATTTAAAGATTTTTGCATTGGGACATTTTTTAGTGTAAATATAAGGCTTTGGTTAATTATAAATCAGGGGCCAAATCGCCGCATTCGATTCGAATCGAAATTTCACTCGATCGATCGAGTTGTCAATGCTTTAAGTATAGGAATTCTAATAAGAATTTTGAAATTTCGATTCGTATCGAATGCGACGATTTGGCCCCAGTTTTTTTTAATGTTTTCGCTTATGGTCTGGCGATTAGGGCTAGGAAACATGGGGGGAATTTCCTGGTTGAACCTTAAATCCTTTGCTGCGACAAAGGCTAAGTTAAAAAAGTTTGCGGGCAATTCACAAAGGGTGCAATAAGCCAACGACCCAGTTGGGAAAATGACAAGAATTCTCTGGGTCGACCACCCAAATGAGTTCATAACTAGGAGAATTATAAAACTTGAGAAGCCTGAACTAAGCAAAATGATAAAAATACTGACGGGTCTCACAAACAGACGTCCATTCAGTAGGAGTTGGTGAGAACAGCGAGTGCAAAGCATGCAAGGGGGTATCGAAACGATGGAACATTTCCTGTGTCACTACCGGCTTGTGCACAGGCCAAAATCCGATGTTTTATGACTGATGTTTTGCCAGATGTGGCTCATTAGGGAGGTGTAGAATTAACAGTTTTTTGTTGAACTCGTTTGCATCACAGAATTTCTGTGTGCAAAGAGTTTGTCCTAAAAAACCAAGTTATGTTTAGATCCAGTTCAGCAGTTAATTTTAAGTGGCGATTATCTAAAGGATATTTCTGATGGTTCGAAACCAAAACCCACCCGTCTGTCAAATCTTAATTGATTTTCAATATCTACTAAAATACATATGTATGTACATATGTATATATATATACCCTTATAAATATGTTAAGCGTAAAACAAACTTTAATATCCACATTTTGTTTAAATAACTTTTAAACAACAATTTACTTTTTAAATCACACTTTTAATACCTAAAGTCAGCCATTTTGCTTAATGAATGAATCAAACTGAAAATCGTTTGCCACATTATTGCAATGTCAAACTTTTACACTTGAAATGTAAAAATTTTGATTTTTTTCGTGCTGTTGCTACATTTTTATTCATAAAATAATGAAACATAAAAAAACCAACCTTTTTTTTTATTTTTTAAACAAAAGAATCGCAAAAAGCTCATTATTTTATACAGTAGAAAATATTATTTAAATAAATATAACAAACAAAAAACAACACCAACAACAACAACAGGAAAAAATACTACTCATTCAATTTAAAACTCCTCTCATACAGACACCCACAACCATCTAAAAGCCAACAAACAAAAGCCTCAAATTAAAAGGACACAAAAAATGGCGGCGGTGCGAATTTCCTTTTTAAAGGCTAAATGCAACAAAAATAAATTAACAGCAAAAACAACAACAACAAATAATGAAAAAACCAACAACAACTTGAATTAAAAGTGGGGAAAACAAAAAAAACAAAATAAAAAAAAACTGAAGTATGTGCTTCATATATTTAAATCGTATTCAACGTAATTCAACATAATTGTATTTAAGATTGTAACTGTCATTAATTATAGTCTGGGTTTGATCATGTTTTGCTTTTTTTTATTTTTTTTATTTCGTTTCCTGGCAAAAACCAAACAAGAAACAAAGAATACAAAAATAATAAATGAAAAATTGTGTGATTAATTAAATGTACAATTTTATCAATGAGGCTTTTCGTAAAAATAAAAAAAATATTTGGAAATTAAATGAAACAAAAACCAACTTTGAAAATTAATAACCTTAAAGTATGCTACAAAATTAAATCGATTGTAAACAAGCTAAAGAGAATATTTAAAACTTTTTACGTTTAAGAAGCTTTATTAAGAAAACACGTTTTAAAATTAATTTTTTATTTTTCTTTACATAAACATATCGATGACTCAATATAGAAAGGGCGTAATTAAACTTTTTTTTTTTAAATAGAGTTTTTTTGATTATTCTGGCGAATTATAACAAGTCTATTAATTTTTTTTTGTTTTTTTAACTGAAAATAAAATATGTTAATTATTTTTATTTAAAATTGCATTTATTTTTTTATATACAAAATTTTACAAATTTTAAAAAATTTTTTTTCTTTTGGTAACAAAAAAATCAAGGTACGTTTTTTCTACAACAAGCCCCCGATATATTTACTATATATTCGCCGGTAAATAAGCTGTTTTCAGGTTCAATATGGCCGAAAACTTCGATTTTTACCGCTGATTTAAAATTTAGAAGGTATTTGGAGAAAATTTCAAAGCAGATTTTTGTTTTACTGCAAAAATGCTAAAAAGAAAAAGTAGCATGTGTAAAAAATATCAGGTTAAGGTGATTTTCGAGTGAGACTTAAGTATATGGAACTAATGGTAAATTGTGGACCGACTGCTTGGAAGTGCATGTATTTTTTTCAACATGCTACAAGTCGCAATTCTAAAAACATTTTGATGAAATCTGGCACAAACACGTTTTTTGGCATGACAAACATATTTCTTAACCTTCACTCTGAACTACCTTATCTAAAGACTTTAATTTTTTATAAATACTCATTGAATATGGACCTCTTTTTATGCCTGAAATGGAAAGAATCGGTCGGGGGTTGAATAAACGATTCAGTGACTAATGATCCTAAACGCTACATCCAGAGTATTAGATTTATACTATAAAAACTAGGTTTAATATAAAATGAAATGCCGTGTCCAAAAATATTTCGCTTTTATAGAAACTGCAGATTATTGTAGGATGTTGCCTGTCACTGCCCGAGATTGCAGAGCCATAGGGCAAAGTTTTCACGAAGATGTTTCGCAGTGAAAACTGGGAAACATCATTAGGTTTATAACTGGAATCGGGTGGCTAGAAGAGATGCAATGGAGGGGTAGTTTTTGCCGGGTATTTGAATTATTTTCTCTTTTTCAGTATTTTCTCCTTTTTGTTGGTCAAACCACTTCTTTTCCTCTGTATTTAATGACAAGGTTTTCGAATATTGATGTATGTTTACCTCTTTTCATCATCTCTTCGCAACCTAACCTTAAGGCAATCAGGTCAGGTGAATATTTTTACTGTTAAAATTTAACCCGAATTTAACTCGAAAAATAACAATTACATTTTTTTCAGATTTCTTAACGCTAAAAAATATCTATGTAATGGAAAGAAAAACAATACTTAAAATTAAAAAAAAAATCCAAATAGAAATAGGAATTGAATGAATACAATAACAAAAACAAACAAAAGGAAAAAATATGCACAACAACAATTATGTGAGGAATGACTGACTGTTGAAGGAAACCTGTCGATTTCGATGACGATTACAATTGTTATGACAAAAGCAACAATAATAATTAATAACGAATGAATTGTTATGCAGTTGAGCAAAAGCAAATAACTCGAGAAGCCCACGCATAACAAGCAACTAAAAACAATAGAGTTGTTATCTATGGCTGCATCGAATATTTTTTACACTTCAGTCAGCTACAGTAAATGCTTCCTTAATAAATTAAAATCTTGGCTTTTATTGTATGTTTTCAAAATCAGATTTCAGTTAATTTTGCGGTTCATTCCGGCTTGATACTTTACTTTTATCAGCCTTATGTAAGCTTAAATTAATAAGCTCAAAGCCTCAGACAGAAAACACCTCTAAAACAATAAAATAAAAAAATCTGAAACATTTTTGTTGAAAAACTTAGGTCTTGCTTAGAACATTATGGTAAACACTATAGGTAGGTAAAACGTAAAATGTAAAGATTAAGGAAATAATTTTCCTAAAAGTCGTAAATTGTTCTTTTATCTGGACATTCCAATTTAAAACCTCGTATATATTTGACTAACCGTTAATAAATGCAACAAAAGATCAAGAAACTCAAATTTTATTTTGCGAAAATTATTATTTAGCAGTTAGAATGTTTCTCTGGGTAAACGATTTGTAAACGTAAAGCCTTGAAAGACTTTTACTTTTGCCACAATTAGGCAGAATAGGAACATAGCTTCATATAAAATACAGTTAGGGTATTCACAAGGTAGTCATAAAGTCATATGTCTTAAAAAAATAAAACGAAAAAATACTACTGTTGCGAGCATCCGCTCATAATTAAATGTGCTATTTTTAATTTAAATCAGCTGCTGGAGAAAACAGAAAAATAAGTAATTTCAAAAATATTTTAAAATTGATGACTGCGACTTGTTAATTATATCAACGGCTTTACTAAAGAGTTTCGGCCGCCCGGCTCAGGTTTCTACTGCTTATGACAAAACAATAAACACAATTCAAAAAGTCTTATTATTGTAGAACTTTTTTCTTTTAAGCATAACGACAATTTTTTTAAACTATTGTAAAATATTAAAACTTTAAGACAATATGACTTGATAGCATATGGGTTGAACACCTCAAGTATAATTAACGTGGTTTTATTTGATAATGTTTTTAAAAGAGTTTGTGCTTTTTTGGGTTATCAGTATTAATAGCAGAAATTACAAACGATATGATAAACTTTAATGCATACACAAACCTTTTTCACTAATAAAAACTAAACTCTTGAAGTCATATGAAGTCTTATTTACCAACACACATACACTTAATTGAACTCAAGCCATATATAGAACAGGTTGCCATTGAGTTATAAAGAGTTAGAAAAAGAGTTGCTGCTTGCTGTTAATATGCATTGAATTGTATAAGAAAAATGGTTTGACAAAAACAAAACAAAAGTCAACAATAACAATAACAAGCAAGCAAATTAATTAAAAAGCTAAAACAAAAGGCAACTTAAAAGGTTTTTTTCTGAACCTGACAACATCTTTGGCAAACAAATTGTGAACAATAGAATTCTCTACACTGGGAATGTTCGTTAATTTCATGTTCGCCTCATTTGAAACAAAAAAGTTTTTGAAAGGTGGGGGTGAAAAATAAACATGGATAATGTTAGAAAAAAATTTTAAAAATGACACAAATTAAATGTGTCTCTATATCGGTAGGAAGAAAAGCGATTTAGATTATTTAATAATTTGAAAGTGTTATAAAGATTCGGACTTCTTCAAGGATTATAAAAATTAAAAGAAATTAAAAATTTTGTATTTAAGATTTTTTTATTTGAAGTACATACCAATTTTAATGCAAATTTGAAAAAAAATAAGTGCCCGCACCATTTATACACCTTACTGACTTACATTTTAACTTAATGACTTGTGCCGATCCTGTCCTCTTCAACTAATCGGTAAATTCATTACTCTTAACGTCATAATAACCCCGCACCTAACAAATCCTAAAATCGCGACTTAACTGTCGATATTGTTTGTCGCTTCCTCTTCCCCATCCTCATTTTTCTCATTAATTTCGCAGTCCAAATCATCGCAAAAATCTCCGCCTGGAAAACGCTACATTCATCTAGAGTCTGTAGGACATCTAAACTTCCGTATCATATATATAAACACTAGCGTGCGGCGCCCATATTCATCTTCGATCCATTAGTGAAAACTGCACATTCCACAAACAACTAATTGAATTAATTCTTGCACTCTCTATCTAGTGTTATCAGCTGTGCAGTTTCAAGGTCAAGACCCGCGACTATATAGTCAGTGATAACCGATGGCCAACATTCCAGCTAATATCCAAAGCTGCTTGAAGTGTGCCACTCCTGCTACCTGTTACTCCTAGTACAGCATATATCGCTTTGACAAGAGTTTTCTAATGTTTTTTATCTCCAAAGCCTTCCACCAGACAAGACTGTTATATGCAAAGATCGGCCATACAATCATTATGTAAATTTAGTTTGGAGTTATAATGGAGCACATTCCATTATAGCATCGATAGAACAGAAAAACACACCCCACATCACGACGGTGTTCGAGTGAGTCAAGGCGATTAGATAACACAACGTCGCCGATGAGTATCTTCGCTCGTTCCTGTACGCGGTCAAGTAGCCCCAAAATAGACTTTGGGGCACCAGCCCATACATGTGAGTTGTATTCCATTTTCGGTCGTGCATAGGTGGTATAAATATTATAAAGATCAGGTGGTGTAAAGTAATTCCTACACCGTTTAAGGACACCAAGACACTTCGATGCTTCCTTCGACACAAGAAAAATGCGTACCGTCCAGCTGGTATCGCACTGGATTTTTATGCCCAGAACATCAAGAGTCTCTGTCTTTTCAACACTTATCCCATCCATTAATACAGACGAGGCAGCATCATCCATTGTGCGTTTATGTGTCAAGAGACAACATTGGGTTTTACGGGCATTAAAATCGACCCTATTCGCACGGCCGCCAGCATATAAACCCAACAAAGTTTCGTTGGTGGTTTTAAATTGAAAAGAGTTAAATAAGTGCCTTAAACCGTAGTGGGACAATTGGAATTGAGTTGCCAATCCCTGCTGAAGAGAAATGTCAACAAAGTTTGACATTCTAAGCTATCAAAACATACATAGTTATCTACACATATCGATAGTTCTCAGGCAACAGAAGCAACGCTACGCCTTATAAGTACTTAACGTAGTTTGGGAAAATTCTTTACTTCTAAAGTTTTGGGAATTTCGTTAAACAAAAGAACTAGTTTGTTACCCATTTAGTTCGCTTCAGTAGCAATTCAATTTAGTTTAAAGACTTTCTAGTGTCTTTTGTTTGTTTCGTTTTGTTTGTGGTTTTATTAGATAGACCACTTCAGATAAATATGATTTAATTTCCTAATCAAAAAATTTCCCAACAAAAGCATGCTAATGCAACAACAACCACAATCATAAAAACATATACATACATAAGTATGGATGTATGTATGTGTGTGCATGTATGTAAGTTAATGTCAAGCATATTGTCCCTGATAGTCGGTGTCTGTT